>JAUPFP010000004.1:200000-800000 GCA_036925085.1 Brachycybe producta
ATTTGTCAAGCCAGAATTGATCATTTGTAACCAACTATAAACCATAATGTTAAAGGAAGAAATAATAATAATAATAATAAAAAAGATTTTATTTTTTCGAATCAATATTTGCATAAACACACTTTATATGCAAACTTTTCAAGTCATAAATTTACTTTTCTTTCGACTTGAAACACGAAGAGAGAGAGAGAGAGAGAGAGAGAGAGAGAGAGAGAGAGAGGAGAGAGAGAGAGAGAGAGAGAGAGAGAGAGAGAGAGAGAGAGAGAGAGAGAGTTCAATTTCAAATGAAGTATGTGTTTCAGGAGGTTTTTTCTTGGTTGTCGTCGAGTGGTTGAGTAACTTTAATTCGATTTCAACAAAGAGAAAGAAAAAAAAATTGCCTTCATATCGTCATAGTAACCAACTAATAAAGAGTTGTATCAGTTTTGTGTATTTGTTGGTCCATATTAACAATAAAACCGGCCATTTAAGTTTCTAATAATTGAAGGGTCAATGTTGAAGCAACTAATGGAAATCTTGAGGCAAAACACAAATTCCATTAAAAAAAAAAGGGTCAAACAAAAGTTTTCTAGTGAATTGTTATTTCTTCTACCTTATTTAGGCTATTAAGCAAGTGTGTTAGTGTTATAAATCCAAACTAAGTAGCATCCATTCCTTGAATAAAACCCGTTTCCATGGTAACTACACTCTTAAGAGTACTCCTAAATGAATGTAGGGCTACTAATAGTAAAAATCCAATTGTAAGAAAATTAATCTCAAATTGAAAATGAATGAAAATTAATATTGCTTTAAATTGTTCCAAACAAAAAAATGATATTAGCTACATTAAATCATCATTCTGGTTTTGACAATACATTTTCTATGCTGCACCTTGGACTCTTGTCCCTCTGCCATAGGCCTTTATGGCTGCTTACAGAGTAATTTTTCAAATTCAAAAAAATCATAATGAATCATCAGATTGATAAATATTATGAATAAATTAGTAAGTTTATTTTTTTTTTAACAAAAATGAGCCCTGTTTTACTGTGCTGTCAACTTTAACTACGTCCAAACGTAGTAAATGAAGTAAAAATATTAAATTTCAAAATAATTAGAATTTGACTACCATTGAAATTTGAAACCCCTTTTAAAAGTGAGTATATAATGTTAGTTATTACTAGGGCTCGGATTTTTATACAATATCAACAGAGCCCTGTGAAGGACGACAAACAATATGTTGAATTCAATTTAATTCAGTTAATTAATCTGAAAATATTGAGTTAATACTTAAATATAATTAATATAAACTATTGACACATAATATTGATTTAGTATTTCAATTTAAAATATGAATAATAAAGTCAATTTTTAGCTGGTTCATGTCCTTAACTGGATTCTGTATAATTCACATAAACACATTTAATTTGAATTCATTTAACTCATGTGTGTACACGAGGTATTAAGGGCCAATTGTGAAGTAACAATTCCGTTTAGATCAACCAACCATTAATTATGTTGTTCGTTTTTTTTTCAATAAAAAAAATACTGCTTAGAAACTAGAATTCTAGTTGAAAACTTATAGTAATCAGACACCTAGCCTCTAACTAGTCTGCCAAACCATTTTTTTTTAAATAATAAAAAAACATAATTGTAGTTGCTCTAATGATGACGATGATGATGATTACTTCACAATTGGCACACTTGGGCCACAAATTGAGAAATGTTTGCTTAATATTCTATAAAAAATCCGATCCGTAGTTATTACCGATCTAGAATTTAAAGATATAGAGAATATATATAACTTCCCAAATTTAATTTGTAAGAACTGAGTGAACAAGAAGAACCATCAAATCGACTTTTTTTCCCTCCAATTTCCAACTTTTCCTTTTTTAAAAAAAAACATAAAGCAAAGAAAAATATGTGGCTGACTATTTATGATGGATGAGCTTATTTTAAACCAGAAGAAAATCTACTGAGATTTTTTTTCTCTCTCTCAGTTAGAAAAGTAGAAAGAAAAAGAACTTAGGATACGCCTCATGCATATTCATAAGTTTCTCAAAATATTAATATGGACACACACACACCTTAGTCATTATTACAGGTTGTCTGTATGTAAAAAGTGGACTAAAAACCTTGTCTTAGATGAGATTCATGTTAATTATGAGAACTCATTTCTTACGAGTAAGTTATGAGTTCTGAAAATGTTTCATTGACATCACTAGATGGCGTCTTCATTTATTCACACGTTGAGTGAAATCTTGATTAGTCTTTTTTTGCCTGAATAGAAGTTAACTGACTGCTACATTGAAGATATACAGACAAGCAATTAGAAAACGGGATAAACAGACGTTGGCTCCGCCCTTTTTATGACGAACGACAACTTCTAACTGGTTTGTTGCGTGGTTCGACGTTGAAAAGGGCGGGGCATGTGACGTCAGACTACACAACCAACCAATTAGAAGTTGCTGGTCGTCATAAAAAGGGTGGAACCAACGTCTGTTTATCCCGTTTTCTAATTGCCTGTCTGTATACAGTAGCACTCGAATAACATGCTACCAATTTTCAGCAACTTACAACAACCAAAGTAAAGAAAAATGTCGATTATGAGAAGTTGCTCATCAGTGCATGATTGATGATGAGCCATTTCCCCCATTAATCGACATTTTTCCTTTTTGCTTTTTTTTTTTTTTTTTTGACTTTCTTTTAAAGATTTTTTTGAAGATTTCTGAATACTACTTCCTAAGCGGAGAGATTCCACTAGTTATTTTTCAAGCAATATTCATTGCAAGAAATGAGATAAATCTTACACAAAACAAGAAGATTAAGATGTTTTTTTTCTGCAAACCAGATTGCAAGAAACCACTGCAAGTCTTGCAAGCATTATTACATTAGCAATTACAATTTAATCAATTATTAATGTAATTATTGCCAATGCAATCACCCCTTGAGTTATCTCCAAGACACTTCAGTAGCAATATTTAAAGCAAGATTCACTGCAATGTGTCCTTGAATTAATTGCAATTGACATCTGCCAGTGGTGACTAAAATCACTTGAACAAGAATGTTAAAACTTTGATAGACACAGACCTGTTAATTGCAGCCAAACGCATAAATTCTGGACACTAACCTGGGAATACTTTGTTTACGTGGCATCCAGGAGAGAAAGAGAGAGAGAGGGGCTCCCAGGACCTAACCTAGTTCCCTGGTGAAAGACCTTCCGGTTAAGACTGTTGTACACCAGCTGGTGCAAGTGGCCTCAAGCCTATCAGCGAGCGGGCCGTAGTTATATTTGCAACCGTCTTACTGTGCAAAACTGTGCAAGATTCACCATAATACCTGACTTATTTCTTGCACGAAATCATGCTAGAAACCACCTTGTACCTCCTACATTTAGTTTACCACCATAATGTGATGATGCTTATATTTTTGTACAAATATATAGTTTGTATCCAATAACACTAAATTTTTCAAACAATCTGTATTTAGTTTTTTTTTAATAAGAATTTTCATAGAACTAAAAAATTTCCTCAACCAAAGAAGTGGAACCGATTTAACAACTAAACAATTTGTTTCTATGGTCACATATATTTACAAAAAAAAAACCCCTTCAAGAAAATGAATTTAAGTTTTGTTTAGTTCATACTGTATTAACACAAACCTATTTGTATGTACATGTAGACAGACAGACACACACACAAGAAAATAAATTGCTACACATTTATTGTTTGAATCCTTAATTTCCATTTCCATGACACATTTTCAGACAAACAAGAAGAGAGAGAGAGAGAAGAAACGACAGAACAAAAAAAAAAAGGTTGGAAATAATATGTTATCATGAAAATAAGTTCCCACATAAAGAGAGAGATAGAGACCCACATATGCTAGTAGTATTTGTTGTACTACAATCAATCCGTTTTAATTTCTCTCACTAATTCAATGTCAAAAGAAGACACAAATAAACAGGTTAGAATAAATCAGAAAAGTTTTCTCCACCTACCCCACCTCCTCATCCATTAACAAACTAGAAATGGTATTTTCACCCTAATATAAACAAGCATTTTATCGTCAAATTTAAGTTATAACCACCCTAATTAAAAAAGTGGCCCAATTAACCAGATTCCACCGTATATAAATACAGGTATGTCAACTTCATGCTATTGCTCTCATTTTATCTGCAAACTTCTAAACTTACCTGGTAATTTATAAATGATAAAGTGGCCACTAATATTAATTATTGGTGATGTAACATCACCAATAACCTAACCACTTTTCGTTAACATTTTGTCTCTATCGCTGCCCCCATTCAAGATGGCTGCCATTGTCAAAGAACACAAAGAGGAGGAGGCTACAATATAATCCTTACATTTCTGTATCTGTTAAATTTTTTCAGATAATGACGAATGTTCGCCAAATTTGTGACTTATATTCGCCAAATTTTTGAGAAACGTTCGCCAAAATTGTGACGAATGTTCGCCAAAATTTTGACGAATGTTCGCCAAATTTGTGACGAATGTTCGCCAAATTTTTGACTAAGTTCGCCAAATTTTTGACAGATGTGCCTCAAATTTTGAAGAATGTTCGCCAAATTTCTGACGAATGTTCGCCAAATTTTTGAGGAATGTACACAGAATTTTGACGAATGTTCGCCACATTTTTTGACGGATGTTCCTCAAATTTTGAAGAATGTTCGCCAAATTTCTGACGAATGTTCGCCAAATTTTTGACGAATGTTCGCCACATTTTTTGACGGATGTTCCTCAAATTTTGAAGAATGTTCGTCAAATTTTGACGAATGTTCGCCTAATGTTTGACGAATGTTCGCCTAATGTTTGACGAATGTTCGCCTAATGTTTGACGAATGTTCGCCAAATTTTGTTCGGCCATCATTATTTTGCTTAAGATGTCTTTGCTTTAAGCGAAAATGTTATTTTTTTTTCTACCATCATCTCAAGCGGAAAACCTTAGCAGAGTGTGATTAGACAATGCTACTGCTGATATGTTGCTGAGTCAACGGTTTAAGTTTCGAAACCTGCTGTTAGTTGAGCTACCTCTATGTATATATTATATATTGCTTAATAGATTATTGATGACACAGAGACTTACAAATTAATGCATATTTGCATATTCTAAGAGCTAAGCGGACTGTAAATATTTAACATTTTTATCAAACACAAAAGTTCCACCCATGAACACACAGATGTTAAAAGGGAAGGAGAACCTGAAAAATTCTTCTTTAAATACAGAAGTATTTTTTAAAAAAAATTGTAAACTTTGTAAACGACTTCTCATAGTAGAAATGCACGCAACTAAAAAAAAATTATAATATTTTACAAAAGAAACCCGATAACAATTACAAATTGACATTTGTATGATGTGTGTACATATGGCGCTTCAATAAAAAAGTTAACTTTCAATGACGTCACCACAAACGTCAATGTGAAATGATAAGAAAAAAATATTTACATTATGTTAATTGATTATCTATAATAATAGTGAAAATAAATAACAATTTCATAATAATTTATTCGTTTCAGATAAGTATTGATTTACAATAAAGTGGATGTAATCGTTTTTTTTAATCAAAAGCATTTTTTGCTTTTGATTAAAAAAATAATTACACCCACTTTATTGCAAATCAATACTATTAATATCAATAATCATTATTATTATGAAACTAGTGGGGTAACCCGTCATAAATGACGGGAACAAAATTCACAGGCAATTGTGCCCAGCATTAGAATTTCTTTTCCTCCGCCCTTTTATGACGTCAGACCAAGTAACAAACCAATTAGAAATTGATGACGTTCATAAAAGGGCGGAACAAAAGAAATTCTAATACTGGGCACAATTGCCCGTGATAAATTCTAGTTTAATTTTGCTACTATTATCCCCTCCCATTTTTATATTTGAAAGAGAAAATGAGTTTTTCATTTTTCTTTGGTGTGCACATGCGCGTCGTTTGTTCCTTTTTTTACTCCTTTCATTATAATTTCAGTCACCCCCTCCCACTTTCCACCCCCCCCCTCCAAGTTTCTCTCCCCCTCTACACTTTCCAACCTTTTCCCCTCTCCAATTTAATATCATGGGATTCTTGGATGGGAAGGGTGCAACATATAGTTGACCTTGAGAAAAAAAAAAAAAGCAGTTCATTTATTCAAATTTATATAAATTCCGACAAAGGTGTTGTTTGTCCAGCGTTAGATGACAGACACCCACATCACATACATATGCACACAGACCTGGCATAATATATATATAATTATTGATTTTCACACAATTTTTTTTTGTTAAAAACTTGACTAGTACACGAGTTACGCCTAAAAGTACTGTAATTTGATAGCAATAACTTTTAAAATGAAACTTTTTTTCTACTTTTACTTTCTTGATGCTAACTGCCATTATGAATACAGTAAAATAACAATTATCTGGACTAATTGGGACTGGACCCAATCTGGATTATCAATTTGTCCGGATTTTGGAACGTATATACAGAAATAGTTTTTTGTATATGTTCAAAAATTCGGACAAATCGATAATCCGGGTTGGAAGGGATACTTATAAAAACTCATCAGTTTCACTATATTTAAACCAAAAACATACAGAAATATTTTATAAATAAAATCAGAAATATGTAATTAATATTAACTACGAAAAAAGTACCCCAGTTTTTTTTTTTAAAACAAGGCTTGAGGCGCGGGGGTTTTTTTTTGGCGAAATTTTTTTCTGTAGAGTCGAAGTCCGGATTTTTGACGCTCTACTATATTTACATTTTAAACCAACTGTTTGCCCATTTAGTCCTCTGATCTGTTCTAGTTTCTAAAAAAAAAAGATCCCTTGATTTTTTTTGGGTCAAACATTTAATGTCCATTATGTCCACTTTATATATTAAACCCATCTTTTAAAAAAAATACTTTTGTTGAACTTCGTAATGTGTTTATATTAGGACTAATTTATATTTCAGTCGTTCTCAAACATTTTTGAGAAGTATTTTTTTTTGGCTGAAGAAATCGCGGCACACACCGTTCAAAACTCACGGCACACTAGTCAGTAGTGTGCCACAACTGGTTTAATGCGTTCATGGAATAGGAAAGATTTATTTATTTTACTTTTTCCAATAAAATTAAAATCTATTTGAAAATATTAAGATTTTTTTTATTAACAGAATCTAATATAACAACATTCAAAAGTTTGTGGCACCCACTTTGAGAACCACTGAAATATTGAATGCCACACTAATGGAATCTATGTTTAGTTAGAGAGACTTAAAGGCTAAAACCTTCCGTATATATTTAGATAAACTAAGGGTCTTGATTTTAGAAAACTAACGTTACAAATTGGAAATTTAAACAACAAATTGTAATTCGCAAACAACTTAATTAAAGACTTCGGAAACTTAAACTCTCTCGCCAATCCTTATCACACTTGAATTAACATTCAAGTAAAATCACCAACGATTTTGTATTTTACTATATAAATGTAACTCTCTCTCTCTCAAGTATTTCTCAATATAGACGGTATATATTAACATGGACTCAAAAAATTCGAAAACCTGAAATCCTAGGTTAAAGTTGAACTACCATGGTGTAACAGGCATTTAGAAATAGGAACGAACACAAGTTGGCTCCGACCTTTTTTATGACGACCGGCAACTTATAATTGGTTTGTTGTGTGGTTCGACGTTGAAAAGGGCGGAGAGCATGTGACGTCAGACTACATAACCAACCAATTAGAAGTTGCCGGTCGTCATAAAAAAGGTCGGAGCCAACTGAAGTTCTTCCCGATTTCTAAATGCCTGTGTAGAAACTGTTGGGATTTACCCGTTACCACCTCTACTTTCCATTCTCGTTGCTAGGAAACAATAATTGAGGTTTTTAAAACTTAAAACCATATTTCACAAATTCAATGCCCTATCTGTCTGGTATTATTACCAGAGACTTTTAAACAACATGCTGTAATAATAAAACAAATTATGGCAAAGTTTTCTTCTTCCCTCATATTTTAATGATGTGGAGGAGGAGGAGGAGGAGGAGGAGGGTCAACGACTTCAAACTGTTAGTACAGTTAATATTCCTCCACCTCCTCCCAACCAATATATTCCAATATATGCAAAAAAAAAACACATCTGGTTAAATTGTGTTTGGATGAACGAATAAAAAGGATTTTCAACTGAAATAATAAAAAGTGAAAAAAAAAAATATTCAAACGTTTGACATGAACAACAAGAAATGTAATAAGTCGAACTAGTAAAAGAAAAATGTATACGAATTTACGAACAAAACTAGAAAAGGTAATGTTTACACGTCAGTCATAACAGGGAGAGAAAGGAGGTGAAACAAAAATCTCATTTTCATTTTTATTTATTCATATAATCAAATCTGAACACACACACGCACACTCAATGGGGCTGTGTGTACCCACATCTCAAACGAGGACGAGGGTTGGAATTGGAGGCTAATTATTAAGATCAGATTAAAATAATTCTTCATTTATACAATTAACTCCACAAATGGCTACTTTATGAAAGCAAATGTGCATTCCTCGTCCAATAACATGAAGGGAAACTGATGAAGGACCAGTGTGTCCACATTTTGTGTTGAAGAAAAAAGGATCTTCTTGACACACAAACCAGTTATTGAATGGTCAAATCCAACCACGAAAATGTTGTCACAGATGGCTGGGGTTGTGGATGACAATGTATTGGCTATGGAAAGACGCCAAACATTTGCCCACAGAGCGACATGCCGACTACATTTTGCAGTCGAACTCAACCACTAAAAAGAGATTCAAGTGTGCCAAGGCCCAAAAACAGCAAGCATACCAATGTTGGGAAGTTATTTGTAAATAAGTAATGAATTACTGTAATTAAATTACTTTTACCAGTATTTACTATTTAGTAATTAAATAAATAACTTTTTAAAACGTGTAATTTATAATTGTAATTAATTATTCTTTATTATAAATATAATTACTTTTCAATTACTTTTGTTTTTGTAAACTGCGAGACAAGTCAGTGATTATTTCATTACTCAAGAGATATGGTTTGGACTTGTCTGCAGTAAACGAACATTCCCTGCCCATTACTAATAATTAACAAAAAATATTTTAGCAATTTCCTGACCTTTAGGCATTCTACTCTTAAAAATTTCCCTTTATAAATAAATTAGTTATGACTGTGTGTAACTTCAATAGTTTATTGAACGTGAAACTGTAAGATCGGGAACGGAAATTTTAGGTGCACCACACAATTCCAGTCAAGTGTGCAAGACAAGACTGTCTTCATTTCCTGTTTGCATTGCACGATTCATAAGTTAGGCCAATTCAGAGTGGTTGAGATTTTTCTACATTTTGGTTGCTTATGAAAATGCAACTTCAAAAAATTCATTGCATGTGAAATGATAAAAGTTCTATTTTGAAAAGTAATTAAAATTGCTTTCAGAAAAAAAATGATTAATTGTAATTAATTCCTTTTTTTAAAATTTTTTTAAACTGGAATTGTATTTAAGATAATTAATTTTTTTTTATACTGATGGAATTAGTTTTGTCTCAGTACTGCAGCATACCGATCCAACAACCACATTATCTTACAATCTTTGCTAGCCTCCAGTTCCAGGTCTCGTCGTCTTTTGCGGTAGAATAGGCCTACATCAACTAGTCAATGGGTTCCATAGTAGCTTTTTTTTACCCAATTAAAATAAATTTTAAAAACCTGATTGTGTAGATTGGATGTCTCTTCTTAGAAGATGACAACAACAACAAAAAAGAAATCTTCAATAGAAAAATATTACAAAACCAAAAGCTGATGATGGAAACAGAATAAAAATGAACAGAAGGAATGTTGTTAAAAACACAACCAAAAAAAAAAAATCTGTAAAACTCATCTCTGAAACAAACAAAAAAAATGGTTTACTTTCTCATTTTTAAAAGAAAAAAATAAATAACCGTGGATCCTGATTTATCATCTGACAAAAAATGTGCAAAAATGCATCATTATACTTCAATGTTCAACCATTTTTTGTTGTTGTTGTCTACTCGATGAAAGAGCTCCAAATGAAAATAACTTTTAAAGATGAATTTTATGCATAATGGGGGGGGGGGGGGCATCAGTCTCAGTATAGCCATGTTTTATTTAACAATGTGTCTGTGTGGTCCATATTTAATTTAGAAGCTAATCATCATCATCAGTAAACCTACAAAACGCAGTTCAGAAATAGAGATTTTACTAAATGGATAATGTTAACTTAATTTAGAAGCAACTTTTTTTTAAAAAAAATTCAAAGTTTGTTAAAAATTAGAATAGCAACTGAATGTGCCAAAAGTATTTTTCATTAAGAAGTATTTCTTTTAAATTTAAAGTAAAACTTTTTAAAATAATCAAATTTCACATATACAATTATTGTTTATACTGAACAATGATTTGTTTTTAAACAATACTCTAATCACCATGAAAATACTTTGAAACACACACAAATTCAATTACTAATCACATTTCTAGCCAAATATTTTGATTGTTTTTTTCAAAATGTTGCCCCAGTAAGTAGTTTTATGTTCATTAATATGTAAATCTTTGCCTGAAGGATAGATGGTTAAGTAAATTTACATGATAAAACCGTCCAGGAGCAGCCACTTTTACGCTTACTAATGGTCCAAATTCAAGAAAGTGACTTATGATGAAATCCAACGATGATTTTCTATGTTGAAATTCAGCTCAGAAGAGTTCAAAAGTGCTAAAACTTTCCTCCTTGAACTTTGAACTTAAGATGGTTTAGATTTTCAAACTTTTCTCTATTAAACTTCATAGTGTTTAACTGAAGCTCAATTACTTAAGGATATTTTTCATGTTGATATTTTTACTAGCTTTTAAATTAACTTTATAATTTATTTGTCCACCGCCACCTTCTGAAATATTATATATATATATATATATCAATATATATATATATATATATCAATATATATATATATATATATATATCAATATATATATATTAAGCCAGGTCTGTGTGTGTGTGTGTGATTAATGCTGTACAAACAAGGACAAAAACCTTGAAACATGTCGAAATTTAAATGAATAAATGAACCGCTTTTTTTCTCAAGGTCATATGTTGCACACTCCCCATCCAAGAACCCCATGATATTAAATTGGAGAAGGGAAAAGGTTGGAAAGTGTAGAGGGAGGGGGAGAGAGAGAAACGTGGAGGGGGAAAAAGTGAGAAGGGGTGACTGAAATTGAAATGAAAGGAGTAAAAAAGGAACAAACGACGCGCATGCGCACACCAGAGAAAAACTTTCTCTTTCAAATATAAAAAGGGGAGGGGATAATAGTAGCAAAATTAAACTAGAATTTATCACAGGCAATTGTGTCCAGCATTAGAATTTCTTTTGCTCAGCCCTTTTATGAACGTCATCAATTTCTAATTGGGTTTGTTTCTTGGTCTGACGTCATAAAAAGGCGGAGGAAAAGAAATTCTAATGCTGGGCACAATTGCCTGTGAATTTGGCTCCCGTCATTTATGACGGGTTACCTCACTAGTTTGAAAATGTAATCCAGACTGCAAAGGGATTGAGAACCCACGACCAACATAACCAATGGGTCCGAGAGCCTGAGACGCTAACCACAACACCAATAAGACAAGAGGAGATTAGATCTTCTTTTACTTTTTAGACCTTTTTTTTTCATCATAAAGAGAATAATTTTTTTCTTCAATTCTAGTTCTTGTTTTCAAAATAAAATAACTTTTTGTTTAAAAAAATATTGTCGGTGTCATTTTCAAACACACAAAAAAGCTTATTTTGAAAGATGATGAAATATGAAAATGCTCTTAAGTAATTAAGCTAAACTTTCTAGTTTCTAAAACAATGTTCAAAGTTTCTCTTCATTTTGCATCTGAAAGATAAAATTATAAAAGAGTTCGAGAGTCCCAGTTTACACCTTTAAAACACAACGAGAGAATTTTCAGATCTGACGGAAAATTGTGGCACGCGTGTCACAGGTTGATCAACAATTATTTAGCTCATTGTTAAATCTAGTCAGATACAAAAAGCTTCAAGCAGATAAATAGATAGAAAGAGAGAGAGAGAAATAATCACATCAACAACGAACACACAAAAAGCGCAATCGACAACATAATATAAAACAATAGAATCTGCTTCTGAAATGAGGAGAGGAGGATAGATATATTTCAACTATATTTCTCTCAATCTTTCTTTCTATCTGTCTCTCTATATACTTACAAACGGTTAAACACATAAGATGTGAAAGAAAGATTAGATGCCACTCACCGAAAAAAAACACCTTTTATCATTTGCAAGATTCCGAGAGATCGAAACAGATGAAATGAGAGATAGAAAGAAAGGAAGAAGAACAAAAAAAAAGCCAGAAGCATATTTTTGTGTTTCGGCTAAAGAGATTTTGGAATCGTACAAAAAAACACATTTTCACTCTCACTCTCTCTCTCTCTCTCTACTCATCCCCACCCCTCACATTCTCTCACCCACACATATAACAAAAGTATGAGTGGGCATACAATGATAACTGAAGGAATGAATGTACACACACAAAAGCCGGCTAGTTGCCATGGTTACCACAGAGTCAAATATGAAAATCTGAATAAACAATCTCTTTTACTCTCTTAATATATCTCTCTCACTCTCTCTCTCTGCCTTTCTCTCTATTTCTGTCTCTTACTCCCTCTCTCTCTCTTTCTCTCTCTCCCTTTCTCTCTTTCTTTCTGTCTCTCCCTTTCTCTCTTTCTGTCTCTCTCTCTCTCTCCCTTTCTCTCTCTTTCTGTCTCTCTCTCTCTCTCTTTCTGTCTCCCTTTCTCTCTCTCTTTCTGTCTCTCTCTCTCTTTCTGTCTCTCTCTCTCCCTTTCTCTCTTTCTGTCTCTCTCTCTTTCTGTCTCTCTTACTTTCTTTCTTTCTCTCTCTCTTTCTCTATCTTTCTGTCTCTTACTTTCTCTCTCTCTCTCTCTCTCTCTCTCTCAACATCAACAACTACAAAAAAAATTTAAATCTCAACAAACGTATTTTCTATGTACATGATCTTAATAATAGAAAAAAAATGTTCTAGTCTTGAGAGAAATTGAGAGCTGAGAGCTGAGAGAGACTCTCACCTCACTCCACTTCTTAATATTCCTATTTATGAAGAAATTGAAAAGAAATAATAAATGGATTAAATTTGTTTTAAAAGAAGAAGATTTCACTTTTAAAAAGAAAGAATTTCTAAATTTCTTTCAAATTATAGTACTTAGATGAAAAAATGTTGAACACTTTTCATTATTTCTGCGTTTCAAAAGCAAAATTAAGAGAAACTTACGTGTTTTAAAATTCTAGAAAGAGTAGCTCAATCACTTAAGAGCAATTTCATGTAACCAACTTTTAAAATAAACTTTTTTATGTAAATTTGAAAATGAACCAACGTTTTAAGCAGTCGATATTTTTTTTTCTTCTAAATTTTTGTCTATAAAAAGTTTATTTTGAAAGATATACTTAGGATTCAGCTATACCCGTTCTAGTTTCTACCGTTTAATTTCTGTTTAAGCTCATTAAATACAGAATGAGATAACCAGAGTTGGAAAATCACCTGTTCATAAAACATCATTAGTGTTTATTTTTTTAAAAAAACCTCGAAAATTCTTATTATTTTCAAAACTGCCATGTAAAAAGTCTTATTTTAAAAAATTCCAATGTTTAAAATCTTTCGTTAAGTTGCTTTTTAAAAAGCGTTTTGAAACCTAAATGTAAAACCTATCTGTCCATATCCAGTATGTATAAAGGGGCCTAATATATTCCAATTGAATTCATGTCATGAAGATCTATCTACCTCTCTTCTATAGTCAGGCGGCGCATGCCAAAGTGGTATAAAAGGGTTTTTGGAATTGGCTGGCTCACTGTGGACGGTAAGAGACAAATGGAATAACCGCCCATTCCTTCTCAATCCTCATTTTCCTTACGCCTCATTGATATTTAACGAGATCTATGTTCAAAAAACCTCCGCCCCCAACTCCTATCGGCCCCCAAATACCTAAACACACACAAATACACCCACATATCCACCACCATCTTCTCCCTTCTTTTTTTTTTCATCAGCTGTCAAAATCGTCCCAAAATGCCTTCGTGACACTCATTGTAATCAAGTTCGGATAAAAGACATTTTTTTTTTCTAAAATGAATGAAAGAAACGAACGAGAGAACAAAAAAATAAAAAAATATCGGAAATTATCGAATAGAAAAACGGGAGAAATAAGGCTCAGGTTCAGGCCCCACAAACATAACAGAATGAATGGACATAAAAGAAATTGAAGTGGCTTTTTTTTTGTGTGTCTTGATTTTTTTTCTCTCTTTTCAAGTTATCATTTTTCATATTTTTTTTTATATCAAAAGCATCTTAGAAACATTTCTTATATTTATTTCCTATGTCCTCCTCCTCTCCTTCCATTCAAACTCAAGATATTTTATAAAATCATATCAACACTTTCTCTCTTTTTATTCTTCTTGTCATTTCCGTTGACAAAGAAAAAACCACCTCAGAAATCCGCATCCTATTTCTTAATAGATTTTATCTTAGAAATAAAATCATTGAATGAATTTGTGTAAAAGTTGTATCTTTTTTGTTGTTTAATTTAGAAAAAAACAAAAGAGATTTTTTATCAAAAAAAAAAATACTCAACCAACTTGGCAACACTGTTTTCAACAAAATAATCGATTAATTTCCTTTTTCTAAACCTGGGGTATTTTCCCCCCACACACAAAGACACACACACCCTCAAGCCCTCCTCCCTTTAAATCATTCAAACCCAACTTTTTAAACATTTTATCTTTTTTTTTTTTTCAGAAAATTCAACAACCGTTTTTTTCTTTTAATAGAAGTTCGCTTTTTTATGTACAATAAATTTCTTAAGAGTATTATTCATGTAAACCTTTTATTTATAGAATAATATTTAAGGTGGCTGAATAGATATTGATTTTGTTTTTGTACCCTCGCCCCTCCGAATGGCGCCACTGCAGTAGCTAATTCTAAGCTCCATTCAGTTTTTTGTTAAATTTAGACGCAAAAACATCCAGCAAACGTTTAAAAAAAAACATTATGAAAAAATTCAAATTGTTTTCAAAACTAGAATAGTAAAACAATATGCTAAAAGTTACAAAAATAAACATTTTATAGTTCAGTTTGAAAATGACCCGTTTTTATTTTTTTTCCCCCATTAACATTTCATGAAAAACTACTTTTGCCTTTTTCAAAATTAATAAAAAGTTTATTTTGAAAGATATCAGGAAGAGAAAAAAACTTTTAGCATTATCACCAACTATTCTAGTTTCTAAAACACTTTGAATGTTGTCGTAATAATGTTTCTCCTGAAAAACGTTCACTTGAAAAACATAACTTTTCTCAAAACCATAGGTTGGGTGTGGGGACAGGCAATTAGAAATCGGGACAAACAGAAGTTGGCTCCGCCCTTTTTATGACGACCGGCAACTTCTAATTGGTTTGTTGTGTGGTTCGACGTTGAAAAGGGCGGAGCATGTGACGTCAGACTACATAACCAACCAATTAGAAGCTGCCGGTCGTCATTAAAAAGGGGTGGAACCAACTTCTGTATGTCCCTATTTCTAATTGCCTGTGGTAGGATGAGACGTCTGTTGAACCAATACATCTGTTGAATCTCTCGCCATCTAGTGCTACACAAACAAATTAAACAACTATTCAGTCAACTTAAGAGAGTAAAGTGTGACGTCATTTTTGTGTGAAATTGAATATCCACCCCAACTCCCTTTAAAAACTAAAAAAAAAAAGCTTTCTGATGAGAAACAACAATTGGTCCCTTTAATTGGATGGCATAATTAGCAAAGAAAATGTCAAAACAGTTCGTTCTCTACTTGTAATTTGCATAACAAATAGAAGCTAATTTTTTGTTTAACTTTAATGGTCGCCACACGAATTACATCGTTGACATTCTCTCAATTGACCAAATAACCTTTTTAGCCATTGGGAGTGATTTTTAAAGGGAAGAGAGGAGGAGGAGGAAGTCAAGTTCCCATTGTCATATTTGAGATTGGACAGAACACCCTATCTATCCAGCCACCTCCCATCCATCCATCCACCCACATATTGGGCCTACATTCCATTTTTATTTTAGAAACGTGATCTTGTTTTTATCATCAAAGTATTTTTTCCCCCCTTTTGCAGTGGTTAAAGCCAAAAGATGCTGACGACCAACACACAAAAAACCTTCATTAAACTTTCATCCTCATAAAAAAATCCTAAAGCACAACCACTTGACACATTATTGAACATTTAATAAGTGTTCTTTCGGAGCCATTGTGTTTCGATATGGAGTTTCTTATATTGGGTACAATGTAATGCTGCTGGGTACAGACGATCAAATCAGGTTTTTTTCTCAATGTGTAGATCATTTATTTTGTACCTGTAGCGTTAGATGGCGCCACGAGCCCTCCTCCTCCTCTCATAGAAATGTACTGACACTCTTCAACTCTTTCTTTTTTTTCACGTGGCAAACTTTTAATTGCGTCATCGCTATTTCTCTACACGTGCTCACTCTTCACTTATATTATGTTCTGAGGGTAAGTTTGTCCACGTGCTCTGATAATTAAGGTTGTTTTGGACGCTTTTAGAGCTAAAAGGCTGCATTCGACTTCAACTAATTGGGTGACGAGTGTAGTTTGCTACCTATGGAGGTTGCAGGCGCCATCTACCTTGCAAGTTACACAAGTATTTTTCTAAGGATCACCTCTTAGTCCTGAATTATCATCTCTTTCAAAATCGCCTCAGATATTCAAATAATTCCTGTCTTATTATTTCCATGCCTTTATTTTGAAATTCCATGTAGACAGATCATATTTTTGTACTCGTCTTTGTGTAACTTCATAATTTATTTGTATGTTTGTCCACCGCCACCTTCTGAAATATTTGAAAGAAATTCACAATTTCACACTGTAAGGGGATTGAACCCACGACCAACATAACCATGGCCTCAGTTGCCTGAGACACTAACCACTACACCACAAGACAAGAGGGGGATTAGATCTGGTTTTTTCTTACTTTTTTAGACCTATTTTTTATTATAAAAAGCTCAGGTTCTCATCATTGCAAAGCTTTAATTGATGCGATTCGATATGAGCATTTGCATAACTCAGTTAAGAAAAGTGCTTAGCTGAGGCTTAGTTCAGATTAAATTTCATATTTCAAATTGAATATAAGCAATTGTCTATTGATAGTTGCCTTCTGCTAATCACTGCTAATACCTGCTATAAGCAACAGTTTAGCATTTATACTAACGTGAGATTTGGTTCTGCAGTTTAGTAGCTGTCAGTGTCTCGTTTTAGCCTCAGCTAACACCATTCAGAATATGAAAATTGATGAGTTTAGCTTTATCTTAGACATAGCAACTATTAAGAATACCATCCCTAATATTTGAACAAATGTCTATATATTCTCACATTCTATATAGTTTGTCAACGCACGCCTCACGCACTATCAAGTTTTCTTCAAAGCAATCCAAAGATTGAAGTAGATTTCTAGCCAAGCAAGGTTGAATGGCAATAAAAGTTCGAATTAAATTTAAAAAAAAATCTACCACATACAATATCAATTTTGGCAATGAAAAGAAAAAAAAAGCCAGGATTGACAAGTCAGAATTGATCGTCAGTATCCAACTTAAGTAGACAAAAAGTGTACCCAGTAGAAAAGACTAAAAGTAGACCAAGCAACAACAAAAAAAAAGAACATGCTTGCATGCCTGAAATAAGTGAACACACGTCCAAGAGAAACATATTAAATTACTTATCACGACAGAACCAACCATCACACTTTTAACATTATTATTATATAATAAATAATAATAATAACGGACGACTTAACTTGAAATGGAGTGTTTGCTGACTCGTTTAAATGGTTGGTTGGCAACTTACGTTAAGACACAAAAAAATAACAAACAGGAATCAAGTGGCACAGAAAATTATCATCAACACTATGGTGGGCCCCATGTTGATAATTTCTGTTTTTAAAGTTTGGTAGAATTTCTCACAGCTATTTGCATAGCTATATATGTCTAATTTTAAGCATTTGATAACTTTAAGCATTTGCTAACTTTAAGCATTTGCTAACTTTAAGCAGTTGACAACTGATCCATCCTCCTCTTAACCACCCTTTTTGATTTGAAAAATAGAAGCGCCCTCAACGCCCACTCTGAATTGTTCTAACATATGAGGCGCGTATTACACACAGGAAATGAAGACAAGCTTGTCTTGAACACTTCACTGGGAATGTATTTCACCTAATGTTTTCGTGTCTGCTCTTCCGACTCACGTGCAAATGAATGAATTTCGGAATTTGCATTCTCATGAAGATCCATAGAAGCACCTCAACCAAGCCCACTCTGAATTGGCCTCACATATGAGCCTAACGTATGGTGCATTGGAAATGAAGACATGCTTGTCTTGAACACTTCACTGGGAATTTCTCCTGGTTCGCATTTTATTTATAAATTTATAAATTTTGGCAAGCGCAGTGAGAACATTTTTTTTTTAATTTCTTCTGGTCCCCCGTTTATTTATAAATACTGTTTGTATGGACGAGCAAAGCGAGCCATAATTTGCAAATAAAAAAGGAAGCAGAAGAAATTTTAAAAACTTTTCTCGCTACGCTCGCCAAAATTTATAAATAAAATGATAATCAGGAGAAATTTTACAACTGTGTCTGCATGTATAAGAAATGGTTAGAGAATTTTAAAATTTCCTGAGTTGTTTCCAAAAATGGAAAGTCCTGTTCATTTTAAAATTTGGCTTAGAAAGTTGAATTTTTTTCTTCTAAAAAAACAGAACTTCAACAATAAAAATGCAGATCAATTAATTCCAAGAGAAACTCCACTTTAAAATTTCAAACAATAAACCAATCATGATAGGAGCAACTGTTGCGACACCTGTTCACTTGATCAACAAATATGCAACACACGAACACATACACACCTACAAATTTTCTCTGCAGAAAATTTGCAGTTAACCGCACATCAAGATGACAAAATAGCAATTTATTTAGCTCACACTTAAGAAAAAATATCTACTAAAGAAAAAAACTTCATTGAAACTTGTGAGAAAGAAAGACAGAAGAAAACTGATCACATTAATCTCTCTCTCTCTCTCCCCTCCAAATTTCCAATTCAGTCTTCAAGAAGCCACATAAAATGGACGATTATCACCCCCTTCTAATTATAAAATTAAACCATTAAACCTAAATTACTAAGGCACACATACTATATAAACGGCCCACTGACGCCATTTAGATATATAAATTACAATCTGACACAGTTAACAATAGAATCAACAGTTTCAATCTTAATAATTCTTCTTTAACCTCAATTTATCTTTCTCTATCTATCTCTCTTTCCCTGACTCTCCTTCCCTCACTCTCTTTCTCTCTGTTTTTCCCATATCTCTATCTTTCCCTCCCTCCCATATACAGTATATCTCTCTCCCATCACTCTCTCAATATATATATTATATATATATATATATATATATATATATATATATATATATATTTTCTCTCACTGTCTCTTTCCCATATCCCTCTCTCTCTCTCTCCAATATCTCTCTCTTCCAATATCACTGTGTATCTCTCTCCCATCTCTCAATGTCTCTCCCACATCACTCTCGCTCTCTCCCCCTCCCATATCGCTATATCTCCCATATTTCTATCTCTCTCTGTCTTCCATATATCTCTCTTTCCCTCTTTCTCTCTCTCTCTCTCTCTCTGTATCTCCCTCTCTTTAAAGAAAGTGAAGATCTGTCTCTTCTTCCCCCCTTTTATCTTTCTTACACACAAGAGATATAGTGTATATCTTTACATAAAACATCTTGTCAATATTAAACCACGATCCATGACATAAACATTACACTCAATAGAAGATGTTATATGTTCGGTCCTTTTTATTGGAAAAGTGGAATTTGTAAGGATGCAATGACCCCACCTAAATAAAAATCCCTCCTCTCAAGTTTTTCTCCCTTCTCTCTGGTTCTTTTTCCACCCTGCAAACACAACAACAATATACACAAAATAGGTCCAAACCCCAGACTCTGAAAAGAACTCCCTTTATTGGAACCAAAACGACGGTAAACAAAATATATATATATCGTGTGTATATATATATATATATATATATATATATATATATATATATATATATATATATATATATATATATATATATATATGCTTTACGAAGCATCAATCAATAAGTGCGCCCAAAAGTAACTTCTGAATGTCGTCGTGTGGATCCATTACAATATTCTGGAAAAAACTAAGACCATCACACATCCAAAACTCTTGTCTCTCTCCCCGTTTTTCTTGCTCATTTCGACCCTTTAAGAAGAAGAAGGATGAAATAAAAAGTAGCCGTCAAATGTATTTTCTCTATCCAAGCATAATTTATTCATTTGTCTCAGAAAATGGTTTAAATTTAATTAATGGCTTGTGGTCAAAGTTGAAAGTTTTCAAACAAGAAAAAAAAAATTAAAACAAGACTTTTTCAAAATGCGACAAAATGTAATCTTCTTTTGCCGCATGAAATGGTCCTCGAGGCAATCGTTAATTAATAATTACACAAACATAAACTCATTAAGATGCATGAACTGCTATGAACTTTTCATTAATTGGCAATTTTCTAAAGTATTTTGAAAAGGCGGAGAAGAAGACGAAAAAAAGAAGCAAATGTCACATTCATATTTAAAAACAAATATCAGAACATTTCAATAATAATTAATTAACCTTTAATTTTACTCTTAAGAAAATATGGAGAAAAAAAATTCTTAAAAATGTTTTATAAACAACTGATTTACAAAGTTATGGTTTTCTACGTTTCAGAACAGCAACACTAAGGAGGAATTGAAAGTGTTAGAAACTAGAACGATATACCCTGAATCATTTAATAGTATCTTCAAGTTGATTGTTAGAAAATACCTTCTGCTTAACATTAGACCATTTTCATAGTGATATAAAAAGTTTATTTTGAAATATATCAACATGAAAACACTCCCTTATTTACATGTACTGCCATAAAACATCAATTCCATAGCATTAGCATAGTATCCCAGCAAGAAAATGCCCCAATTTCCTCCAATAACCTAATGAAGGAATGGTTACGGAACCAAAATATCACAATCCTCGAATGGCCGGCGTGTCCACCGGACTTAAATCTTGTAGAAAACTTTTAGGACATCATTGTACGTGATTATTAAGCAGATTGCCATAATTATACTGCAATATCAAAGCTGAAAAGTGCCATTTTAGCTGCTTCGGGACAGAATTTCTGTAAATATGTTTATAAATCTAGTTTAAAGTATGTAGAGAACAATGTTTTAAGGTCTAAAACATCAGGACAGTCATATACCTTATAAATTTTAATGTTATTGTTGTGTTCCGAATGTTATTTTGTCACAATACTTAATTAAAGTGAAAAGTTCATTAGTGTGTCTATAATTATGAAACGGTCATTTTCCAGTTCTTAATTTTTTTAATTTTTACCTTTTTAAGAAAAGAAATTCTGTTTAGCAGAAAGTTTGTAATAAAAGATGATCTGTTTATGGTGAAAATTTCAGGCGAATCCATCAAGTTTAACTCGAGATATAACCCATTTTTGGGGTGTGTCTATATATATGAAATGCACTGTATAACTCAGATGTTATGAAATGAAACAATTGCTTCACGAAAATCAAGAGCAGTTTTGCCCACAAAATACTAAACTCTGTTTTTGCTTTAACTCGTTAAAAAAACATCTAAAATAAAAGTAAACCCTCCTCCTTTTACCATTTAGGCCACTTTCTTAAATTAAAAACTTCCTTATAGTTTTTCCCCCTAACATAAAATTATTATTTATATTCAATAACTTAAAAATAGCAGAAGAAATAGAGAAACACAACACGCTGTGCAGAGATGCCCATTCACAAAAGCTCCCCCCAATTTTAAAAAAAAATGAGATGCCTCCAAATTACAAAAAAAAAATACTCTGCAAGCAGCCGGTTGGCCTATGGCAGAGGGATCTTAAAATCCCAGTGCTGCAAGATGCAGTGTCAATATATAATAACTACAAAAAAAAAATAACCTGCATTGCAAATATAAATGCAGTCATGAAAATTTAAACCCTCAATTCATGTTCATGTGTGAACGTAAATAATTCACTTTCGCCGCCAAGTTGCACGAGTTAATATTTGTTCTATTTCTACCTCATAATAGAGATATAAAACACCTTCATCTTAAAAAGGGCGCAAATTAAAAAAAAAGGAAAAAGGGCAATGCTTGAGAGACCAATAACCCGGGCAAGTAACCCTACAGAGTCAGCATTATTATTATTATTATTTACTTACTGCGCCAGCTTCACATCGTTAAAATGAGATCTTCAAATTACCTAGACATATACAAAGAGAGAGAACGAGAGAGAGAACGAGAGAGAGAGAGAGAGAAAGAGAGAAAGAGAAAAAACGAGAGAGAGAACGAGAGAGAGAGAGAGAGAGTGAGAGAGAAAGAGAGAGAGAGAAAGAGAGTGAGAGAGAAAGAGAGAGAGAGAAAGAGAGTGAGAGAGAAAGAGAGAGAGAAAGAGAGTGAGAGAGAAAGAGAGAGAGAGAGAAAGAGAGAGAGAGAGAACGAGAGAGAGAGAGAACGAGAAAGAGAGAGAGAGAGAGAGAGAGAGAGAACGAGAGAGAAAGAGAGTGAGAGAGAAAGAGAGAGAACGAGAAAGAGAGAGAGAACGAGAAAGAGAGAGAACGAGAAAGAGAGAGAGAACGAGAAAGAGAGAGAGAACGAGAAAGAGAGAGAGAACGAGAGAGAGAGAGAGTGAGAGAGAAAGAGAGAGAGAACGAGAGAGAGAGAGAACGAGAAAGAGAGAGAGAACGAGAAAGAGAGAGAGAGTAAAATAATCAAGTAGTCAAGGTATTCAGATAAATATAAAATGAAACACAACCATTATTAGTCAGTCACACAGGTCAACATTTCGAGATGAGAAAATGAGTTCATTTGAAATGAAAACTTTCAAAAGGCGAATGTACTACTGAATAAATCGTAAATGAACAACACACAATTACAATTACATTTGTTATTGTTTTTTTGGTATAGAAATTAAATTTATACCTTTTATTTGTTCAGATGCAACTTTAAGAAAAAGTTTCTTAAAAATTAGAATAGAGAAATATGGACACAAAATATTTTCATTATAATTATATTTTAAATAAGCTCTTTTTTTTTCTTCTTTTTATCAAAATATGAAAATGATAATAATAATACCTTGTACACACACACCCGAGTTAAATGAATTCAAATTAAATGTGTTTAAGTGAATTATACGGAATCCAGTTAAGGACATGAACACCAAATAAAAATTGACTTTAATTATTAATATTATTATCCCAGGTCTGTGTATGTGTGTGTGTGGAGTAACAAAAACCATTGAAGCACTGTGCCTGTGAATTTTGCTGCCGTTATTTATGACGGGTTACCCCACTAGTTTTAAATTAAAATACTAAACCAATATTTTGTGTCAATAGTATAAATATTATTAAGTATTAACTCAATATTTTTAAGATTATTAACTGAATAAATTGAATTCGACGACATATTGTTCGTTTGTCCTTCACAGAGGGCTCTGTAGAACACGTTTATTATTTAAATGCATTTAAATTATCAGCCGTGTGTACTAGTTATAAGGGTGGCCACAACACAAGATTAATTTCGACTTGTCAATCCAGAAATCGATTATGTGTATTATGGTAAATTTCGATTTATTCAATGGAAATTTATTATTGCTCTTCAAAAACTTGTGGCTTTAGGCTTTTTCTATTTAGACAGAAATCCACTTCAAATCTTTTTTTTTTTTTTTGAAAGTTGGCTGTGAAACAAGAGCATATTAGATATTTATTTTCCAATGAAGAATAGAACTTGAGACAAGTTATTTAAAGCCAATCACTGCCAATCATCCTTTTATTTGAATGATATTATTATTATAAGAAGATTGGTTTCATTATATCAGAATGATTGATTGATTGGTGCTGAAGGTGAACATGATTGTGTGTTCACTAAAGATTATTACCTGCAGCCCATAGTAGAATTTATTAGGTTCAATTTGAACACACGATTAAACCGGTCGATAATAATAATAATACTGTACACTTGTTATGTTTAAACCTTCGACGTAATGAAATCATTTCCAAACTTCAACTTTTATATTGTTTTTTTTTTTTGTTCAAAAAGAAAATATTAATCATAACGAAAATGCGTAAAAATTTACGACAACCGCATCCAAAGTTCATCCTCATTTTGTGATCTCAACATTTATTTTTTTAAGTTGGTTGGAGGTTTCAATGGTAATTATTTGCTTACTTAAAAGAAAACAAGGAACGGAGATTCATGAACATTAAACAATAATAAAGAAAAAACACATAGAGAGATAGAGAGAGAGGAAATGTCAAAAGAGATAATGAGCTAACAGTTTTAATTAGAACACTACAAAAACCATAAATTAAAAAAATTATATATTAATAAATAATAAAATGTTAGTGATTTTTCTTCAGTGTTTGGTTACTCTTCAGTAATCCGATTGGTCGGCTGATGAAGCTTAGTTGGAACGGATATACAAGCATTACAATGGAGCCACACACTATAGTTTTGATAAGGATCGGAACGAATCAGTTTGACAGGCAAAAGTTAGCTCCGCCCTTTTATGACGACCGGCAACTTCTAATTGGTTGGTTATGTAGTCTGACGTCACATGCTCCGCCCTTTTTAACGTCAGACTGCATAACCAACCAATTAGAAGTTGCGGATCGTCATAAAAAAAGGCGGAGCCAACTTCTGTATGTTCCGATTTCTAATTGCCTGTATCAGTTTGCCAGAAAGGAAATAGTTTGTGACTGATTCCGAAACATTCCGAAACTATGCATATGTGGCTGGGCTCAGCAGTGTGCAAACTCTCCTCACTATTGGCATCATCCAATTTTAGATAACGTTCTCCGCTCAATTCCAATCGTCAGTTCCGATTCCGAATGTTCCGTTCCGATCCGATCATAGGCGTAAATTAGGGTGACAAGAGTTGAAGGACCAATAACAAAAAAAGACCTAGTATTGCAATGCATTTCGGGAAGATTTGAACTGTTCGGGCATTAAAAATGCTTCAAGCTGGCCCATTATGAACAAAAGAACACATAAATTGGTGACAAATATGTGAACTTGTAAACTGTTTTGATTGCAAGTTAAACTTCTAAAACAAAAATTAGACATAATTTTTTTTTTTGGGGGGGGGGAGGGATGGCGGCAGCCTCCTAATTTACTCACAGGTTAGTTAGAAATAGGTGAAAACTTCAGTTGGCTCCGCCCTTGTTATGACGACTGGCAACCTTCTAATTGGCTGGTTATGTAGTCTGACGTTGAAAAGGGAAGAGAGCATGTGACGTCAGACTTCATAACCAGCCAATTAGAAGGTTGCCAGTCGTCATAACAAGGGCGGAGCCAACTGAAGTTTTCACCTATTTCTAACTGCCTGTAATTTATTCCTACAGATCCGATGTAGTGTGCGGCAACCGTTACTAACTAAACTCAATCCATAAAAAAATTCAAAACCAAACAAACCCCGGCGGTTCCTTCTAAAATGGCATGTTTTATAAAAATGAAACCTTAACTTTGCGGTTCAAGGAGGAGGAAAAAAAAAACAATTGAATGGCAATCAATAATGATTGCAGTATCAAACTTGGCAACTAACTTCTGTAAACCAACCAAAGAACATTATTATCACACCGTTCACACTACCTTTTGTAAATCCCCCCTAAAAAACACAACACTTTTGATAAACCCAAACCACACACACACAAAAAAGAAAATAAGTAATTTCCTGATGTCAAAACATAAGGAAATGTTGCTCTTTCTTACAATATAGAAAAAGCTGCCATTTTTATTCTTCTGAGTTATATTATATGAATCATAATAATCAAAATAACTGACAGAAAATACATCAAGAGAAAAAAAATCTGCATATGAAAAAATATAAATGGCATTCGAATGCAAAAAAACCGGAAATAATTCCGTGGATATTCCACATTTTAGAAACAACTTTAATAAGAAAAAAATTGAAGTAATTCTCAAAAAAATTAGTCTTCAAAATTATTTTGGAACTCTGCTGCCTCTCAAATTGCCTAAAATTGTGACAATCATACCTTATGATGTCACTGCTTGTGCGCTGTTATTTTATGACTATCATATTATGTTGTACGCCAGTCAATGGCAATCATAATATGACAATATATGTCATAATAATATTTTGTCATTTGTTTTTGTGACTGTTATATAGTTATGTGCTATATATGACAATTTACTATCATATGTCAGTCTTATTATCTGTCTATAATAAGTCACCTGGTTATTATGCAGTGCAACAGTAAGAAGAAATTGAAAGTTAAAAACTAGAACAGTAGCTGGACCACTGAACAAGTATTTTCATGTTGATATCTTTCAAAATAAACTTTTTATGCACAAAAACTTAAATATATCGTCTGCTAAATGTTTGATGCATTTACAAACAAGCATATTTTAAAAGACATCAAGATGACAATTATTATCAATTAAGAGCCTGGGAGACACTATGCCTTCCAATGCTGGAGACGAATGACAGCTTGACACATAGTGTGGCCGTGAGACGGATGTCGAGTGTTGAACGCCAAGCATCCAACATTCAGTATTGGAGGTCATTGGAAGGCATTTGGGCAGGAGTCGCTTTCCTTATTCAAAGGTGTCCAATGTTTGCCCCAATGTTAGACACATAGTCTGACCACTTCAGCAATTGAGAACGTATAAGTGTCCAACTGGCAAATGCTGGAGGCAAATGTTGGATCCAACACTGGGCACATATCATCCTATTTCTCAGCTGAGAAAATGACATTCACACTAACATGTGTCTTATTTGGGAACACTTCTTTAGAAACAACCTGGGTGCCAGCCCGGCTACTTTATGGCTGTGGGGTTGCCCAGTTGATGGATACTGGTTTGGTAGGTGTGCACATGGGCATTGGTGGTCTAAAGCCTAATGGCAGGGGGGCCAAAGTCATATTTCACACATAGTGTGTACGTCCCAGGCTTAATTGAGCTACTCTTCTAGTTTCTACAACACTTTTAATTTTGCTTCTGATTCGAAGAGGCATTTTTTACACTTTTAAAACCAGCATAAAGATGTCAACATTAAAATGTTTTTACGCCATTTATTTACCCTTCTAGTTTATAAAATAGAATTCCATTCTTAAAAACTTGTTTTCAAAATGCAACGTAATCAGAGTTATTGTTTTTTTTTAGTAGCTCTGTAAGTAGGCTTAAAAACAAAACAATAAGAATTGTAGTCATCTCAAATTCAAACAGATGACTTATTTTGCAATCTTTAGTAAAAACAAGAAGACGGAGAAGGAAAAAAACAGCATTACAATATAAGTCTGTCACCATGGTTACAACCATTATCAAACACAAAAAGCCCCTTAACACCCTAGAAAAGTAGGCCCTATATACATACATATATATATATAAAATAGAAATTCATCTTCCAAAAAAAGTTCCTACTTCATTATTTAGGCCTCTGGAACTAATTAGCATAAAACAAGACCCAAAAAATGTGGGCCAAAACCAGGTTCGAAAATTACTCGGGGAGAAAACACAAAAGAGTAAAAGTAGGACCTATTTTATGATATAATTATCATTTTGTATACACCCCTGTACGAATTGCACACCATTGTAATAAAAATAATAAAGCAGAAAGTGCAATTTTATTTCTCTCTCTCTCTCTCTCTCTCAACCTTGTTATAACTATATTTAAGTATTAAAGAGATTGTGACGTCACAAAAAATGGTTAATCCGAAATTTTAAATGGGTCGTGTGCATATTTTAATGTGTTTTCATTTGTATAACAAATACCTGAAGCGCCGCCCAATCTTTTTTTTATTGACGTCATAATCACCGAAGTAAAAGAATTTTTCATCTCTTTCTAAAAACCCTTGTTAACCAAAAAAAAAATTAACTAACTCAGAATTATATATTCAAGAAGAAAAAGAGCTTTTACAAGCGTAAATTAAATAATAACCTTGATAAAATATGCATAAAAAACATCAAGTATGATGAGGCTTTAAGAACTAAGGCTAAGGTCACACATGCTGAAAAAAATCTAACAGAAAAAAAGACTTCATTCAATTTTTAAAAAATGTCCTTTTAAGTATTTTCTGTTTTAATGTGTGCAAACTCGTGAACGCGACAGAAGGCAGAAATAAAGCTATGAAACTTTATTCGGATTTAATTCTACTTTCTGCTTGATATTACACATCCAAGCGTACGAGATGGTTCACACATACAGAAAAGATATCCCCTCCAAAAAGAAATTTGACTAAATTTAATAATTCTAGTCTATTTACTTAACTAAAAAATATGCAGAAAAATGGGCAAAATTGTTTCTGCCTGCCACACGGAATTCCATCTTATCAGCCAATAGGAAGGCATCCTTCAGACACATCATTCTCTATGGCTCCTCCTCCTGTTCTTCGCCCGTTTTCTATAAACTCAAAAATGCCTTTTTTAAAGCACTTTCTGCTGTAATGTGCGAACCCCCTTGAACGCAATAGAAGGCAGAAAATGGAGTTAAAATACTTTAGTTCTGATTTATTTCTATTTTCTGCTTGTTTTACACAGGTGTGATTCACACGTGTAGATTTATTTCACAAAAAAAAAGAATTTGTCTAATTTGAATAATTCTAGTCTTATTTATATTTGGCTGAAAGTATGCAGAAAAATTGGCGAAATTGTTTCTTCCTGCAACAATGAAATTTTCCAATATTTTCAGCCAATAAGACGGTGTCATACAGATGCACCATTCTTTACGGCTCCTTTTGTTTTTTCTCCCTAAAATATCTATAATGTTTTCTATTTTAATGTGTGAAACCCTCTGAACGCAACGGAATACAGAAAAATGGAGTTGAAAACCTTAGGGTCGATTCACACTATACTGTCAAGATGGAGTCCAGTCAACCGTAGTCAAATATCGTACTATTGATTTTCAATTGAAATCCAATGTATTTAAAAAAAATCAACGTTCACACTGGCGCCTACAATCGGACCATGGTTTTCCATAAAAAAAAATTAGAACGGACCATGACCGAACCATGTTATGATCTGATAGCGTGTCGAGACAGTTTTTCTGATTTTTTTTTTTTTACTTTTGCTTTTCTGCTAATTTTTCTGCATCCGTGACCTAAGTCTAACTTTCTTAAAGGCAATCACAACTTAAGAAAAGAATTAATTAATTAGTGGGTTTCTCCGTAGTAAATAAAAAAAATTAAAAAAAAATCAAGTCAAGAATCAACTAAATAATTTTAATGAAGTTTGGAAGAGAAAAAAAAAATCTTCAGACAATTTATATTTAAAAAAAAATTAAGATCTTGTCAAAAGTCTTTTTTCTGAGATGAAAACAACCAAGAAATGAAAAATGATCGATAAAATCTAATGAAATCATCATCATCATCATCAAAAATTCTTTCTTTTTTTTTTAAACAACAAAAAAGTAAAAAGAGTTCAAGAGCATCATTAAGTAAATACTCAAATTCATGTGTATTTTTCTAAACTAATTTTCCAAACAAAAAACGGAAATCAACTAAAAACTGTATGTGACAATTGCACAAATATAATTAAGCATTAGACACCCCCTTAATAGTAACACCGAGTACACTTTTCTTTACCTTAAAATTAACCCAACATTGTCTCTCTCTCTCTCTCTCCCTAAATACAGAATCATTATTATTATTATATATATAATATCCCAGGTGTGTGTATGTATGTGTGTGTGTGTGTGTGTGTGTGTGGAGTAACAAAAACCATTGAAGCACGTCGGAATTTATATAAATTTGAATAAATGAACCGTTTTTTTTTCTCTCAAGGTCAACTATATGTTGAACTCTTCCTTTGGAAAGTGTAGAAGGGGGAGAGAGAGAGAAAGTGGGAGAGGGTGAGGGGAAAAGGTTGGAAAGTGTAGAAGGGGAGAGAGAGATAAAAGTGGGAGGGGGTGACTGAAATTGAAATGAAAGGAGGAAAAAAAGGAAAAAACGACGCGCATGCGCACAATTGCCTGTGAATTTTGCTCCCGTCATTTATGACGGGTTACCCCACTAGTTGTTTTAAAAAAAAGGTATTAATTGAGAATAACCCTGTCTCAGGTGTTCATTAATCCAGAGTTCACACACACAAACACAGTTAAGTTGAAAACAAAAAATTAATCCAGTTTCAAAAATCCGATTTCAAATCCTACTTAGGGTTTTTTTTTTTCAATTCATATTACAAACCGGATATAATATCTAAAAATCATTATTATCATTTGCAAATTTGCAATTAAAAGTTTTATGAATACGATTATATTCATTAATATTTATACAAAATAAAAAATGATGAAACTCTTCTCTCCATGGTAGAAAAAAAGGATTTTCATCATTTGACAAAGATTATTATCGAAAAGCCACTACAACACACACTGGAAAAAAAAGAAGCTGAATTTGCTTAATTTAACTATAATTCTACGCATATATATAAAATTATACGGTAAAATCGACACTAAAAAGCGGGAGTAAATGGGGATAAATTAAATTAACTTATCCCATGTGACCAAGTGTCTAGGTAAATTCCACTTTTATTTCGTTGAAATTATTCAACATTTAAAACCAAATTCAACACAGAATCATGACATTGAAGTTTCAACTTGAACTCTCACAACAAAGTTCCAACATAGAAAAAACAATTCAGAAAAATTATCAATAGGGTTTTTACTTGTTGAAACTCTTGTTCTGTTCGTTTTCACTACAACAAATTAACTGCAGTTACCTATAACCAAAGTTATAGGTAACTGCAGCCAACATTGAAGTCTACTTTTGTGCGTTTCCATTTTGAAGACCGCTGGTTAAATGATTTTGTGTCACTTCCTGTTAAACAAATTATGCATTTTTGTGAAATTTCCACTCATTCAGTCAAAAACTGAGCGAGCGTTCTCACTATCGGCCATGATGTTTGTAAGCTAAATTTGGTTTGAACACAGGAAGTGACATATTTAACCATTCAATAATGTGGTTAACCACATTGTGTCATCAATGCAATCGAGTTCACTCCACATATTTAACCATGGTTAATGTAACTACATTTGTTTCCACTAGAAAATTAACTGTGGTTAACTTTTTAACTGCAGTAGGCCTAAATCTTTGTAGCGGAAACGAGGTAGTAGAGAACAGGATTTTTTTGCTTGTTGAAACTTTAAGGAGAAGTTCTAGTGCTAAGAATATTTCGGGCCTAAGTTTAGTAAACATCTCCTTATTATCGAGGTTTGAATCCTCAGTTGGATCATTAGACCAGACTACATTTTCAACCGACTTTCGAAATCTGTTCTGCGTTTCAGATGAGCAACACTTTGGTAACATTTAATGTTTGTTAGAAACTAGAACGGTAGCTGAATCACTTAATATTTTTATGTTGATATCTTTCAAAGTAAACTTTATTAGAGACAACAATTAAAAAAAAATATCGTCAGTTTAAAGTTGAGTCATTTTCAAACTGCCATAAAAAGCTGATTTTAAAAGGTATCAACATAAAGATAATTTAAAGTTTGACACTGATGGAGCGAGCTACCCTTCTAGTTTTTAAATCACTTTCATGACTCTCTTAACTTTGCTTCTTAAGAGAGATCTCCATAGAAAAATATTTGTGTAAATGCAAGGTAGATGGCATCTGCAACCTCCATAGGTGGCAAACTCCACTCGTCGCCAATTAGTTGAAATCGAATGCAGCCTTTAAGCTCTAAAAGCCACGTCCAAAATAACCTTAATTATCAGCATGTGACACTTACCCAGAATATAATATAAATGAAGAGAGCACGTGTAGAAATAAGCAATGACGCAATTAAAAGTTGGCCACGTGAAAAAAGGAAGGTGAGTTAGGAGTGTCATGGGAGGAGAGCTAGTGGCGCCATCTAATGCTACAGGTACAAAATAAATGATTTACTTACATTCATTTTTAAATACAGAATAATCCTGAGTTTGAGAGAGTATTTACACTTTAAAACCACTTTAACACAACTTAAAATTATATATATTAAGCCAGGTCTGTGTGTGCGTGGGTGTGTCTGTGTGTGTGTGGAGATAACACTGTACAAAAACCTTGAAGCACGTCGGAATTTATATAAATTTGAATAAATGAACTGCTTTTTTTTTTCTCAAGGTCAACTATATGTTGAACTATCCCCACCCAAGAACCCCATGATATTAAATTGGAGAGGGGAAAAGGTTGTAAAGTGTAGAAGGGGGAGAAACAAAGAGGGGGAAGTGGGAGGGGGTGACTGAAATTGAAATGAAAGGAGTAAAAAAAAAAAACGACGCGCATGCGCACACCAGAGACCACCTCTTTCAAATATAAAAAGGGGAGGGGATAATAGTAGCAAAATTAAACTAGAATTTAACAGAGGCAATTGTGCCCAGCATTAGAATTTCTTTTGCTCAGCCCTTTTATGAACGTCATCAATTTCTAATTGGTTTGTTACTTGGTCTGACGCCATTAAAGGGCGGAGGAAAAGAAATTCTAATGCTGGGCACAATTGCCTGTAAATTTTGCTCCCATCATTTATGACGGGTTATCCCACTAGTTTCTAAATAACATTTTATAAATCGTTTTGTATAAAATGCGCGATTTTTAACAAAATAACAATTCTTGAAACTTGCAATATAACAGTTTGAAAACTGATTTTTTTTTAAGAGCAAAAGAAGTGTTATTAAGTTATTATCATAAAAGAAATGTCACTTTTAATATTTTTTAAAAAAATAATAAGTATTCTGATATTAAATATACAATTTGAATATATACAGTACGTTATATCGTTGCTCCAACCTTTATCTTTCCTTTTATAATAAAAGGAGTGCCTTGGCAGTACTTAATTGACTTAAGAAATGAAATACAAAATTCATTTACATTTAAAAAAAATAAGAATAGAAAGAAAAAAAAACCCACCTAAAGTTCGTGTTCCTTTTTTTTTTGTTTCTTACATGGCATAAAATATGCTAATCATAAATGTAAGAGAAACGAGAAGTCGATCGGAATAAACACTATTATACAAGAAAAATCATTTAAGATTTCAACGCACGTACAACACACACCACCTTAAGTTTCAATTCTAGTTTGTTTTTTTTTGTTCAAAAGAAACTCCTCTAAAACACCTTCATATTTACGTGAGAGAAAGAAAGAAAATCTTCATCATTTTGTGCAAGAAAATTATTATTTTCTAAGAGCATTGCATTATTTAATGTATGATGATGTATTAATTTAATATCGCTGTTGCTATTGCTGCACAAGCATGTCTCTTTATTATATAATAGGAGACATTATATGTTTCTATTGAAACTTTTCAAAATTTCCAATATAGGCCTACTGCTAACACACCTTTTTTCCCCTTCATCTTCATCACAATTTCTCATACTTTTTATATACATTGTCTCTAAAAGTTACGACGATAATCTATTATTTAAAATTAAGAAGCTCATGTTGCAAACAAAAAATATAAAACAAAAGAAGAAGCATTTGCTTTGTCTGTTTTTTTTTTTTTGGCAGTATGTCATAAAGGGGTTTGTGTGTTTATATGTATTTGTACAATGCATATATCATAAAACCTAGTAGACAATTTGGATACAAAGTCACCAAGCGACAATTGTATCGAGACTATCGAGATATAGTTGCGAAACTTTGTATTTAGACAGTATCTATATGTTATCATCATGTGTCCATACCTAATGTCTGTTGCGCAACATGTAACATGTTTTCCATTTTGAGTGAGATTCAAAAGACACGGGAAGTTTGCCTCGCAATGAAGATTAGTTTAAAACCTCGTTAGGTATGTTTGTGTTTTCATTTAATCGGAATGCGATGTTACCAAACACCTAAAGATGCGTTCCCAAAGATGGAAGTAACTTTCGAAGCCAGATAGCAGTTTAGCAGTAAGTCCCGAGACTTTGAAACATTGTCTCTAGAATGTCTAGCGACTGTGTCACGATCAGTCGCTCGACAAGGACAAATACTAGGGATGCGACACTTTGTATCCAAACCTAACGGTAATCGCAACTGACTCATTAGCTGTGTCCGGAAACTAAAGAAAAAGCTACATGTACAGTATTATCAGTAAAGAAAATAGAAAAGTAGCATCCAGAAATATGTGGGCGTGGCTCCGCCTACCATTCATAAAAACACAATCATTTAATCCACGTACAATGAAAACCCATTTAACACAAAAACCGACTGAAATTGAACATGGCGATCTACAAAGGGTTTCCTTTAAACCCAATCGTTTTTTATTTGCATTTTGTTATTGTTTCTAATTATTGTAGCTATTAGCTGCTGCTTTTGCTATTTAATATAAAATTGTTATTTGCATAAACATGAACAATATGTTTCCATATTTTGCATTTTTTTTTTGGCTCAATTTTCTATTTGCATATTTCTGAATTTCTATTTGCATAACATTTTTGCCCTTTTACCAAGCTGGAAAGTTGTTTTTCCACAAGCCACCTACTTTTCTTTCTTTTAGGAACAACATTACGTTAAAATTCAAATTGTTTATAAAAATAGAATGGTAAAATATTATACTAAAAACTTTCATGGCAATATCTTAAAAAAAAAAGAAATATTTTTATAAAAGTTGGAAAATAATCCATTTTCAGACATGTGTGTTTGTTACATTCAAAATTTGATAAAATGTTAATTTTTTAACAAAATAATCATGAAAAAAAAAACGTTTAACAATATCCACCACCAACTATTCTAGTTTCTAAAACGTTTTGAAGTTTTCTTGTAATGTTTCTTGGAAAATGTTTTTCTTGAAGATTCAGGACTAAGGACGGATTAAACTATTCAACCGCCGTTAAAAATACTAAAAATAACATTAAAGTGAACAACAATATCAAGAAGTTTAGACCAACTTTCTCAGATTTTAGCCTTTTTTTTTTCTAAAATAAAATTACTGTTTTGTTGAAAATTCGGTTGTTTAGTTATTTGTACACGTTTTCAATAACGTAATTTTTTTTTCACACAAAAAATAAATAAGTTCGACGACTACAGAGTAGAAAGTAGATTGGGGGCGTCTTGAATTATCACACTGAAAAGAGGAAAACCTCTTTTCCTTAAAGCTAAAGGTCTCGCATGCCCAAAATTGTTTTCAGCTCGTTTCCAGTTGTTGTAAAACGAAATTTATTTTTTACATTTTACGTCTCGATTTTTGTAGTTGTTTTACGCATGTGAGACCTTAGCTTAATTGTCCTAAACTGGATACAGACGAACAATTCTAGCTTTTCAATTCCCTACGTGGAAACATACACATTTGTTCAATTTGCAATACGTTGCAATCCAAAAGGCTCAACAAGACAGAATTGATCGTCTGTACCCAGCTTTATAGTTTCCAAGAAGTTGTACTAACAATTTCTTAGAAACCTAGTAAATTCTTATGTATTATGTAGTTTGGCAAGTTGTAAGAACAACAAATGTTCAAATTCAGTACAATAATAATATAGTAACAATGAAAAAGGCAATGATGTTTCATTTAAGAGGGTTGTGTCTCCTTCAATGAAAAAAAAAAGCGCCCTCAAAAGAGAGACTGACTGACTCCAATATAAATATGTCGCCCTTTTGTTACAAAATTCAACGTTGTCTTATTGCCCTCATTAGACCCTTTATTGCACTCATTATGAAACAAAATGTATATTTTGTCGTTCGAATAAAAATTTCCATAAAATGTTGAAAAGAAAAGGTAAAAAGAGTCACCTTTTTGACTGGTGAAAGATCATAAGAGCATATTTTCACAGTTCTTGTATTTTTAACGGGAAATATTTTTTCGGTAAACAGAAATGATGATGATGATGATTAAGTTTCTCAACTAAAAGAGAAAAAATCTTATAAGAGAGAGAAAAACAATCTTCAGAATAACTTTTATGACTAATTATTAATATAAACCCCCCGTATATTTTTAATAACACACAAAGGGCCAAACAGAGAAGGAAAACAAGACAAAAATGGTTTTGATTATCAAGAACCAACAAGAGAAACATTTTGATAATAATCGACCATGTCATCATGATATTATCATTGTTGTACTAATTAATTAGTTTTCTCTTTTGTTTTCTCTCTGACTCTCTCTGACTCTCTCTCTCTCTCTCTCTCTTTTCTACCATTTGTGTCTTTTTTTACGTTTTGTGTGTATATTTCTAACATCTGTAATTATATTTTACGAATACATTTGTCACAGTTTTCTGTTGTCGTCTATTTGTAAAATATCTACAGTAACTTATTTTATAAAGCACTTATTACCTTGTACACACATGAGTTAAATGAATTCAAATTAAATGTGTTTAGGTGAATTATACGGAATCCAGTTAAAGACATGAACACCAAATAAAAATTCACTTTATTATTAATATTTAAAAATTGAAAATACTAAATCAATATTTTAATGTCAATAGTTTATCTGATTATATTTAAGTATTAACTCAATATTTTCAGATTATTAACTGAATAAATTGAATTCAACATATTGTTTGTTTGCCCTTCACGAGGCTCTGTAGAACACGTTTATTATTTAAATGCATTTAAATTATCAGGTGTGTACTAGGTATTAGTGTTGAGACAAATTACTTTTCACAATAATTACCGTTTAACACGAAAAATCGGATAACACGAAATATATTTTCAGTCTGGTTACATTTATAACTGATAGTAACTAGATATCTAGCCTCTAACCAGCCATTTTGATTAGAAAAGCCATAATTGCAGTCGCTCTAATGGTGATTGCTTCACAATTGGCACTTGGCCCACAAATTGAGAAACATTTGTTTGATATTGCATAAAAATCCGAAACCTACTAATTACAATTAATAAATTTAAAAAAAAATTACAAATAAAATTACTTAATTTTAAAAAAAGAAATTAATTACAAATACTCATGTTTCTCAAAGCATTTTAGAAGAAAAAGTTTGAAAGACAAAAACAAAAGTCATTTATTGTAATTGTCATTAGAAAAAGTAATTAATAACCACAATTACAAATTACAACCCTTCAAAAGTAATGTTATATTCCTAATTACTTGAAAAAAGTAATTTAATTAAGAGTAATTCATTACTTTTGGACAAATTACTAGTCTTGTCGACACAACATTTGATTATTTCTTGAACTTTTTTGTTCACCTTGTAAAAGTTATTTAAAATAAGCTAAAAAGGACTAGCTATTTTTAGCATTTTCATCATTTATATGTAGATAAAAGTATGTAAAAATGGTCAAAAGTTTGATTCGTGACATTCAGATTATGTTCTCCGAAAATCATACAAGTTCAATGGACTCTATGGCCCCTACCACTACCACACAAGAGATATTACAGACAGGTTTTCTACACACTATGTCACCACAGTGTCTGTGTCAGTCTGACCACTTTATATGTCGTCGACAAATGAAAGATATAATATATATAATAAAATAAGATACACCTGACAAGAATTAACACTCCTTCTCCTCACTATCTAAACAAGTGAGTTTTATGACTCACTTTTTTTTTTAGAAAGAAGGAAAGATTAGTTATTAATTCTTGTCAGGTGTGTTTGTACCTTATTTACAATTTTATATTGAAAAGTTGACCTTTTCAGGGTTAATCTCACACTCCTTATTATCGTTTCTAATGCCTTTACTTTACTAACAACAAAAATATTAAAGAAAACCAACCTGATTGTGGATTTTAGTTTTTGCCAAATTGTAAAAAAACAATTTCTCATTTTACAACTTGTCTAATACCTCGTGTACACACATGAGTCAAATGAATTCAATTTAAATGTGTTTAGGTGAATTTATACGGAATCCAGTTGAGGACATGAACACCAAATATAAATTGACTTTATTATTAATATTTTAAAATTGAAATACTAAATCAATATTTTGTGTCAATAGTTTATATATTCTATTTAAGTATTAACTGAATAAATTGAATTCGACTACATATTGTTTGTTTGCCCTTCAAAGAGGGCTCTGTTGAATACGTTTAAAGTATGTTTAAAATATAAAATTTGGCAAAAGAAAATGAAGATATTGTTGTCTTGCAGACTTCCCTGGGAATGTATTGCACCGAACATTTCCGTTGTCGCTTTTCCGATCCATGTGCTATGAATTTCCGAAGTTGCATTCTAATGAATATTATAGAAGAATGTATACCACACGTCCACTCTGAATTGTCCTTTTATTTGTGGCGCGTATTGGAAACAGGAAATGAAGACATGCTTGTCTTGAAAATGTATTGCACCCAAATAACATTTCAAGAAAAAACTATTTTTCCCTTTTTCAAACTATCATAAGTTTATTTTAAAAGATACTATCATGAACAAAAACTTTTAGTATTATCACTAGGGCTCCGATTTCGATGCAATATCAACCAGAATGTTTCTCAATTTGTGGCCCAAGTGCCAATTGTAAAGTAATTATTATCATCATCATCATCATTAGAGCAACTGCAATTATGTTTTTTCTAATAAAAAAGGCTGGTTAGAGAGGCTTGATGTATGGTTGCTAACTTGCTATCAGTTGTCAACTAGAGTTTTAACCTCAAACCGTGTGTTTTAATTAGAAAGAACATTTTTTTTTATCTAAACGAGATTGTTACTTCACAATTGGCACTTGGTCCACATATTGAGAAACATGTCGGCTGATATTGCATCAAAATTCGAGCAATAATTATCACTAACTATTCTAGTTACTAAAACACTGGATGTTTCGCAATGTTTCTCTCGAAAAAATGTCTACTTGAAAAATATAAATTTTCTAAAAACCGCCGGTGGTGGGAAGACCTCCACTAGAACACAATAGCCACTGCAGTGGCGCCGTCCGGAGGACAAAACCAAAATAAATATCTATAGAGCCACCTTAAGTGTTTTAAAAAAATTGAAGAAAAAAAAACATCCAAACTTTATGTTACGAAACTGCAGTTATCTTTTGTAAACAAAACGAAATGCAAGATGAAATTTAAAGTTGTTTATAAACTAGAATAGTCAAAACATATACTAAATATGTTTATATATTTAATGTTTAAAGTTTAAATATAAAATATCATCACAAAAAACGCCTTTAAATTTTTACGATTTTGTTCACAAGGCCTTTCTAGTTTCTGACTTTAAAGCTAGAAAAAGCTAGAAAAAAGCTAAAACATCACCTTTATAACAAGATACCCTGTATATTGAAGGTTCTACCGAGCTTTTCATGAATTTTGATGCAATTTCAGAGAGATACTAATTGTAATAAAAAATATATAAGGCTAAACAAACATTAGAAAGTTAAGCATTTTTTTTTTGCAGCAGCAAAAAAGGCAACAAGGCAAGTAAAACATGGGGCAATATCATTATCATGATCAGAATAAGATAAACAAGGAAGACGAGTTTAAAAACAAATGTTAAATATTTTAAGAATTCTTTTGCTTGACAAGTGAGGAAGTGGATTTTTTTTTTGAGGAGACAAACTTAGATGAGACTTGAACAACATTGAGAAGAAGAGGCTGAGAGAGCAGAGAGACAAGATTTCTGGCACCACCAAAATTTACCAAAAAAAAATTAACTCCATAGAAAAAAGAAGTAAAACTTTTTAGCCCTATCTCCTTCGGGGCAAATAAGAGAAAAAAAAGTATAAGAAATACGACGAATAGACAAAAAGCGAGGAGTTGAAACTTCATTCACCACATGTTAAGATGTTTTATGAACAGCTGATTTTCGAACTTTCAGGTAATTTTGCGTTTCAGAAGAACAGCAGTCATTAAGTTTTCGAAACTAGAACAGATAAGATATCTGAATCAGTTAATAGTATTTTAATGCTGTTATTTTTTTCAAAATAAACTTTCTATAGACAGGTATACAGTATTGCTTAAAAGTTGGGTAAGTTTTCAAAGTCACCTAACAAGATTATTTTAAAATAATTATATCAACATGAAAATACCCTTTTAAAAGTAACTGTGGTAGGCCTACCCTTCTAGTTTCTAAAAACAACTTTCAAGTTTCTTTTAATTTTGCTCTTAAAAGAAAGAGTAACCGCAGTTCGAAGGGCGTTGACATTTTAAAACCACATTAACCTTAAAAGTTTACTTGCATCCTAAATTTAATTTGGTGGTGATTATGGTGAACCTGGTGTGCTGGTGATGATGATGATGATCTTGCTTCAAGTTAAACTTTCAGAATTACACAAATTACGAATCATAACTATATATTATGCTAACCTCCTAAACTAACTTGACCTCCAGAAACATACAAAATTAGACAGCTGCCCTCAAGAATTCAATCACATCGGATTTTTAAGTAAAATGTTTATTCAGAGATCGTGCTTTTTGGAGCACTCGATCTAAGCGGGACTAGTTCGAAATTCAAAGTTTGTTAGAAAGTAGAAGAGTAAAAAAAAATGATGTAACATTTATATAAACAATACCTTTCAAAATTCATGTTATGGCTAATTAGAAAAACAAAACAAAAAAAAAGTACTGTTTTTAACCAAGTTTAAAATGAAATATGGTTGGTTTGCAATAGAGCAATTTCAAACTGGAAATAAATGTTGATTAAACTTATTTTGAAAGACAGCAATATGAAAAAATAATTTGTTTTACTCTTCTAGTTTTTAACAAACTTATCAATTTTTTTCTGCTAACCACTTCTGATAGACAGTATAACTAAAGGATTAAGACCAACTTCACACGGACTATTTTGTGTCGCCACATAAAGTGGTCGTATTTAGTTGACCATTGATTACGTGGGGTGTTCACACGATAAACCGCCACCATTTCTTTGCAAAACAGTGGTGAGTAGTGGACGATTCCAGCCACAATGATGACCTAGGTCACGCCAGTGAAATGCACTGATAGCATTCCATTGTTTTCAATGGTCATCCGTGCGAAGCAAGACCCGGTCCACAAAGCGGTCCGTATGAACGAAGCGACTGAATACGCACCAAATTGAACAAACGCCAACCTGAATAACCACTACATTTTTGGCTTTTGTTCAGTTTGACGTTTGTTCCAATTTGGCACTTAATTCAGTCTGGCGTTTGTTCAATTTGGCCCTGTTCCATTTGGCTCTAATTCAGTGCCACTGTGTATAGCGGGCCCTAAATGTTTACAGAAATGTCGTCAAAATACCACTATATACATCATTCATCAAAAACAACAGTGACTCACACCATATAATAATTCAGAAAGTGAAATAATTTCAGTGTGCTAAACACCTCCCACTCATTTTCCTGTTCCAATATATTTTAACGCAATCCCAAATTTTCTTACTGTCATAAAAACACAAGGTAAATTTGGTGCGTGTTGCGTAAACGATTTTTTCTCCCTTTATCAGTTTTCTCTTTTTTTTCTTCTCTTCTCTACAATTGTTTACACGTTAATTTTCATCAGTTTACTGCAAACAAAACCCCCCAAAAAACCTTGAATTCACCGGTTGTTTTTTCTTTCTTCTTCTTGGTATTGGAAACAAGAAAACACATTCCAACCTATCAGAATACAGAGGGATAAAAAATAAGCAACAAAAACCCACACCTATCTTTTTTTTTCTTTTATTGACTGATAGATGGATGAGGAGTATGTCCTAAACACGTACAAAAAATACGACCACCACCACCACCACCACCTTTCCTCCTATTTTTTCTTCTTTTCCTAATAAATATCACTAAGAAAGACTTGAGTCAGAACCCCCTCTCATTCTAATTTGAAGAAATGTGCCCACCTTTCTCTCTCCACAGGTGCCCGGCGCCAAGAACTAGAACCACACACACACAAAAACAACACTGAACTCAAGACCCAACCCCCAAAAAACCCTTGCAAGTTTTCTCTGCAAAAAAAATAAAAGATGATCAAATCACCAAGTAAATGTAACCTTAGAGGTTCGAGTTCGGCTTACAACCCTAGTTTAAAGGTGCACTTCAATGAAAGACCAAGTACAGTAGTTGAGAATTTCTACATATTGTTTGTCCCCTAAGATGCAATCTTCTCAAATAAGAACACATTCAAAGAATGAAAAAAAAAAGTTTACTTCAAATTTGACCATGGGCTACTTTAATACTTGTGTCTGTCTCTTTATTAGAAGAGGCAATAAAGTGACCAGGGCCCATTAGCTTGCCTTTTTTTTTTCTTTTTCCAGCTTACTAACCAATTCTAATTACACAAATTTCCAAGGTAATCCCACCAAACAAAAGAAACAAGCTACATTTAAGTTGAAAACTTCAAAGTATAGAGACCTATATATTTTGTTTTTTAAAAAAAAACACTAATCTCCAGCTCAAACTCAGCCAACAAAACTTTATAGTGAACCTATCTTATCAGTCATCTAGCCCATAAAGGCCTATCAGGCCGAGCAGTTCCCTAGCAGCCTGCCTGTCCATAGAGGCCCCTCAAAGTCCATGGGCTGAACTTTTACAAAAGCGCACCAAATCCATGAGGCTCACAAAGACAAAAAGACGCATGAAGATCACAAAGCCCACCAAGGGCCCAAAATGGCCCACAAAAATCGGAAACATTTTTTTATAAAATTGCCAGCTGAAGCCCAAATCCAGTCCATGAGCTTTATAAATGCAATTCTCTACTTCAAAGAGCTAATTTTATGGATATTTGATTTGAATGGATGAAATCACTTGGATTTAAATGTTTAGTCAAAAAGCTCATTTGATGGTAGTTTAATAAGTTGTTAAAACATGTCTTGAACTCAATTCCAACCAGTTTTTTTTTAATAAAATGGGTATGTTTGTATATCAGTAGCCAAAACAAAAACAAATTCCACCACTCCTAAAAAAAATACCTTCCACCTAAAAAAAAATCGAGGTTAAGTAGAAATCCAGACAGAAATTGGTGGCTTTAAAATAAGCTTTCAAGTCAATTCCCAACTCTTTTTTAAAGAAAAAAAAAACTTAAGAAAAAAGAGATTTCATCTTGAGAAATGTACGTCATCATCAAGCTGATAAATCCCTTAATTTGTGTTCCTTGTTTTTTTTTTATAAAGAGAAAAACTCCTGATGATAATTATTTTTAAGAAGATAAAAATCAGCAAGAGTAAAAAAACAAAATGCTAATAAAATATGAAACATATTTAAAGCTGGATACAGACGGTCAATTCTGACGTATTCATATCTTTTGAAATTTTTTGTAAACCGCAACTTATTTTTTTCTCTTTTTTAATTAATGGCTGATTTTCCTATTAGTGTAAAAGTATCATGATTTGTGACCAACTGTGTATATTCTCACGTCCAGGATTGACAAGTCAGAATTGACCGTCAGCACCCAGCTTTACAAGCAAGCAAATAATAAAAGTTGGCGGCGTTCACAAGTTGACAATTTTCCCACACCCAACACACCACCAACTTAGGCGTTTTCTTTCATATGTTTCTTTAAATCCCCCTACTTTTTTTAATCTTGATTTAAGAACAACATTTGAAGCAATGTTAATGTTAATATCTCCACCCTTCATTTAAGAGAACATTTACCCCTACAATGTATGTATCTCCCCTTCCTTCTTAAGAGAAAAAGTTATGACCAAGATTGAAAATATGTTGCCAGAAATTTATTTTAAAAACTTCCTCAATTGCAACACATTTTCTACCAACTTTAAGGAAGAAATTGAAAGTCTGTTAGAAACCAAAGAGTTCATATTACAGAAAAAAAGTCATAAAATTGTGACAAACATATACCCCTTATGATGTCATTGCTTGTGCGCTATTATTTTGAGTGTCATAGTATTCTGTAGGTTTACACCAGTCATTGGTAGTCATATGAGAATATTTGTCATAATATTTTGTAGTTTGCTTTCGTTAATGTCACAAAGATATGAGCTACATATGACGATTTACTGTCAGTCTTTATTTTTTTCTGTAATAGGTTAAGACAAACCGTTTTGCGACATATTAGGTGGTATGATTAAAACTGAGTATTTTAATATTTTCTCAAGATTTTCGAGCAAGTGCTCGACTTGGTATGAATAAAATGCATGAGTATTTACTCAAAACTGAGAAAACTTTCATGTGTTATGAGCATTTGCTTAAACTCATACTCAAGTTTTCTTATGGCAACAATATTCATGAATATGAAAAATTAAGCAAATACTCATTCTATTGAGTAATGTTTTCGACACATTGGGTGGTATGAATAAAACTAAATATTTAATATTTTCTCAAGATTTTGGAGCAAATGCTCGACTTGGTATGAATAAAATGCATGAGTATTTACTCAAAACTGGGAGAACATTCTCATGTGTTATGAGCATTTGCTTAAACTAATACTCAAGTTTTCTTATGACAACAATATTCATATGAAAAATTAAGCAAATACTCATTTTATTGAGTAAATGCTCAACTTTCTTAATACTACCCATTAGAATTTAAACGTTTATCACTTTATTATTTTTTTTTGGTTCAAAATAAACCAATTTTCTTTTCTTCTAAATAAGATAGAAATAAAGAAATGAAAAAATTAATCTTGTAACAGCTGAACCGATTTTATATATGAAATAATATTGAAAACAACAAACCACAAAAAAGAATGTAGAAAAGATGAATTCGAGATAATATGACGTGGGAAGGAGGGTGAATTTGTTTTTACAGCGTATGTGTGTGTAGGCTGAATTGTGTGTGGGGGCGCAAAAATGGAACACCAAGAATACGCTTACAAAACCAAATATTGACATTTTTTAAGCTGCCTCTGAATATCATCAAATTATAAAATGTGAAACACCGTTTAACTCTTGAAAGAGAAAAAGTGCTTTCTGTTAATGTATTCGATTCAAAATGAAAATTGAAATAAATGAAAGTTATTTTTCAACTTTTTGTTCAAATAATATTAAAAAAAAAAGGTTGCAAGAAAAAAAACCCCTCGAAAAATCGACCCTAGAAATTGACACATGTGTTTACTCCCCAACCCACAATCCCACCCTTATTCGTGTCACAGATATATTATAAAAAAATAATAACAAATCGACTTGAATTGTAACAAGTTTTTTTTTTACACTTTCTTGTTGAACAAACGAAAACTTGTTTTTTTTTCGAAATTGCTTGCTCACAAGTGAAAAACTGAAAATATTTTTCAATTTTCATGTCACCTTCCTTCTAATAAGCCATGTCAACTCCACCCTCCCCCTCCCCCCCCCCCCCCCAAAAAAAAATACACGATTATTTTCTCCCAAAACACAAACCTCTGTTTCACCTCCTTTTGAATGACCCCCTCCAATTACAGAGTACAAAAATAACCACACAACTTGTAATATAATAACCACAAATGTACAATTCAGTAAGATTGAAGAATGAAAATAACCTCCCACCCCCCCTCCACCAAAAAATAATGATATTTGAGAAGTTAACTGACCAATGGTCAGTTCATATAACTTTATCAGTCTTTTTTTTAATCCTTTTATAAAAATAACAAGCTAATAATAAACTAACAAAATGGAAACATAATATAGGAGCCACTGATATGTATAAGAATCATATGATCGTATTTGATTGACATCAATACAAACATTAACCATTTTTTTTTTTGGGGGGGGGGGGGCTTTCATTTCCAACCCATGAATCAAATAAGATGAATGAGTTTCATGCATATCATTAATGACGTCATCTGGCTTTCAAAAATCAATTCTAATAAACGAAAAGACGTTTACAAATGCACTTATGTCATGTCATTAAGGGGGGGCCCTTAATGACGTCATTGGCTTGCACGTATAGAAATATCTGCCTTACGTTTACGTTTCTGTAACAAAGAAAACGCTCATTTTTACTTACGTTTGCGTTTCTAACTGAAAGAAACGACTGTTTTTACCTGCGTTTGCGTTTCATTCTTAAAGAAATACTAGTTTTCACTTACGTTTGCGTTTCAGACTTAAAGAACCGCCTGTTTTTACCTGCGTTTGCGTTTTAGGATCATAAGAAAACGTGCGTTTGCGTTTCAGACTGTTTTTCAATTAGCATTATAAATTTGGACTAATTTTTCACTGGATTTCAATACGAAAACGATAAAAACGAATACAAAAAAAAAAAAAACTAGAAATGTTTTTAAAAAAATACCAACTTCTCATATTCTGTGTTGTCCTCTTCACACCGTCCATCCTTCCAGTCCTTCCAAGCCTTACCGTGCTTACACGTCGTCAACATGATAATGTCTTTATAGTTATGAAGATGATAAAGCGAATTCCTCGTCTCGGAACCGATTCCGTAAACGTATCGTTTCCCCTTAAAGGCCAACAAATGTTTTTTAGTCACTGGAAAGTTATTAGCAATGACACCACCTCCTTCTCCTCCTTTCTCTTGATGAGAAGACGGAAAAAGAGGCAAAGAAACGTCGAAATCATGTCGAAACCGACCGACTGACATACTAGCCTTCGCTAGAATGGCATTTCCGTAATCGAAACCGAGATCCTCCGAGTAGTTTGGATACGTTCCCGAATACAGATTAAAAAGGACGTGATTACGACCGTCGTTCCATAGTTTTCCGGTCAGTTTCGACAGTTTTCCACCAATGTTCTTCACATAATTCGGACTAAGAATGTCTCTGTCTAAAGTATCTAAAGATAAGACGAATAAACATGCTTGACTAGGATCGGATGTGTAATAACGCGAGTTATGGATGGAATTAATGAGTTTAAGGTAAGTCTGTGATAATTTTCTTTCGGCCGGGCCCCCTTCGGCCCCACCCACGACCTCACCACCTTCGAATGGATAGACGTAAACCTTGAATTCTCGTCTACATAACGAGAAATCAAAGCACGTCTCCATTCTACAGTGACGTTGGGTTTTCGTCTGTGTTTCGAACTCGAGAAGGGTCTCCTCGATGATCCCGATGTCATGATCGTAGTCCAGGTATGAGGGTCGCGCGTGCACAGATGGACTTCGAAGGTGTTGAGACCAATGGAAGTCGCCATTTTGTTGCCTCAACCGCAATCCTCCATAATAACATAGGAGTAAGAAAACGCAGCTAAGCAACACGAGCAGGTAACGCTTTTTTGCCTGCATCGAACAACGTGCTGGCTCCTCTCATCGAACTGTCCACTTCATTATTAACTTACGGATTCACAACACACACATACACTTACGTACGGCACGGCGCGAGATCGAACAACAACGCGTTACGCGGCGGCAGCGACGACAACGACGACGACGGTGGAGAAAACCTCGTCTCCTCCCTCGTTCTGCTTCGGTCAATCGCGTAAAACATTCACAACAGAACCCGCCATCTTCATTTGTACGATTTTCTAATCAGTTTTCTATCAATTTTTAGAAACGCCCCCTCCCTCGCAAAATATAAGCAAAAAAAAAAAAACGTTTAATGCGACATCTGGCGTTAATACTCAAATATTATAACCATAATGGACAAGTTTAACCTGTACCCTGTTTCGAAATGTGAAGTAGTATTTGTAAATTATATTAGAAATTGATATGTGCACCAATATGGAGTTTTGTTTAAACCTACAATTTCAAGTAATAAAAATACGCCATATTACTACTACATTCAAGAACACAGATTCAACATCAAAAGTATGACATCATTTCACATTTGAAACTAAATCAGGTAATGAGCAAACTGCCTTAAACACATTTGTGAAGCACAGTACGCGGCCATAAAGATATAGGGAAAAAGCAAAATCTAATATGGCGTTTTATTGTAGAATTAATTTGAAATACGCCATGTTGGTAAACTAAGAAGACTAATTTGACTTCAAATATGATACGTAATGTCTACAAAAAAAAATGTAATTCGCCGCTATGATTTTAACGTCGGCTACGAATTGAATTTTTTTAAGTTTTGAATTTAATTACAACATAAAACTCGTTTATCTTGTAATATTATAATTTGTAGCACTGTTTTGAACTAATTTAAAATTATTATCTGCACAAGTTTTTTAATTAAAAGAAATTTGAACATATATTTCAAATTTTAAAGGCCGCCGGCGGCTGGCAGTATCGGAGCAATGCCGTTTTCAAAGCACTTGGCGCCAAATTTAAATTTGTTCATTATAGCCACCAAATTTTAGAAACATACACTTACTGAAACATACATGCCCTTTCAACCCCTTTGACACATAATTATCATCACATGGGTTTCTTAATTATTACTAGAATTGGAAATACATTTGACATCCTTCAAGGCACCCCCCCCCCCCTCTAATGATTAACAGGCTTTGATTGCACCACGCAGACGCCAAATGCATTAGTATTCAAGGCATCGCTGTCCTAGTTTCGCCATATAAACATATACCCTCTCTCTACCCCCCCCCCCTTTCCAATCCCTTTAAAAACAACTTATTTCTGACATGTATACGACCCAATAAAAAAATCAGAAGTGGTCACAAGACAAAATAAAGAGCTACCATTCTAGATACAATTGATTGCATGTGTGTACATAAATTAAACTTAAACCCAAGAAGAGATTATAATACATATTTAAAAAATGTCTCATTAATCTTGAGTTATATACTTAAAAAAAAAGACAACAGCCAAAAGAATTTTTTTCTTCTTTCAGCATATTTTATGAATAAATTATAAAGTATCTATAACTTGCACTGTACTAAATAATTTTTATTTAACAGTAGTTTTGTATCCATATTTCAAGAGTTTGTATATAAAGAAAAAACAACGACAAAAAAACAGTGTCACCATCAATCTGTGTAAACGTTTAGAATCCCCCACTTTACTGGTTTTCTTTTTCACCTTACAAAAATGCAAAATAAAAAAAAAAACTAAACCTTGCTTGATATATAAACAAATCAAAAAGTTTACAAAATTTATTCTTTTCGAATAATAAACTCTCAAGTAAACCATCATTGTAAGTGTGAACCTTACATAACTAGTCCAAGCTATATAAAAAGCAAGTGCAACCAAAACAAAACTAAAAACCAAACAAAATAATCTTAAAAACGTTCACAGCATCAAGCGCGATGAAATGATAATTCGTTAATCAAAGTGGCGACACACAACGCGATACAACAAAATGTATCTCGGTCAAAAAAATCTAAACGTTCAAGTGTTTCGAAAAGATCAACTCATTTAGCTCTATAATAAAATATATAGGAGCGACCATATCATGTTTGTGTGGTTTTCTGTGTTCTACAGTATTTTTCATATAAAATACAGTAACTTGTTTTACTATTGTTGATTCATACATACAACAATATATCTATTGACATATGAAATTGTCTTCTTTTATGATAAGAGCCATAAAAAAAGAATATAAAAAACCAGGAGATGTTTTAAATTAAGCATAGAGTTTCAATAAGAAAAAGGTGAAGGTCGGTGGTGACCTGAAAGATGATGCCAGAACAATAAAATTTTCTGTCAAATTCTGAGCTTTAAAATACAAAACACAGCTGAACGAAAGGAAGAGAGGAAACCTATTAAGAAAAAGAATTAACAGATAACAATGAAATCCAGACAATCTTATCAATGAAACATGAACTATTAACAACAAAAAATCAATAAACCAAACGTTGATCAAGTGGTATTTTTTTACCCATTTATGAATAGCGAGCGAGACGACGACGACGACAGGAAAGAAATCATAAAGTTTCAAACGAAACCAAAGTTTTTCGTCTTGATGGCCAACAGTAATTTCGATTTTAGTATACCCTTAGAAGAGTAGAGAGGAATGTAGAGACGAGAGATACAAGTGTTGGCAGTAGGTAGATGCTGATCGTCGGCCGGCCGAATATGAATGGTCGGCATCGGTTGAAAACCTTCTTCGCTTGCAGGAAGTGCGGGACTTCCAGACCAAAAATACACCTTCATTTTCAAATCAAAAACCATGTAACAAATTATCCCGATTGAAAATCTCCAAGATTCTCGTTTTACTTAATTTCATACCAGATCCTGTCGTTCTTGGTTATTCATTTTCTCGACAACCGACCAAAACCATCTTTTGAATTTAAATAATTTTTCACCACCTTCACCTTAAGAACAAATTAAACCACGTGAAACTTAAAATAGAAACAGTTGGGTCGCTATAAAAAAAACTGACCACTTTCGTCGTTGAATGTCGTGTAACTGATAAGAGTTTGCACGTTTACCTCTCCGACACCATTTAGCAGAAGTCTGAAGTCTTCCGAAGTTAATCCTTCTAAAGCACTACTTGGAATTACGTCCAAAACGCCGGTCTTAAGTTCCTGCAAACCAAAAAAAAAACCCCGCTTATGTTCGTAAAACGAATAATGTACAGATGAATCAGGTGTCGAACCTGTAGAGCGCGCTCTTGAGATTTTATCATGCGATATTCTGCATATCGTCTAACGTACTCATACACGTTCTGCGAAGTCACAGCAACGTCACGTCCACCTGGAACCAATTCCACAAGATCACCGCCCTGCAACATTAAAAAAAAACGTTGACGTTTCACGAGCACAACTCATTAAATAATAAAAACACGATACCTCTTCGTTGCACAGCTCAATGCTGAATGTAAGGTCCAGAGCAGAGAAGAGTGTTGAAGAATTCTTCGTCTCTGCATCGAGTACAAGTTGCCTCAAGCTTTCGTACATACTCGAATCGAAAAAGGCCAAATCATGCCACCGAATGGGACGTCCAAGAATGTATTTTATAACGTGACGATTTAAAAACAACGTACAAAGTTCATTTTGCAAAAGGCAAAGTCCAATTATCCTTTAAAAATCGATCGCCCAAATGAAATTCGTTCCTTTTTTTAACAAAGCAGCTTACATTTTCAAACAGAAATTACCTTCCAACATTTCTGAAGGCGTTTAACCTCTCCATAGTGGATTTTCCCGCTCTCGGAGTGTAAAATCCACGTATTCCAGGCTGATAAAAAAGTGGTGCGCTGTCTTCTAGTTCGTCATCTTCTTCTGCGTCGCTGCGTTGTCCCGATGCCGCTTTCTTAGACTTTCCACCCAAATTAAACATATCCAATTCCAGCAGAGCATCTGCAGTGTTTTCCCTACTGAAAGAAAGACTTAAGGTGGCATCAGTAGGTTTTTATAAGCATTAATTACAAACGGAGCTCCAAGGTGTTACGTGTTTGCACATGGCCATGAGAACATAAGAGTTTGTACAGGAAAACAACATTTCAAAAAGCAAATTTCCCCGATACAAGTATGTAACATCTTTTAAATGAAATTGAAAGTGTTTTCAAAAATAAAAGCATAGATTAACCGGGTGATTACTTTTTAACGACGATCTATTTCAAAAATAATCGTTTTATGACAGTTTTAAAACTTCCATTTTAGCTTTTTGATCGTTATCGATGTTTTAAAACTGGCATACAACGACTATTTCCAAACAGATCGTCACATTAAAAAAAGCAACCACTCCCTTAATCTATTCATATATTTTTGAAAACGCTTTGAATTTCGTTTAAAAGATGCTTTTAACAAGCTCCATACTTGTATCGGTTAATTCCCAATACAACTTCATGTACACTTTCATGTGTCCCCACAATTTATAACTAAAAAAAAAACTTCCAATCCAACCTTAAATAAAACCTTTCAATGACAAAAAACAAACAATTTATTAAAATGTTTAGACGGAAAATGATACCTTCCTTGCGACAATATTATGTCAACGGCCTCGTCCACCTTCTGTCGCAAAGCGTCTTCAGATGCTAAAAGCATCAATAACTGAGCTGGAGACAACTCCAAAAGCATTCCAGTTATTTTGCTTGCAAGAGACTTTAAGAAACACGTAAAAAAAAAAAAAAGACGAGTCAAATTTTAACTTTGTCTGATAATCATTCGCGGTTTATCAACTTAAATACCGGCCGAAGAGTCTGAACTTTTGGATACAGCCTCTCTCCCAACTGCTGTCTATGAGGACTAAGATGATCGTTATTATCACTACTTCCACCGCCTTCCGACGGCATGTAAAAAGGACGAGCATCGTAAGACAAACTACGCCTAGTGTCTTGATCTCTACTGCGACCACGAGAGCTTCCCCCTTGGACGCTGATCGATCGTATCGCTTCTCGATCTTGCAATCGAGACCGCATTTGTTGTACTAGATCTGAAAGTTTTTGGGAACACTCAGCTAACAATGTAAGACGGATTAAATAAAACTAAGGTAACATAAAACAACACGAGACATAGTAACGTACTGTACTGCATGCTCTTCGTTCCGACTTGACAGGTTTCAAGATTTGGAAGCTTTTCGCAAGATAGAATTGCCTGTGAGAATTCAAGTCAACGGACAGCAATTGAATCAGTAAAATACAATATAAAATATAGATCACAATTCACAAGTCGAAACCTCGGCTATGGCAGTATAGAAACTGCGAGCTACTCCACTGCCTTCACCCGGTTCATCTTTAAAAGTAACCTTAACACGGCTAACAGCGAGAGGAGGAGCAATAGAACTAGCTCTCCTCGCATAACTGTGATACAGATTATTTAGCTCCTTGAAAGTATGCTGAAGTAACAATCCTTGATCTCGTTCGACCTTTAAACGTTAAGTTAAAAACGTTAAAACAAACTTACTGACGATATTAATTCATATTTTGCGTGGAAAAAAATAATAGAAAATATATCGGCACCCCCGGATATTTTTTCCGGAACAATCGACAAAAATAATTAATACTGGCAAATGGACAAAATTATAGTATCGGTCAAGTCCCACCAAAAACAAAAAAAAAAACCTTTGATAGTGTGACGTCTCGTTGCTGTGAATTTCGTAGTTTCTCCATCTCCCGCCTGAATTTTGCCTCTTTGACTGGAAAACCTCCTAGTTCGCTAATGATAGAACCAGGTTCGGCACCGACATCATCGACGAAGACACGACCGAACAGGTCCAGAGTTAGCCTCCATCGTCCAAGTAGTATGTCATGAGAAACCAGCTGTCCGATCGTGTTGGCAGACCTAGAAAACGGCTCCACTTGAGGAGTACGAGAAACAGACGCATCACCACCATGAGACGAATCGGTGGTGACCGTCTCCATTGCAACAGAATCAGGTTCTTTCTTTGTGGATTCCTGACTGACAACCATCACTGTTTGACCCTCACATCTAGATGGAGGAAAGTTGTCTGACGTCGAAGGTGTAGGAAGACTCCCTTGAAACGGAGAGGATGCCATCCACGAACTACTCGGTCCCGCATGCGAATCGGACAACTACAAAAATACCATTTTTAACATAAGGGCCTAGTATTATGTTGTAGAAAACTGAAAGGAGCCGAATGCTTATGCTCCTTTAAATTTTCTACAAGCAAAGTTCGCTCGCTACCTGTGATTGTGCAGAACCAGCAAGTACTATCACACTCTGTTTTGTCGTAGCACGTTGCGCAGCACTAATCGAATCATCACCAGGAATAGACACTCGCTTACTGGGTGCAACGATTATAGGAGCTCGTGTGACCTCCACCAAAGGAGCCGCTAAAATGGGGCTTGTAGAAGATGAAACAGTAGAAGAATCTGCTTTTCCTTTGACGGTCGAAGATTCCGATGTTGTCAGTTGTTCATCAACGACGCATTCTCTCGATGCAATCAGTGGAACAGCCAATTGCTGACCAATGGAAGACGTGTGCGGCACATCAACACTTTGAACAGACAACACGTCAGTAACTGTACGATGAGCAAGTCCAAGCCCACTGATTCTTGTTTCGTTTAGAGCGATAGGCCGTTGTTCGGTAGATGAAGTAGATGTTGATGGTTGAGTTAACTGAACTGACAACTGCGGAATGTAAGAACTGTGTTCCGGTGGTGGAGGCGGTGGTGGCGGAGGAGGCGGTGGTGGTGGTGGCGGTGGATAAGGTCCAGGAATTTGATGTGCGTGGCTAATATCGGTGGCACGTAAGGAAAGTCCCATTCGAATCGGAAGACCCTCCAAAGGGCCGTAACTTCCAGAATTGCCAGAAGGTCTAACTGGTTGTTTCGGTATACCAAACAGATCTTCTTTACGAGCGTTCGGTTGAAGAAGCTGAGGTCTGTCGGCCAGAGGTAAGGCCTCAGACAGCGGCAGAGATGGAAACGGTTCTGGCTGAGGACAACCTAAAAATAAAGTTGAATCCGAACGTTGAAAAAACGGGTGTTTTCTTCCTTTCGATCCCGGAAGGCTAAGATGAGAATCTTCATCCATGCTATCAACGTCCATTGTAACGTTGCCATGGCTCAGTTCGTCATCTTGTTCGTCGTTGTCGTTTTCATCTTGGTCGTTCCATGCATCGAGAGAAAGTCCCTCACGAAGAGCTTCGGCATCGGCGCCATCGCTTCCCGATCGGATGTAATATATGAGCGAGTCGAACACGTACGCAATGTGTTTTAGTGAAGACACATCTATTACGGGTAACGAGTCAGAATGTTCATGATTATGAGCTCTCATGAGAGAGAGGCAATAAAACAGAAAGTCACGACGAGTAGTCATTGCATCGGCACCGGAAGTAGACAAACGTCCGCGTCTACGTCCATCTAAGATATGCGCTTGAGTATCTCTACTACGATCACCTCGATTGCTACGAATGTTCTGAGCGTGAAGAGGATGTGACGGATGAGAAGGATCGAGAGCGTTTCCGAGAGCAGATCCGAAGCGTAACTGTGCCTCTGTGGAATCCATAATCGTGAGCAACCATTCCCAAGTCGGTTTTAGATGATATTCCAAATACAGTTGTAAGTTTATGGACTCTGTGCACGAAATATCAAGAATTCTGGGCAAATTAGGAGCCAGAGCGTGATAGTCTTGAAGCATCGTCAGTAGATCTGCAATCTGACGTATAACGATGCCAAACGAACGTGCGAGGCAGCTGGCCGTTGTCGCCATCGTGACCGGTTCTTGTATGACAGGAGGTGCAACGGTTGCACTTACTGCAGTCGTGCGTCTTATATTCGAAGGATCGATGTATATGAGACCTCCTGTTGCTGTCGAAGAGCCAGTCACGGGGTTAGCAGCCGTGGTACGAACAGCGCTGTCTCTAGGCCTGACAGCCCACTGCATTGCTTGAGGAGCCAAATTAGCTCTCGCTCCTTGAGCTGCGCCTGTGGTACGCCTCTCGACAGGTTCTTCAAGAAAGTTCATTTCTTCCGTAGTTGGTTCGTCTGTTTCGGCAGCTTCACTTTCATCGTCTTCCTCTTGGTTAGTAGATTCTCCTGAATCATCTTCGGAAAAGTATGCTAAACTGGCAGCACCTTCAAAAAAAAAATTAAATCAAAAGTTATCCACTAAACTTGCTCCTTTTCAAACAGTCATCATATCAATTGATATTGAAAACTAGTTTCCTAAAGGCTTCAATTTTTTCATAAAAGTTGTTTTCAAAATAGAAAGTAGTCAAATAATTCCACATCCATTTTTAGTTATACGCATAATAAAAAAAAGATAAGTAACTACCAGCATCTGAACCGGCCGTAGCACCCGTTGTTGCACTTCTTTGAGCACTCGCATTATCGGGATTACTATGGTTGCTATCGCTATCGCTTTCCGTTTCGGCCAAAAGTTCCAGTTCCAAGTCACTTTCATTGCCAGCTACAAAATTTAACAACATTACAGTTCAGAAACACAAACAACTGCCGCAGAGGAAGTCACCTTCATCGTCATGTTCGGCCGGAACATTATCGTGTTCGGACGGTTCCGTCATACGATCATTCTCCTCGTGATCCAGCGATTCATTCAAAATTCCATCGGCCACATTTAACTGTAAAAAAAAAACACAGTAGACAACTTAAAACCCCAGTGGAAGAAAAAAAGGCATGGACGATGAATATGTGCTTGAGCTTATTTTCATCAGAACGCAAATCAAAACACACAATGGGGTTGAACTTAGCGGAATTAAAAAGTTGGCTCGAATACACATTCGCCGTACCAGCATACGAACTCCACGATCGTAATCTACTCTGTCTGTGTCGCCGATCGAAGCTCCGACACGGTTTGCTATCCTCTGACCGTTATTCGAGAAATCGGAACGGCCCTGATGACCGGATGAAGTTGCAGAATTTGCCGATTGTGTATTGGAGACGAGTGGATCGATCGAGAAGATCTCCTCGCTTCCCTAATTACGAAACAACCACAAAAAACAAATCTTAAACGTTTTTACGCCAAAAAGTTAGTGATCTAAAATGGAGAAAGACGAACATGTAGCATGTCGGCATGTGACGTCACAAGCGTAAACGAAGCTGTTGGCCTAGCAACACCCAAACGAACTGGTGCAACCAAAGAATCGGCAACTTCGCACAGTTCTTCGATAGCTATATTGATTAGGGCTTGAAAAACGCGTTTACATCTGATCTGAGGCTGAGACAAGCTGCTACTGCTATCGCAAAACGAAAAAGGTAAGAATTTTGATATGTAAACGATGATCACAACGTTAAGTTTAACCTTTTACGTCTACTGGCGCTCGGCGCCATTTCGACGTTAATAACGACAAAAACACGAACGGCCGATCGAACGAATCGAGTGGCAACGAGTTTTGCTTCTGCTTTACGATTCGGAACAGAATCGTTTTGCATCTCACGAATAATCGTGTTCAACAAAGTATCCAACATCTGAAATAATTTAATCAAACGAACAAATTGTAAAAAAACAAACCAACAAATTACAACACATATACAAAACAAAAAAATCTAATAACCTCCATATTGCACTTTACAAGAAGACAATGTGTGAATTTGTCTAACAATGCTGTTCCGCTCTGGCTTCGTAAATAAGCTTGATCTTCCAAAATAGTCGGAGCCGGTGCCGTAGCCTCTTCCTTGTATCCTGTCATTATAGTCACTTTGACAGCTTCCCAATCACTCAACATCCGTTCAGCAGCTGATCTAGCAAACCTTGGTGGTTCTAGATCGTGATCCGGCATGTCTGCTTCGGCTAACGAATTAAAAAAAAAAGAATTCTCTCAGTAAATATACAAGAAGCATGGCTAAACTCGTTCATTCAGTCAACCACAAACTTACAAACTTCAGAAGCCGGAGTCTTGCGAGCACTTGTAGTGGCACGAGCACGAGATGGACGATATTGTCGTTGTTCCATGAGTTGGCGCCCGACAGTCTGAACGACAAAAAGAAGAACACTTTCCCCTCGACTATTTGGTTGCGAAACAAGATCCGTATCGAACATGAGCCGATTGAGTAATTCCGAGCGACCGCTCTGATGCCCCGCAACGAGCGCCTTGCACTTGCACTTCTCCCAACAATCACAGTACGCAGTTGGTGAAGTACGCTTAAGCTTGCAGTCGTGTCCTTTGTGACAAACACGCGCGCATTCCGTACAACAACAAAGAGTACCAGTGAGGCCACAAGTACGACATTCGAATATATCCTGATTGATATGCTCGCATCCAGTCCAAGTGAAACTACAAGTATCATTGAAGCAAAGAACGAGAAGAGGCGAATCGTCCGGATGCGAACCACAAGGGTATAGCATGGTCATAACTGCCTTTCGTTGAGAGGCTTGATCAGGACATCCAACAGACTGGACGACAGATTGTACGCTATTGAAGAGCACATGAGCGGACTGATAGGCACGACCGGCGACTGCATACATGAAAGGAGTGCAGTTATGCGCCTCGCGAGCCGAAAGTAATTCTTGAAGATGTGGCTGCAATGCCGGAGACTCGCAGAGAAGTCTCAAGATCGTCATCGCATTCAGTCGTCTTTCGTTTGCCCCTAAAACGACAGCAGGTGTCGTAGTCTGCGACGTAGCTCCTCCAGATTGAGATTCCATCGGTTCTGGAGGCCATGTCAACGTAGGTATCTGCACTTCGGGCTCGCGTTCTCCCTCTCGATCACGACAACCTTCGAGAATTGCAATAGGATGACGAGCAGCAGAAGTTGCGCGTCTCATCATTTCACGAAGTCCAACGCTAAAAAATAATATATTTGTGAAGTTGTATCTCTGTTTACAACCGCAAAAGTTTGACTTTTCAGATAATTCATGCTGTAACATGCAATCTTGAAATACTCTTAAAAAATTCCTCAAAAAAGTAGTTTCCGTTATTTTTCTGCACTAAATTTACAAATGAAAATATCCTAGCAACAAAAACTAAACGAAAAGAAGACTTAAAAAAGTGCAAACAAACCTATACCTCCTGGAACTGCTGACACCAGTTGCAACGTGCAAACCAGACAAAGAGTCGAGAGGATCCAATCCCGAAGGAACAATTTCTGCACCAAAAACAGGATCAAATATTAAGATCATGTTCACGTAAAAATGACAGTATAAAAAATAACCTGAATCAGAATCTTTATTTGAAATAGGAAAACAGCAAGAGATACAAGCGTGGACGACGTTCCGATTACCGTCGCATCGTTCGGCAACGATTCTTTGAACAGCTGCTTGAGCCGCTTGTGACTCTGCGATAAACAAAACAAAAAATGTGAACTTCTAACTGCAAAGATTCGAAATGATCTAAAAATAGTTACTTTGATCTTGCTCTAAAGCAGCAAGAGTCTGGCGAACACCTTCAACATCACAACGTAAAATCTTAGGCATTAGAAGCTGATTCTAAAATGAACAACAAAAACAAACAAACAGCTACAGATCACTTTAGGTCAATATCAAAACGTTTCATCGTACTTCTAAGACCAAAACGATGATTGCAACTTTGTTCTTTAACGAAGCTCCGACGTTTGGTAACGCGTGCATTCCAACACCGACACACAACGCCGGCTGTAAGTCGAGAGGCGGCGGATCTCGAATCCCCTCGACGCAGTCTTTAACCAATGGATAAATAGCACTGTTACCATCTTGTAATACAGTGATTCCGTCAGCCTATGAAATATTCAAATGAATATCTGGCATATTCTTTGATAAGTGACAGTAATACTTCGCCACAGTTCGTCAAAGTAATTTTGCTGGCGCTCTGACCGAGAAACGAGACCATGTCCGTACGAAAAGTACGATCCTGTTCGGTCTTACCGGTACTCAAGTTATAGAAGGTGTAACTGACCTTCGAGCCATTACGTATCACAGCGTGAACACCTTAAATTAAAATCACAAATATGTTAACGAGGTTGAGCACCAGGGCTATGAAATTAGAGAACTTTTCCGAAGTGGCAAAAGTATCAGAATGGCGGGAATTAACGTGCATTATAATTAAGCCGTTTCTAATCAAAATTTAAATCGCAAATTTCCTGGGGGGAAAAAAAGGTTTTATTCGCGAATTCCCGAAAATTACATTTTCATCCAGATTTTACACTTTTTATTAGTATTTTTCAATTTGATTTTAAACTTTTGGAATTTTCAATGCAGCAGCATATTCTAAATTAATAAGTTACAATTAAATAAAATATTTAAAAACGAACGAAAAATGTATAAAATAAACAAAACACCAATATATGTGAGGGTAGTCCAGTTTGAAGAATGAAACCATCGAAAAAGTACGTTTGAAAATCCCAATTTTAACTACTTTTTATATTACCCCCAAAACAAATTTTTTTTTCCTTCTCGAATTCCAATTCCCGCCCCCCTCTTTCCAAATTTCAATCGTGAATTTCACAGTCATGTTAATTACAGATAAAAAATGAAAAGGATAATTGCCTTGAGAATCGACGGAAACAGATAAAATCTGTCCACTTTCACAGATGTTCACACGTTTTGGTATTTTTTGAAAGCACTCGGGAACTTTGGTCGTGCTCACAGACTTCACAACCTTTCGACATCAAACACACAAGATAACAATTTTACATCTGAGTCACATCTTTAAAAGTTAAAACTACGATTTGAAACGTACGAGTAGTTCGTCCTTTCTAAGAAGACGGCATTCTTGCAAAAGAAAAGAAGCGTCTTCCGGCGAAGTTCCACTAGTGGAAGGGCCACTGACAACAGATGTGGCAGAAGCGGCACCTTCCTTTGTAGGAAAACGAACGGCTGCATACGCTCCATCAACCTTCAGAACACGACCAACTGGAACATTTTTCACATCTTCGACGAACACCACGTCCTTCAGTGCCCAGTCTTCCTCATCTTTCTTATCGATATCTTCGACCAATGCAACATTCTTTCCCTTGTGTCGCTCTATAAACAACAGGAACTTAGATCGAATGCCAAAGCGAACGCACATAAAACGAACAAAACCCACTTGAAATAGAGCCCGTGAGTGACCCCGTGTCACTACACGTAGAAGAAGCAGGAGAGGGTGGAGGAGGCATATCGGTTTTGTCCGTCTTTCCATCGCTGTTTTTCCCATCATTTCGACTGTCGCCCTTTTTCTCCCTATGAAGAACATAACAAATAAATCTTACTAACGTCCTTTATTTCCTCCATTTACACAGTACCCTTGCCAAGGAGCAAGAATCTTAAATCTGCAAGTATCGTTCAAGTTCCAAGCAGCAACCATCAGTTGACCGACTTTAGGAACACCTTGAACAATCGTGAAGGCAACGGCTCCTGGATGATACATCGGACTACTTCTCATACAAACCTTCAAAACATGAAAAAAAGAAAATGCTCAAGGCCAAACGTGTCTATAAAATGCAAAAATCTTTCGAAACTTGCAGAAAAGTTGCATCATTTCACTTTTTTCTTTTGAAAAAACTTTATTAGTCGAAAACATTTCCTACAAAATCTTTTTGATTTTGCATTTTTATTTGCATAAAATGAATTTTTTTTTAGGTATTTTGCTTTTTTGAGATTTACATTTTCTTTGTATCAAACGCATAATTTCTAAAAACAATTTGCATATTTCGAATTGTTATCTGTTTAAAAGATTTAGCCATACAAATGATATAAACAAATGTTGCAGAGTAACAAAAAAAAATATGTACTTGTGCTCCGGTGGTAATATCCATGGAGGAGCACATCAATCTGTTCTTTTTGGCTTTCGCACGAGATTTGTCCCAAAGTTTCTTGCGCTGCATAAATGGTAAAACACCCCTGGAACAAAAAAAAACAAATGCATCGATCTATAAAAAAACTGCGCATGTAAGCTGTACACAAACAACGTACCACCAATACATAGCACCAGATTCCAGTTTGGCACACGTGTAAAGAGAACAAACGTGTAAAGATGCGATACGATCGACCTGAAACTCGGCAAAAACTTGCGCCGGATGTTCCATCTTGCTGGCAACCAAAGTGAGAGTTTCGTCTACCCACGTACCAACCTTAAAAGTAAAAGATTCGTCATCGTCGGTTAGAAAACTATCTTATAAAAGTACAACCTTTCCAGATTCTGTGGCAACCGATGCACGAACGTTACAACTAGCGATTAACGTAACTTTCTCATTTGTCAGTCCCAAAGAAATTGTCTTCGGATGATGAATCGAAGGATTCTATCACGAGAAAACAGTTAATAAATTTCCAAAATGTCAAAATAAAACAAATAAAACCTACTCCTGGATGTGTGTACGGTTCATTTTCGGACCACTTCCATTGATATAACTGTCCGTTCATTCCAACGGCAACAAGTTCCGAATGTAGAGCGGCAATGTGAGAAAACCTCGGAGGCAACATCGTTCCCTTCTCTGGCCAAAAATCGACTTCATCGCATAACCAAATAGGACTTGGCATTGGAGAGTCCTTCTTCTTTCCCTCGGGTAGTGGATCCTTTTCAGCTCCAAGACCAACGTTATTGTCCCTCAATGCCGTCTCCAACCAACGTCGCGACCCTGAATATTGACGATCGCGAAATCTGAACACCGTGTCTCTTTCACGCTCACGGTCGGCATCTCTATCTCTGTCACCAGCTGTTCGTCCACGGCTGCCCGTTCTTCGTAAGCCACTAAAGTTGAACATGTCTTCGGAAAACATTGCGTCGGCATCGATGATTACGCTCGGATGATCTGGATGAAGTCCAGAATCGAGAAGTGAAATCAAGTCATCTGCATAATATATAATTGTAGTTAAATAAAACGTATTCATGTATGCCTATTATTTTGTTTACAAAATCCCCCTAAAAATGGAATAAAGAACACGCAGGTGAAGCACAACAGTTAAAAATGAAATTCGCCAAAAGCGAAATTACCAAACATGGCTGGAATTCGCAAGATGGGGCACACTTCTAATTTTAATTTTGACATAAAATAAACAAGTTGCAACTCCAATGTTCTAGTGGTAATTCTATGCCACAAATTATATAAAAGCGGCGTTTTTTTAATTTACCCAATGATAGCAGTGAACCCACTATGATTGTGCCTCAGCAAAACTATGCTTTATTGTGCAGAATTCCGAATCACATGGACCGCAAACAAGCCATAAAATAAACATACAACATGAACCAAGCACAACCAAAACGGTTATGTTTGGTTCAAAAACATTGAATTAGTAACGATGTTCAAACTAAACATCGTTTCGTGAGATGCAAATAAGCAAAACAGTGCCCAATATCCCATAGAGTTCTTTATAAAACGTTCTACACTTTGCCGTTTAAACTCACTACAACCCTCTGTTGGCATTTCGTCAACTGCATAATCTAACGTTTAGTAAGATTTCATCTCAGCTGACATTTTCTCAAGCCAATCAAATGTGGCTTTGTATGAAGTTTAGTAGCTAAGTAATGCTTATTATGACGTCATTCCGTTGTTCAAAAGTGGCAAAAATAACAAACCAGATGACTCAAATATAAGCCAGACATGACCAAGAGAACTAAACTCGTATACAAAGCTGATTTTAAACGATGTGAACATGAAAATTAGCCTCAAGTGAGGCTAGGCCCCTTCTAGTTTCTAAAACACTTTCAAGTTGTGTTTAATTTTGCTAGCAAAAAACAATAACCAAAAATTTCTATAACCTTTGAAACTTCAAAAGAAACGAAAGTTTCCTCAAAATTGCCAAAAAAGCAAATCATTAAAACGAAAGCAAAATATCAATCTAGAAATGCGAGAAACCAAATACGATAATAAAACGCCAAAACCTACCTCCAGGTAAGTACGAGTCCTGACTATCGTCCACATCTTCACCGTCTTCATCGTCTCGACTGAGAAGATTGTTCACAGCAAGATTTACGTCCAAATTCTACTCGTAAAATGAAATGTAAACGCGATATAGTAACATATTTTCAAACGTGAAAGGACCCAGAAACGTGTCTTACCGTTCGCTGTAGTTCTCTGATGATCAGATTTCTTGACTTCCCTTGAAGAACGACCTGAGCCTGAGACACGAGTTCCTCGGGAACGAATGGCGCAGGAACGACAGGCCTTGAACCCATAATGACTCCCGATCCACGTCCTCTTCCCGTAGTTCTTAAGATCCTTCCTCTCGTTCTCGTCGGTTGTCTCGATCCCGCCTGAGATCCACTGTTGCTGCCTTTCGGCGCCAGTCTACATCCACGAGAACAGAACGGACTAATTACTAATAAATCGCACGAACCTAAAGCAAAAATAAACTGAATACCCTTTGTTCGGATCGGATTTGCTGAGATCGAGTCGATCGGTGAGGATCGAGAATGCAACTCTGCAAACGCGACCATCCTAAACAACAACAAAAATTAACAATAATAATAAGAAAAAACTGTTTAAAGATGGTTTTTACATGCAAACGCCTCCGCTAATCTGATTATTCAGTTTTTCAGGTACAAAAAGAAGAGAAAATTGAATGCGTTTAAGAAACTAGACGATTTAAGAGTATTTTCATGTTGATATCTTTTCAAAATAAGCTTTTATTTGAGTTAGAAAATGGTCAAATTTTAAGCTGAAGATATTTTTTTTAAATTTTGACCATATAGTTTACTTTGAAAGATATTAACCTGAAAATAACCTTAAGTGATTGAGCTGCAAGTCTAGTTTCTTAAACACCTTCTAGTTTCTCTTAATTTTGCTTCTTAAAGATAGAATAATCAACAGTTCGAAAATCAGCTGTTCATAAACCATCTCTTAACATTTACACACACAAAAAAAACTGTTTTATCTTAAAAAAATGAAATAGGAAGAAAAAGAAAAAAAAGACAACTTGCTTCGAAAAGGAATGCGATGTGGTTGGGTCCAACGATGCATTGTTTAGCCACCGAATTCTTTATTCCGCTTAGATTTAATGGAGTTGCTGATCCGTAACGATTGATTTTATCAGCAATATCTTTTAATCTGTAGCGTAACCATTACATGTACGAGAAAAAAAGTACAAAAATATGATCGCAAATGTGAATATAACGAGAGAAGAAAAAAAAGATGGCTGTCTATCATCTTTATTAATCACGCGATCGTAACGAAAACGATCTCAGGCGTTTCTTAACTCTTTCAAAACGAAATAAAAGGTTAATAGTGATAAAAATGAAAGTTTTATTACAAACATAAATGGTCAAATAAGGTAAAATTAAATGAATATTTCATGTTTAAGGAGTACGTTCCTTGCAGAAGAAGGAAGATCCATAATGGATCAAAATGGATTCAGAAACGAACAATAAAAACAACAAAAATGATAAAAAAATGAAAAATTTATTCATTCTAACCTGTCGTTTAGTTGGTCTTCTGTTCCAGGAAGTGGATAAACCACAAAATGAACTGAAGACATGTTGAATTTCAATACAATTCTTCAGTTTTTTGACAAGAAATCCGACACAGAAAACACAAAAAAGACGACCAAAAAAAAGCAAACTTCTTCTTTCACCTCCTCACCTCTCACTAAAAAAAAAAAACCCCAAGCCGCCGCCGTTTGCGATTATAACCGTCGCCGTCGTTAAATTAAAATATTTTATTTTTATTATATATATTTTCAGATTTGTTTCAAGTTACTCAATTATTGCGAATTTAATCGTTTTATAAAAATAGTTATCAATTGTCTGCTTAAAATAATGCGATATTTTGTTAAGAAATTCTTAATAAAAATTAAACAAGCCGCTTAATAAAAGCGTGCCACCGCCAAGCTTATTTTTAGCTAACCACGATTTGCATTGACCTAACTTATGTGAAGCACAAGGTTGCACTCATATGGCGTACTTTTTAATATAAAAACGCCATTTTTGTCACCCCTTTTCTTTCAATCTGAATAAAGCTTCAGAAGACACGTTTGATGCTTCAAAAGCTGGATAGAGAAAGAACCGATAATGTCTTCTCTTATAAAAATTGTAATGAATAGAAACTCACGATAGAATAAGTGCCATCTACTGGGGGACAGAAAAATAATTTATAAATCTAAAGGGGGGCGATATAGAACAAAATCATTTCCGAGATTCACTAAGATTCAGAACACAGCGTACGTATAAAAAATTATTTTATTTTTTATCCGAATTTTACTGGATACCCAGGATAGAATAGAAATCTGAAAATCTATTGAAACGTCGATAAAAAGTAAAATGGCTTGCCAAACCGAGCGAGATTCAACCCCAATACCCGCCCCCTTGAGTACTATCGAGTTACGGCCACAGGCAGTTCTGGCCAGCACTAAACTTTTGTTTGCCCCGCCCTTTTATGACATCAGACTAAGTAACAAACCAATTATAAATTGATAGCGTTCATAAAAAGGCGGAGCAAACATAAAATTAGTGCTGGGCAGAACTGCCTGTCTATCGAGTTGCGGCCCGGTATTACATCATCCACACGGCAAACATGTGTGTTTGATCTGTGAAATGGATCTCGTTCAGTTCAAGGGAAAAGATAAACAATGTTTGCGTTCACTTTATTAAAGACTCCACTTGTTTCATCAGCTGCACATCCTTGTATTTCAAAATAAGTGTACGTAGACATGCTTAAACCATCGAATATGGCTTCAACGACGGCTAAAAGTAGTGGTAAACCATTAAACGGATCGGGAGGAGGAGCATCCCTTTATACTCATGTGAAATACGAGCATTTGGTAGCCGGAGTCAGCGGTGGAGTCGCTTCTACACTTATTTTACATCCTCTTGACTTAATCAAGATCAGATTTGCTGGTAAAATAACAAGATTGACTATTTAGTCAATCGTGTGGTTGTCATAATTCTATTCTTAATCTTATCATAGTGAACGATGGAATGTTACAATCAAGGCCGCAATACAGAGGACTCTTTAATGCTTTCAGTACAATAGTGAAACAGGAAGGCATCAAAGGATTGTATCGTGGTGTAACTCCCAATGTTTGGGGCGCTGGATCGTCCTGGGGACTGTATTTCTTGTTGTTAGTATCATTGATGACCTTTTAAATTTAAGTTCAAAGTCCTTAACCCGTTTTATTTTATGTTTTGTTTTGCAGTTATAATGCAATTAAAGGTTACATGGAGAATCCGGATAAATCATTAGCCCTTGGACCTGGAAAACACATGTTAGCAGCCGCAGAAGCTGGTAAAATAGCTTTAGAATGTAATGATTGATTCAAAAGTTATGATTTTGTTTACTTTTTTTTTTTTAGGTGTTATGACTCTGGTTTTAACGAATCCATTATGGGTAGTAAAGACTCGACTTTGCCTTCAGTATACCGATTTCAACGAAGCTCCTCAGAAGAATTATCGTGGCATGATCGATGCTCTTTTGAAAGTTTATCGATTCGAAGGACTGGCAGGACTCTACAAGGTATAAAGAAGAACAAGAAGAAGAATCGCAACAAACTCATATTACTCGAAAAAAAAAATACTTTGTACAATTTGCGTAGGGTTTCTTTCCCGGAGTTCTCGGTGTTTCGCACGGAGCTCTTCAATTCATGGCGTACGAAGAATTGAAAAAAGTTTACTGCAGCTACAAAGAAATTCCAACGAACACGAAACTGGTAAAGTTTAATACGAAAGTAATCTGTTATGTTCTATTTTAATGAAGGTTAGACGAAACGAAATACAAACGTGTATTTTTTTACGTGTATATATTTGAAGGGTACTTTCGAGTATCTACTTTTCGCTGCCATGTCCAAATTATTCGCCGCATCGGCGACTTATCCTTACCAAGTTATACGAGCGAGGTTACAGGATCAGCACAGTGTTTACAAAGGAGTTGTAGACGTCGTAAGGAAAACCTGGAGGTTTGTTAATAAACTTTTCTTCGTTAAGGTGGTTTTAAAGTGTAAACGCCTCTCCAACTATGATTATTCTGTCTTTCAGGTGCAAAAAGAAGAGAAACTTGAATGTGTTTTAGAAATTAGAAGGGTAGCACAATTACTTAAGATATTTTCATGTTGCTATCTTTCAAAATAAACTATTTTTATATCAGTTTGAACAGACCAAACTTTGAAAGATATCAATATGAAAATATCCTTAAGTGATAGAGCTACAGGTCTAGTTTCTAAAACACTTTCTAATCTCTTAATTTTGCTCCTGAAAGACAATATTCATAGTTCGAAAACCAGCTGTTCATAGTCATAATAATTATAAAAATATACAAAAAAATATGGGGGACTGTGAAATATATATTACGGGGGTCGTTTTGCTGTTCCTTTCTTCTCCCTGGGATGAATTGGGTTCACACACTGCTGTTCCTGTAGGTACGAGGGTATTTCCGGACTGTACAAGGGTCTCGTTCCTTATTTATGCCACGTAACCCCTTCAATATGCATCGTGTTCCTGTTATACGAGAGAGTCGGATCGTCTTCAAAGTCCGAAAGAAACAACTGAGATTGTGTTCGAAGTTCAAGCTCCGATCTTGTGGAATTTTTATAAATCTCTTTATTTTCTCATACGAGCGAATCACAAAAAGAAACTTATTTGCTCTTGGTTCTTGAGATTCGATCTCTTAACCTGCACAAAATCAGAAACATTAGAACGTTTTTTGTACCTTATTTTTTTGAAAATATTTATAAGCTGTAAAAATATCTCATTGAATTCAAAATATGCAATTGTAGTAGCAAAACGTAAAATATAACGAACTTACGGTTGCAATCATTATGGGTGACACTGTATTTGCTCACTTTGCTAATAATTTCCTTTGAATAATAATGGAACTGCTTAAAATTACACTCATTACAGTAACCTTTTGGCTCCATATTAACTGAAAAATGGGAATCTATTTGTACAGAAAACGTTTATGTTTATATTTGCATAATAAGTGCCACAATTTAAACTAAGCGATAAAATAATGAACAGGTCGACAACGAAATAAAATTTTTCTGGTGGTTTTAAAGTGTAAACGCCCCTCGTAGTCTGGTTATTCAGTTTTTCGGATGCAAAAAATTAAGAAAAACTTGAATGTGCTTTAGAAACTAGAAAGGTAATTAATTTCATTTTGATATTTTTCATCTATAAAAATAATTTTTGTCTATAAAAAGTTTATTTTGAAAGATATCAACATGAAAAATACTATTAAGTGATTCATTTAGCTATCGTTCTAGATCATTACAGAAAAAAAGGCATAACATTGTGACAGTCATACTTTATGATGTCACTCGTTGTGCGTTATTATTTTATGACTAATTTTATTCTGTACACTACTCAATGGCAGTAATTGTCATAATAATATTCTATAATTTTCTTTTTTGACTTGTTACAAGGTTATGAGCTAGATAAGACAATTTACTGTCATATGAGAGTAATTGTCTTTCTGTAACGAGTCCTCTTACGTTTTTGACACACTTTCAGTTTCTCCTTGATGGTGCTTTTCTGAAACGCAGAATAACCAATAGTTTCATAAAAATATCTTAAATATAAACGGTTTTATCATTTATTCATCATATAATTAATTAATCGAGATTAGCGAAAACAAAGCCGAGAAAAAAAAGGATCTTATTTTATATATCTTGTCTTTCTCAGGAACGAAAGAGTAAAAGGCTTTTACAAAGGTTTAGTTCCGAGCCTTCTTCGCGTTACCCCTGCGACGGCTATTACGTTCGTCGTTTACGAACACGTATCGCATTACCTATTAAGTCATTCTCGAACTTTGTGAGAGACTTTTCAGGAGAAAGAAAAATCTTTTATGAACTGAGGAAGAGAAAAAGTTTGATTCATTTGCAAAAGTTTGTTAGTTCCTTTGAATATAATTTTAGAACATGTGTCATACTCAATTTATTATCTGTACAAAAACCTTTTAATTTTTTGTTCCATTCTTAAATTCTTAGAAACAATAAATTGCATTTACTACTATAAAAAAACTGGTTCCTTTTATTTACTTTCTAACTGCCCACTTGTGGTCTATTTCATCTAAAACGTAAATAAAAAAATAATACATTTAGAACTTTTTTTTTTTTCTTTCTCTCCATACCATTTTATTTACCAACTTTTCCGTCTTTCTGAAGTTTTCTTAAATGATGCGAAAGATTGTAAGAAGCCGCAGTATGAAGATGTTCGGGAGTATCCTATTTTGAATGAAAGCGTGAATTATATGCTTTGAAATTCACTTAATTGACTTTCTAAGAAAACATTACACAAAACAAAAATTCAAAGTGTTTTAGAAACTAGAATAGTTGATGATATTGTTAAAAGTATTTTCAATATTGATATCTTTCAAAATACACTTTTTATGGCAGTTTGACGAAAAAAGTGAAAATAGTTTTCGTTGATGCAAAACAAAATTTAGCATAACCTTTTACCATTCTAGTTTGGAAAACAATTTGATTTTTTTTTTCCGTAAAAATGTTCCTTTAGAATGTTTACTTGATGTTTAGCCTCTTGAAATATTTTTAACCATGAAATTTCAAACCTTGTAAACAATTTTCACGAGTTCCATCAAAGTGTACGACGTAGACGGTTCAGTTTTCAGAACAGTTAAAATTTGACTTTCTCTCGCCATTCGATGATCAATATATTCTTGAATTTTCGAAATGCAATCCTCAACGACTGGACCGTGTCCCGGATAGATCACATTCGGTTTCAACTCCAAAATCCTTTCCAATGAAGACATGTAAGTGTATAAGTCTTCGAAAACCTATAATAAAGTTGAACGAATTCTCTTGTCGTGTACAATTTTCAAATTTTCTACATGTATACTAAAATATGTACAGCTGTTCCTTCTCCCAAGATACAATCTCCAGTGAAGATTCCATTTTCTTCTTCCAATAATACAGCCATGTGATCTTCGGAATGTCCTGGAGTGTGGAGAACACGAAGAGAGGCACCTTCTGTGTTTATCTCTTCACCATCTGCAACGAACTCGTATCGAACGTCCGGAGCAGGTTGCGGATCCGAAACCGACTTACGAGCGATTTTTATCACTTTACAATCTAAAAAGGGAAAAACATACTACTTAATGGAACTGTGACGTTGACGGGATTCACATGTAGATAGCGCATTAACTCTCAATTCCTGAACGAATAAGATCCTCAAGGCCACCGACGTGATCTGGATGCCAATGGGTGATTACGACATGAGATAGGTCTACATTCTGTTCTTTCAGGACCGTTTTAAGGCTCAAAGTGTATTCCTGGACTCCAGATTCACCTGTATCTAAGAGAATCCGTCTAAAAAGGGGGGGTGAATAAATTTATGCAGCAACAGTTCTATAATGCTGGAATCCTAAAGAAAGATGTCTTGTACTTTTACCTCTTACCGGTACCGATCAAATACGTATTCGTTCCCTGAAGGGTCATAGGTCCAGGATTACAGCCAAGAATCCGAATCACTCTTGGAGATAACTGAGAAACTTTAGGAATTAACGTTGTCATTCTGGTCTATATAATAATGATTGTGTTTATTTTCTAGAAAAAAAAAACGAATGAAAGACGATGATTAAAGATCAAAAGAACAATTTAATAAAGTTTTATGGCAATTAGCTTATTATACATTGAAAAATAACCTCAAGTAGTTTCTAACTTTCTGATCAGCTGACTTTAAGCGCCATATTAGTTCACTCCCTTGGGTGTATTTGTCCAAGATCAAGGAGTATGTATACATGCATACAAGGAGTATACATACTCCTTGTCCAAGATGCACATCGAAACATAACATATTTAATACAATCTATTGAAAATTATAAAATTTTAAAGGAAATTAGAAAATACATCTACAAACATAACACTAAAAAGAAATTCCTGTTCATCTTCATGTGCGCCGGCAGGATTGTTGAACATGAATATACTAACCACAACATAAGCTCGTGACGTCAGAGGAGTTGACAAAAAGTTTAAAACTTGCCTTATCTTCTCTAATAAAAATGAGTAATAAATACTAATAACAAAAGAAAAGAAATTCCCTTTTGTTTTTAAACTGTTGAAAACGTACTTTGTCATTTACTTTAAACCATAATACTAAATTTTACGTCAACCCCTCTGACGTCACAAGCATCTTCTTACGACGAGGTATGTCTACATTGGTCAGAAATTAGCTTCATATACACCGAAGCTTGTCCTTGTCCATAAGATATTAGATAAGTTAATATAAACTACAACGCTTTTACTAATGTCGCAAGTCCCATAACGTTCTTTACGACTAGTTCAATTATATATATTTTGAGGGGGAGACTGGTGATCGCAAATTTTTTCATCATGATTTTGCATAGAACACATTGTAATAGTAATTTTTTGTCCACAAATCCATCTGTTTGTTGAGTTAATCAACTAAACAACGTGGAAATGTTTCGGGTATGTATTGCACGTCTTGTTGAATGACCCTATAAATATTTATTTGTTTTTTTCAAGCAATTAGACCTGTCAAATTTATTACTAGTACGACTAATGTGGCCCTTCCGTTGAACTATATGGATGCCATGTCTCATAATATCAATAAGGAGAGCCACAGTCGCCCTACAACAATGCTAATAGATACAGCCCCCTAATAACGACACCGCTGCAAGGCACAAACACAATCATATAATTAATCAATGATTAAAATGACAGTTAAAATAACATTACACCAGATATTAACGCCTAAACGCACATAAAATAGCTTTGACTAAAAATGAAAATAAAATTATAAAACCAAGACTTTTGCAATCTTGTCAGAATCAATTAAAAGTGGCCAGGAAATAAGAAATTAAATGTAATTAAGATCAATTAAGATGATTTAATTGAAATATATGTTTCTTAAAATAATTTTAACAAAATGGCTTCAAATGTGGTTTTAAGAAAGGTTTGTTCATTTTACAACTAAGAAATTGAATTTGTGAAGATTTGTTAAAAATGAATTATTTTTTAAAATATTTTAAATATAATGGATTTTAACTTATAGGCAAGGCAAGGTCTTGTCATTGGTACCAATGGTAAATGTCCACCTCAGCCGATGCGATTACAAGTGACACCGGACACACTGATATTACAGAAGGAGGAACTGTGCTACACTCCGAGCACCAATGTCACTACAACCGTGGAGACAACTGTCAATCCCATAGATTCAAGGGTATATTATAATTTAGAAATCATCGAGAAAAAAAACAAATTTTATTCATTTTGGACATACTCACACACGAAACCCTTTTTTATTGAAAGAATTTCAAGTGTAAACTCGAAAGAAAATGAAGAGAAACTTGAAAGTAGTGTTTTAGAAACTAGAAGGGTAGTTTGCATGTTAATATCTTTAAAAATAAGCTTTTTGTGTAAGTTTGAAAATGACCCAATTTTTAAGTTGATGATATTTGAAATGATTTTTATTTAAAATCATTAAAAAATATCGATATGAAATTGCTATTAAGTAATTTAGCTACCTTTCTAGTCTCTAACACACTTTCAATTTCTTCTTAAGAGTTGATTGTGAAACTCAGAATAACCAGAGGAACCTGGCAGAGTACAGAAAATTGCATCAATGATTTTAAGAATGATATTTTTTTTTAAAAAATAAACTCATTTATAAAACATTTTGAAAAACTTTCGTTTTTTTTTTACCTAATGAAAAAGGAAACGTTTTTAAAAAGTGCATTTTTAACAATATCATCATGGAAATCATCTATGCCTATTCGGTTACTCTTCTTATTTCAAATAAATGTTGAAATTCTTTCATAAGTTGCTTTAAAAAAAAACGGTTTCATCGTTTTTCTTCTTAACCAAAAAAAAAAAGGAAAATTTTAAACTATTTAATTTCATAATTAAATTTAAATACAGGAAAGGAAAGTGAAAATTGTGAGACAAAAGATCGGTGGACTCGGAATCAGTATCAAGGCATTTAAGAAATAATTTATCAGCCGATATTTAAGCCTTAAAAACTCTATAAATATCTTTCTATATAACAGGGTGGATCTGAACACAAACTTCCAATTCTTATTTCTCGCATCACGAAGAATCAAGCCGCAGATAACACTGGTCAATTATTCGTCGGAGATGCGATCCTAAAGGTTATCTATATTATAACGAGGTGATCAGTTTGTGACGACTCCCAGGTTCTATTTGATTAATTTTTTTTTAGGTAAACGACGATGGACTCGAAGGCAGCAATCATGATGATGCAGTGAACGTACTGCGAAATGCCGGTAACAACGTCGTGTTAACCGTTCGGCATTACGGAGCAGCTGCACCCTTCTTGAAAGGATGTCGTATGTTACGAAAGCGAGACAACCATCGACGTTTTTGTTTGTTATTAACTGATAAAATTTTGTTGCAGTTAAAAAGCACAGCAATGAAGAGAACATTCACGAGTCTCCGACGTTGAGGGTCGACGAAAAGGACTCTCAAACAAAGATGGAGAAGAAATGGGTTGAGTTTGTGAGCATACCGCTACTTATGTCGTACATTACTCGGTACATCCCAGGAACCGAGAAACTTCGGTGTGTTTTGTTTAGTCTAAATTTCAAATTTAATATGCGGTTCGAGTATGTGTTCAAACGTGAATATTTTTTTACAGAACCGATTCGTTTGAAGTTCGTAATGCAGAACAGGATCTGACGGCCATCGTTCAATGTGAAGACGAAAGAAGTTTGAATGATTGGGTGGCAACTGTAGCGAGCAATATCACAGAAATGACTAATCAACAGGCAAAATAAAATCATGTTAAGAACAATGATAACAGAAACGTTAATGCTAATCGTTGTTTACGTCACTACAGATGAAAGCTTTCAATAAGAATCTATTGACTGCCGATCAAATACTTTGGATGGGTTGGGTCGAAGAGGGTGTCGAGGACGATCCGATCGGTGGCCAATACTCGTGGCAGCCACGCTTTCTAGCGCTTAGAGGATCCGACATTTATCTAATGGATACCCCGCCCGTGAGTTGCCAAAGCTAGTTGGCGCTGTAACGTAATTAAAACCAATCAAAAAAAAATTAATGGCTAATTAAATTAACTGTTGGAAGAGTTGATCGATCTAACAATCAATGTTTGTATATTTCTGTAGGTTAATGGAAAAGAATGGACACAAGCACAGTTACATATCAGAGTTTATCAGACGGCACTCGGGGTGCTAAAAGAGAACGAGTGTGCAAGCCAAAGAGACAACTGTTTCGTCCTTCAGATTAGTTCTGGAAAAGTTTACTGCTTAGCCGTCGAACTAGAGAGTTCGCTGTCTAAGTTGGAAACAGCGTGGCATCGAGCGATCTACAATGCAGTTACCAAACTAGGTGTAAGGGATTAACTCTCGAAATCGATCTCTTGTGCTCGCAATTCTGTTCGAAATCATATCTTTTTCATTTCTCTTTTAATTTTACCAAGAGTAAAACATTTTCGGTGACAGTAAAGGGAGGTCGTAGCGCTGCGCTTACTCTTGATTGGAACTTGGGGTTCGCTCTGTACGACACCGAAGAAAAGGTTTTGTAACTTACTTTGAATTCGATCTATAGACTATGGCCGCTCTTTAACATGTTTGATCCTTTTGTATCGTTGTGTTTAGAGCTACTTGTGGCAGTATCGTTTTTCTCAGCTCAAAGGCTCATCGGACGACGGCAAACTTCGGCTCAAACTTCACTTCCAAGCGACCGAAACTAGAGAAATCGAAACTAGAGTAAATAATTCTAAAAACAGAAATCGGATGAGCGTATCATAGGTTTCTAGTGTTATTTATATTTCTAGGAACTGGAGAGCTCAACTTTACCTGATCTTCTGTATTGTATGCATGCCTTCCTTACGGCCAAAGTTGTTTCCGTTGATCCAAACTTTCTCGCAAGCTCTTAGCCGATTTATTCTTTCCTCAAAGAAAGAAAAAACTTCCTTTTAAATCATATTGTCTATTTTATCTTTCTCTCTCTCTCTATCGCTTTTAAATCTCTGGAAGAGAAATATGAAATTTAGTCTTGTCTTGTCATCGATGGGTCGAAAGATTCATTCGAATAATATCAAAAAAGTCATAGTTAGAATTTAAGAAATTTATTGTTGTACGTGTGTAACCTTTCAATGCTTTAAAGTTTTATATATTGTTATCATCTCAATTATTATTATTATTATAATTACTGCTAGAATTCACATTTCAAACTAAAAAAAATATATAATTTTGTCGCTTTTTAAAGTGTCGACATGAGTCGTGACAGAGAGAAAAGCATCAAAACTATCCTAACTAATAATATCAATTGAAATCTTAATACATTTCTCATATCTAGACTAGCTAGTCTTATTCTAGTAAAATTGGGTTACATTTTCCAAATAACATATCATGGATATATTTGAAAAATTATTACATTTATCGGATTGTGTTTGAAATTATATGTTAATTTTTTTTTGTTTTGAAAGCTTGTTACTGTTTTGTTTTTTTGCCAAATAAAACTTTTTTGTTTAAAAGAAATATAACTTTGTTTTAGTCGAAAGTTTAAATGGAAAATGGATGTCAGCATCGATATGTCGTAAGCTACAAGACAGCGGCATACAATCTGTGGAATCAATCTTCAGATTGCCTAGGCAATCTGAAGATTGACTGATTCCGCAGATTGACAGATTTGATATATTTGTACACACATTCGTGCTGCTAGGTGAATAAAAGCGAACAACTGGTTTTTTTCTTCACGAATTACATTAAAAACAAATTCAAACTGTGTTTCAAAAATTAAAATAGTAATTGATAATTTTATAATTATTTTCATAATTATTTTCATCTTTAAAAATAAATGTTTTTATGGCAATTTCAAATTCTTTTAAAATAATATAAAAACGTTATGAAAAGGTTAAAAACATCCTCAAAATTTTTAAAATTACTTTTTAATTACGCGCGGATATACATTTCAGATTTTTTTTTATATATTTCGATTTTTCCAATATTATTTATTATATATTATATATTAAAGTAAATTATTGCGCGAAACGTCCCAAATGGGCTTCCATAATTTTGCAAAATTTTTATTTTATCGATATATCGATATAATCATAGCAATAGCGATATGATTTTGCAATGGTCAGTCCATTATATATTGAATATAGGAAGGAGGTAGAAACACAGGCGTTTGAAACCAGCGCAAGAAATTCATTTGCCTAGCCTTTTTATGAGCGTCAGACCACATAACAACCAATTAGAAATTGCTGTCTCTCATAAAAAGGCGGAGAATGTGACGTAAAACCAAGTAACAAACCAATAAGAAATTGCTTTTCGTCATAAAAGGGGCGGAGAAAACAAATTTCTTGTGCTGGATTCAACTGCCTTTGGTAAGAAACTTTCATTAGGTTTATTTTTTTTTTTTTACTTCTTGTTTTTCGAGTGGAATTTCATTGAAATTTTGAGTTAAATTTATGTCTGCTATGAAGTTAAAAAAATATGTTTTAACGAAATTAAAATAACGAAGACGTGTAAAGTACAGAGTAAGTAATTTTCCTTTTATATAATTTAATTTGATTTTTTTTCTCTCTACATGTTGTTTAAATACTAGAAAGTGCATATATTTGTTTATTTCATGTTTACTTATGGTGTTTTTTTCTTCTTCTTCTTCTAAAAATGTGCTTTTGAAATTTATGTTTTATGTTTTTTTAAACTTTAAAAAAAAGTTATGGAAATATGTTTTAATTTTAAGGTGTGTTTTCTAATGTTTTCAGGTGTCGATTGTGTGTGTGTGTCTTGTGACAAGTTGACATATTCCAATTAAGGAAAAGGTTTCTTCTTCTTCTTCTTAAAGAGTTGATCCACTTTTTTTATTATTTATTTTACACCTTAATTTCTTGTTGGAGACACCCACCACATTCAAAAAAACAAACCAGAAAGATTAAAATCAGTAGAAAAACTTTCTCTTTTATTTTTATGATCTCAATTCTGTTCTTTTGATTTACTTTTTTTGATTGTGTCTTGTGTTCGTAAACCCGTGAATAATTACGTTTATATATTAATATTAAGTCCCTCTTGTGTATAATAATAATAATAATAATAATAATAATAATAATAATAATAATAATAATAATAATAAATGTGTGTATATGTAAAAACAAACAACAAATAAGTTACTTTCATTTGTTGTTCTTATGTGTTTCTTTAAAAAAAAAACCTATTTTAAGAGTTTTCTCATTTTTCTCTCTCTCTCTCTCTATTATGTAGACTAGATATAATAATAATAATAATAATAATAATAATAATAATTAGATTACACACATAACGCAACAACGTGAAGAAAAAAAAATCCAATTATTTGTGGTGAACTACTTTCATTAATAGGTTTTTTTTTATTAAAAATAGTAGAACTAAATTTCTAGACAACAACCACAAAAAAACTGGAATGTTAGAGAGGTTTTTGTTGTTGTTGTTTCATTTGAGGGTGAACTGTCAACAAATTAATAAGTTTTTAAGGAGTAACTGAAGTTACTATCAAAAGCAAGTTACAGTTATTTCATCAAAGGTTTTTTTTAATGGTTTTAAAGTGTAAATTTCACTCGAACTCTTTGATTATTTCTGTCTTTCAGCAGTAAAATTAAGAGAAAACTAGATAATGTTTTAGAAACTATAAGGATAGCTTTTAATTGCTTTAAGTGTATTTTCATATATTGACATCTTTCAAAATAAACTTTTTATGTCAGTTTGTAAATGACCTCCAAATTTAAGAAGATGGTATTTTTTTTTAAATTTTTGGTCAATTTAAAACGTTTATTTTTTTTTTTGAAAGATTTTCAACATGAAAACACCCCCTTAAGTGATTCATCTACTTTTCTAGTTTCTAAAACACTTTCTTAATTTTGCTCTTCTGAAAGACTGAATATGTCAAAGTTCATAAACCATCTTTAAAAGTAACTTAAAATGACATAAGTAACTACTTAAAAGTTACTGAATATTATTGATTTTACTTCATAAGAGGTTTTTTTTTTTTCGTTTTATGGTTTTGAATATCGACTAGGCCAACTCAATACTGTAATACATATTTTGAAAGTAACTGAAGTTACTCTCTAAAACAAGTTACAGTTATTCGTCTCATTTTTAAGTTTGAAAGCAACTTCTTGATGATTTTACTCATAAAATTGAAATATTACTGTATTTCTTACAGACTTATGTATCCAGTTAGAACCTCTTTAAGTTACAAGTTACTTCAAGACTAGAAGAAAAAAAAAGTTAATTTCTATAATATAACTGCGAGAAACGCATATGTAACTTTTGAGTTACAGTTACTTTTCATACAGCATTAAGAAATGGATGTCGCAAAATACAGAAAAAAAATTGTTAATCTCGATGTGAAACTCGACTATATTTTAAATTCTACAATTTGTATGATTTACAATGGATAATTCTTAATAATGCCTGAATAATCTTATCATTCAGTTACTTTAAGACAAATTGTTTAACGTGTTTCTATTATAAATGTATTAGATATGATTTAAAAGGAATGGTCGAATGAAAATAAGAAGAATTTCGAGTGGGCTCGTAAAACAGAATCATCAAAGAGAAGAAGAAGAAGAAGATGGTTGCCACATTTATTACCATCCTTATGAGTTTGGGAGTTGGAATGTCTCTCCTCATTGGAATTCTCATGTGTGTTTGTGGAAAATCCAAGGAAATTAGGTAAATTAAATTTTTAAAAAAACAAAAACTAGTTACGACTAGTAATTAAAGGCTGGTTTTAAAGTGTAAACGACCCTTGAACTCTGTGTTTATTCTGTCTTTTAGAAGAGGAAACTCGAGAGAAACTTGAAAAGTGTTTTTTAGAAACTAGAAGGGTAGTTCAATCATTTCATGGTTGATATCTTTTATATATAAAGTTTATTTTGAAAGATATCGACATGAAAATATTATTAAGGGATTCAAGCTACCCTTCTAGTTTCTAACACACTTTCAATTTTTACAGCAAGAAAATAACCAAAGTTTAAAAAAATTACCTGTTTAGAAAAAACATTTTAAGCTTTACTTTTGTTTTTTAATAAAAGGAATGAGAATCACACGGAAGATAATCTAAATAACAACGAGAAACAGGAAGTATGTTAACAATTAAAAGATAAATAGAATTAATTTAATGAGAAAGAATAGAAATGAAAACAAATCTGTTTTGATTTCATTATTCAAACAGGAAGTGGAACTAAGGAGAAGATCGAGAAATAGTTTGGATCCGAGATCGGATGGAGAAGATTCGGAAAGAATCGATTCAGTTAGACCAAAGTGAGACAAAAGAATTTTAAAAGAACCTGTCAAATTTTGATGCCTCTGGAGTGGGCCAACTTTTAAAATAGCCTACATTTATGTATTTATAAAAAAAAAGTTTTAACCGATTCTGAACTTTTAAAAAATACTTTTTTAACAGAACTTTGACAATAAATCGAAAGTTGCCCGAAATTCCACATTTGGCAGCTACGAACAGTAGCAGAATCGATCTTTATGCAACAGTTGACGAATTGAACCGCAAATCTATACAGGCAACTTCCAGTGCGAACGAATCTTGTATGCAATTTATCTTTTATCAATTAAAAGTCAAAGAAAAATGTCATATTCACCTGAAAATATGCGTTGATATTGTGTGTGATCACAGCATCTCATCAGAGCGGCACGCATAAAACGGACACGAAACGTTGGTCACAGTCCGTTAAACCGATTATGATCGCTAAATACGAAGAGCCGCACTCTTATGCCAAACTAAAAGGTCAGACTTCTGACGATCGAGACACAGATGGCGAAACTTACAGCGATCCTCAGTTTTACTCTAACACAGAGACAAATGACGGAGTCAGGTAAAGTGTTGTTGGATTTAAGGCAACCAGAAAAAATGCGTTTTCAGTCAAAGAACTTGGTTAGAAGCTAGAGTTCTGGTTTGTGCAGGAATAGTTTTAGAAGCTAGTTAGACCTTTAGCCTCTAACTAGGTTCTTTAGCTGAAAAATGCTAGAAAAACTGTATTTTTATTATTTTTTACAATGAAGGAGTTGGGATGCAACTTTATACGAACCTCCACCTCCGGTTCCCGATAAGAACTACGAGCCGGGAGTCGGACAACACGAACAACCATCTCAATCTCCAAACTCTTTATCGTTAGCAGCAAGCGCGGTTTCAGGAAATTCTTCGATTGTCGATATTCCGTTTATGACGTCACCGGTTCCTCCCGTTACAACGTTTCCTGATGATTCCGATACATATTCTAGTTAGTCTTGACTGAATCCAGTTAGATTTTTCTTCAGGTTTAATAGTTTTTTTTCCTCTTCAGATACTTTATCAGAAATCGGTTACACGAGTATCAACGTAAGAGAACCGTTAGCAAATATTCGCGCGCTGATGGTTCGACAGGAAGCGGCTGCCGCTGCAGCAGCCGCCGCAGCGGCTCTCTCGTATCCCGAATCGCATTATTCTGTCGTTCCCGAAGATGCAGATCAGATGTATGCCGAGATAGAATCTGCTCAGAATTCGACGACGTCTTCCGTTACGTATAATGTTATTGGACCTCCGGATGATCAGCCATCTACTTCGACGCACAACCCGCCGGCTCCACCGACGGTCGAGAGTTTACGGACCGTTGCCCAAGCTCATTCTCGTCACGGTGAGTAATACGCTTTAGGCTAGCATCACACTGACCACTTTGTGGCGCCAAAAAGTGGTTCGTGGTGAAGCACTACCGTACCGAACTTTATTTAACATAATATTGACGTCACGTTTCTTTTTTTTTAAGCCTCTTCTTCGAGTTGTATAAGCGATAATAGTTATCCAAATTCTCCGGCAACGGAACGCAGTTTTATTTTAAACCGATCTACGTCTCCAGATTTAAGCGGAATGTATTCAGTGGTCGATAAGACGAAGAAATCTAGATCTACGGTTCACGTGATGGAGAAAGAGACCGGCGAAATGCATTCGGTAGAAGAAATGTACGCAAAAGTCAAGAAAAACCGTCCACAGACGATGAAGATTGTTGCATCTACGTTCAGTGACGATCTTAAAGCTGGTCAGAAACATTCCTGTTTAGTTGTCGAAGTCGACGAGCCAAGTGGAAGTTCCAAGAATGTCGTTAGGCGGCAGTCGAGTGGCAAAGACGATCCCGGTTACGAGAAAATTAGAGATAGGAAAGTGGCTGTCGGAAATGAAGAATCCGTCATCAAATTATCAAATCTATCGGATTTCGATCTAGTCGAAGTTCGTAGGAAAACGGGAACTTTGAAAAGTGGTTACGGCGGCGACACCGATTCCGATCCAGGTTACGAAGTGGTTAAACCCGAGAAAACGTTTCCCGGTTACGAAACGATCAAAGAAAAGTTCGACGAAGTTTTAGAACACGGTTACGAGAAAGTTAATAAAGTTAACGACGACGAAGACAGAGGAGGAATCGATCCGGGTTACGAACGAGTCGGAGATTCGGCTTTTTCTAGGTCCGATCCAAATTATGAGAGCGTACATTACAGTAACGGTAAAAACGACGTTACGGAAACGACCCCCGGTGGATTGCCACAATATTGGCAGATACGCGGACGCGAAGAATCGGATCCACTTTACGAGAGGATCAACAGCCAAGAAGAAGATCAAACCGATCCGAATTACGAGAAAGTCAAGACCGTTAGCGAACTTAGTTACGATACTTCGGATCCGGGATACGAAAGAGTTGGTCAAAGAAGACAGTTGAGAGGTGAAGACGGTTACGAAAGGATTCACGATCGATTGTGCGATCAAGTTGATCCTGGATACGAACTGATCACAGAAAAGAGAGATTGGAAGATGACTGCAAACAATGGTAGTCAGAGTGACTCTGAAAGTGGTCCAGACGATCTCTACTCTGTTCCACTGCGACGACCATTCTCTAAACGTACAGATAAACGCCAGGAAACAATCATTTTAAACGAAATTGTTGAAACGGTTCCAATAAATCAAACCTTAATAATGGCTCAGTGTTCAGCAGAAGACAATTTAAATGAAATTCCTGCAAATGATGAAATTTACATTTCAGAAAGTAAAGGATTTCATCATAATGAATCCATGGACATTTAAAACATTACAAGTGCCACACACACACTTAAGCTTTTTAAAGCCATAATTTTTTTTCGATTATGTTTTTAGTGCAAAAAAACTGCTTGACATTCATAACGAAAAGTAAATACTTTTCATACAATTTCCATTCCATTCTTTATACGAATTTAAACTTTTTTTTTATATAAGTATCAGTGCATCTGAGGTAAACTATGTTAACTCATTTTTTTAAATACACGATTTTGCCATCTTATGAATCAGCTTGTCAAGTTTTATCAGCGGTGAACAGTGTTAAGTCCACAGTTTTACACAGCGGCAACTAGATGGTGATATATCATGTTAAGCCTTATTTCCTTCAATGAAGAGAAAAACTTTCAAATGACTCTCCTGTAAAATTTAGGCTTGGTGACTTAACACAGTTTACCTCTGAGCCACTGATATAGTTTTGAACAAATTTCAACTCATAGCCAACAAAAAGTGTTGACATTTTTTTACATTATTCATTATCTTTTTCTTCATTCAATCAAATTTCTACTATTTTTATCACTTAATTTTCTTCAGTTCCTTTTAAAATGTAAAAAAAATTATTTTGTGAAAAGTAAATAATTTCTTAATATAAAATTGATGTAGATAACTGTGTTTTTCGACAAATTGTTTTTTTTTACAAATGATATTAATTTTACTTTAAATATAAATATTTTTGTTGTTGTTTTGTCTCCTCATAAAATGAAAGTTGTGATGTAAATAATGTAATTGTTTGTATCGCTTTTGTGAAAGTTAATTATTATTTTGCTAAGAAAAAATGATTATTAGGAGATTATTTTATTATTTATAGACAATAATAGATTTTTAAGTTTTTTTTTACAGAAACATTATTTGTATTGTTTTTTTTTTATTCAAACGAACAAAATATGAAAAATGTGTTCTGAAAAGATATTTGTTTTGTAAGAAAATGTTAAATGTTTTAGGCAAAAATTAATCTCCAAGAAATGTTCTAAAAAAAGATTCTGAATGTCTTTGTAAACTGCTTTTGCTAAGTTGAGTTCATATAAATCAAAAGAGTAACAACTCAAATTTGCAATAAAAATCGTAAACATGGCTATTCCTCTTTATTTGCGATCTGCCATCAACAAATATGCAAATTCAAGCAGCCAAGAAGTCCCAATACACTAGAATCTCGATTATCCGGACTAAATGGTGATAATCTGGAAAATCGCTGTTTTTTTACCTTCACTTACTCATGGGAAGTTAAAAGTAAAAAACACTGATGAACTCCAGAACATTTATATTATGATAAATACCAGTCCGGAATGCCGAGATCCGGATAATCAATATTTTACCGTATGTGCATGCAAAAATAATTCTCAAATCAGACTATTTGGTTTTCGGCTTCGAAACACATGAAACATTTTAATATATCGCCATTCAACCTAATATTTTATCAAGTTTATCCAACAATAACTCTGCTCCCTTAAAAGATTTCTTTTCCAGTCTTCCCGTTACCGGTTTTATCGCTTTACACAACCTTTCCACAACATTTGGTATCCCAGTTTCGAGCATTCTTCAATAGAAAAATTGAAAAAAAAGGTCATTATAAAAACTATTATATAGCCCTATATCAAGAATATTAGAGAAGTTAGCAAATTCGCTGCAAAATTCTTGATCGCAAGAAATTCACAAGTACTAATTATTATTAACACGTGAAAAGCTACTCAACTAAGACACTTTCACATTCTTTATCATGTGAAAAAGACTTACAACAATATTGTAAACGTTCCACGATTACATTGGATCCACTCAACAAGATCGGAATTGGTTACTTTTTGTAATAGAATTTCACTGAAGAAGATACCTTTTTAGAGACATTTAAAAATGAAACATTATAGTTATTGCAAAAAATGGATTTCACATTTTTAACTCACAATCGTTTGCACCGTTTTCAAACATTTGCTTGTCCAACTTAAGCAGGTGTTTAAAGAATATGTGAACGGCAGCATTTTCGATTATATGAGTTTCACCACTGCCACTGGTAAACGGTTTTGCAGCAATCTCGGCAATCTTCTCGAAAGCTTTAGATTTATCACCTATAAAATAGATTCATAAATTTATTTGTAAAAAGCTAAGAAATCTTAAATCTAAATTTGTGCTTTAATAGTGCGTAAAATTTTCTTCCGATACACCTTTTAAAACTCAGTCCGATCATACCTATAGCAAGTGTTAATATCGCCCGAACAAGGATGATCGCTGACGAAGAGTTCAACAGTTTCTCTGCATTATTTTCAACAAGTTCTAACAAGTATGGCGAAACAGCCAATAAAAGTTCTTTGCTTCTTATCGTTTTATCTTTTTTACTATATAAATATTACAGAAGCAAGTTTTAAATTTCATGTTTAGCTAACGATTACTGAAACCGCTTTCCTACCTTGTAACATTCCCATCACCCTTTACAAAGATCTTTATAACATCCGGATGAATGTAAACTGGGTTACGGTGTGCAACGAGATGCAGCAACACTTTACGTCCGTTCGGATCGAGTGCTAACTCTACAACGCTCTTCATCATTTCCTAGAAAAGAAACAGAAAACGTGAAACAATTGCAGCAAGAACCAAGGTCCTCTTTATACAACTTAGTTAAAAACGGTCATTTACATTTGTCTCGTGGTTGCTTTTTACTTTCAATAGTTTTTTAAACAAATGGAAGTTACGACAAACCACGAGAGTAACATTTTTTTACATTATTTTCCATATAAAGCGACTTAAAACAGCAGAATTAAAAATGTGTTAGAAATTAGAAAAGTAAACCAATAACATAAGAGCATTTTCATGTTATCGTTAAAAATAAACTTTTATCACAATTTAAAAATGACTAAATGTTTCACTTTTTCTTAGAAGAATTTCCTATTTTCGGTCCAACTGGAATCACAAGTTAATTATTAAATATTACTAACCTGAATGGCTGAAAATACTCTTAAATGATTAATTTACACTTCTAGTTTCTAAAACATTTTTAATTTCGTCTCTTATGTTGCTTTACATCGCAAAATAACGTTCAAAAAATATTTTTCCATCCACCACATTCATCTCATTATTCGTCAATTTAATCAGTGGTGTGACGTCACTTCCATTCATTTCTATGAACGCGACGTCACAACATTGAATAAACCGATGAGCAATGGAATGTAAAGATAACGCAGGTACGAGACACAAGCTTTTATATGATCTTAACAACAAAAAAGAACCCTTGGCAACAAACAATCGTTAAAAATCCGTTCTAACTTGGATTAGAGCCTTGAATATTAGTTTCGTATCGTCTACACATTCGAATACCGCCAACAAAACCATGTGGCCATTTTCGTCTTTACAGATCTTTTCTACGAATGTCTTCATACTTTTTATGATCATCTTACGATCCTTTATAACAGAAAATAGTTATTTTTGAGAAAAATAGTTAATTTTGAATATTAAACCTGTAAATTGCTTACTTTGTTTGTTCCGTGCCAGATGCATTGCATTCCGATTCGAGATCCGTCTTTTGTGTGAAGTATTTCAACTACAAAGTCACGAACTGATTCGATCATTTCCTGATATAAGAAAATTCAAACGTTAGCCCTTTTTCAGAAAGAATGAAAAAAATCATCAACGTAAAAAAAATTACTGTTCTGTCCTTTTCGTTACAATGAGTCAAGAACTCTATAATCACTCTATGAATAATGCTGTGATTAACAACAGATCTGAAAACAGAAAAAAAACAGACACTTTTTGATAAAAGCGAGTGAAAGCCATTAAAATGGTTTATGAACAGCTAGCTGCCTTTCTTTCAAGAGCAAAATTAAGAGACAAGAAATTATTTCAGAAACTAGAAGGGCAACTTAATCACTAATGGGTGATATCTTTGTTGATATGTTTTTAAAAAACTTTTTATAAACACAAATTGGGTGATTAAGCTTATTTTTAAAGATGTCAACATGAAACGTTCCTTAAGTAAATGAGCTTTTAAAACATTTTCAAGTTTCTCCCCTAAATAACAAAATAACCAGAGTAAATAAGCTTAATTAGTAATCTCTGAATGTAAATACTTTTCAAGGACTGGAGCTAACGATTCCTTCATGCTTTTTAAGATGGCTTCCTTTTGTGTTGGATCGTCATTTAAGATCGTTTCGAGCGTATTCACGTTATCAGACTATGGACAATTTGGAAAACAACATCGATTCATTAATTTCAATTAGAGCATAAATTTGAAAGTCAGCACTTCAAAAGCTTACTTTAAAAACTGCATATTTGGCGCCGTAAAATTCCTCGACAAAATTCGCTCTTTGTTTTGCGGTCGCATATTCATTGTATGCAAATTCAACGACACTTCCAGCAGTCTAAAAAGCAAACAAAAAAATGCTTTTTATGAGTTTTCTACTGTTCATATAAATAAAAAAAACGTGAGAGACATAAAAAAAAGTTCATTACACGATGACGAATAAGTTCAATAATTCTGCCGTGCATCGCTGTCATGATTTCGTTTCTCTGTTCCTTAGTACTGTAACAAAAGGCGAACAATTATCATTCATGGGTAATACAATTTAGGTTCAGAACACATCAAGCATTGTAGATTTTTTATATTAGGAAAACTAATCCTTTGAAAATGTCAATAAAGTTCTTTTCGCAATCTTGATCTTAATTTCTACTTCATTTTGAATTGGTTTAGCAAATTGAACAACAACAACATGCTAATTTTCTTTGCGTAGTTTTACACTTTCATAAGTACAAATAAGACTGAACCATTTTTATTTTTGTTCATGTTACGAGCATATGTATTCAGTTTATCCCTTCTTTCAGTTTTGTCACAACTTTTGAGATTAATTTTAGTCCAGTATACAAATGTTTATCGAAAAATATTCCGCAATTAATAATTTGTGATCGTCATTACAGATGACTTTATTCAATAAATAAAAAATCGACATAATTATTAATTTTCTTATTAATTTAATAAAAAACAAATTGTTAAACATCAGTGGCCCCCAAATACCACAGCGCCTAGAGGCCTGAACTTTGTAGCTCCTCTTGGAACTCAATAGTCTTACCCAAATTTCAACATTTTCGTGACAAAAAACTTGGCATAACGTGACTTCATGACAGTCAAAATCTCGCCTGCAAAAAACGAACAAACCATTCCAAATGTTGGTTATATCGTGAAGAAGAAACACAGAAATGTAAAAGATAGAAAAAGCAAGTTAGAAACCTTTCATTTCTTTAAATAATGCGTCTTTAATTTCTTTTGATCCCAAAACGACGAGACATTCAACAGCACGAGAAGTGTCATGGGCATGAATGATCTGCAACAAAGTCAGAGAAGCTGATAAATAATCAACTGAAACGTAAACTTCTACAATGAAATGTACTTCTTTAACTCTCCCTTTGATTAGAGTGTGTAATTGTACACAAAGTTTCTGTTGCATAGGTTTCGGACAATCTCCACTAAAAATGAAATTAAAAAAAGTGAAACAAATCGAATCAAATTTTGAACATTGATATTTACGACTGACCGTCGAACCGATTCCCACAGCTTCTTTGCTTTCACCATCAACTCATAGTTGTTTTTGTAACTTTTCCTAGCTTCTTTTCTTTCTTTCGCTTCCAATTTCCGCTTCTTGCTTTCGATAACAGATTCAGATGACGTTCCCTTTCGTTTCACAAGTTTTTTCTCTTCTGATGCTGTTTCATCATCTCCGATCGACTCGTCATCCAATACTGTTTTATCTATGATCGACTCCTCTTCTGATGCTGTTTTATCTCCAATCAACTCCTCTTCAAGCGGTTCAACTTCGACACTTTTCTTAACAGAAGGCCCCTAAAAAACATACAACAAACACTTAATTCTATAAAATGTAACTTTACATCATGAGATTTAGGCGTCATTATACTTTAGCCTTGCGTGAAACCAGTTTCTTTTTGCTAGAAAGTGGTTTTCGAAGCCTGGAAGATGACTCCAGTTTTCCACCTTTCGAAACTACAACGTAAAAAATGTGTATTAATAATAAAAATAAAACAAGATTTCTTGTTATTAAGCCGAATGTCAACTACGTTAAGAGGACAAGACAACCGATTTATGAAGCAAAATTTCACTGAAAGGGTGTACAGTAAAAAACATTAAAATACATGAAAGTTAGCCTCCATATTACAACACCCTCGTTCATTTACATAATATATAACTAGAACTTCAATACGTAACTTTTTATAAGCATCATAAATTCATAATCAAAGCCATTCTCACACGTTTTATCGTAAATCATTAAATAAAAACATTATATCGCTTTATTTTGCTCGTATTAACAATTATATGTACGGTTTATAAGTTTTAAATTACGTTTACCTCCTGTACGTAATTTCACCAACTTCTTCGTCATTTTACGGCGCAAATTTTAAAAACCACGTGTCTCCTTCGATGAACACACTGAAAGGCCGCAAGCAATAGAGTCTAGAGAACTTGAAATCGTCAAAAACAGAAAGCAACTTCTAGCGAACTGAAACGCCACCTGGATCCAATCCTTATACATTGTTATAGAGGCAGTTGTACTACAAAATGGCTTCCAAACAAACTAATGTTTGCCACGTATCTACCTCAACAGTTTTTCCAAATCAACAATTGAGCCGCTAAAAATTTCATCAGCGGTGACTAGCCACTAACGCTGCGGCTTGTGATTTGGTGCTAAAAAGCACATGGCCATAAAAGAACCACGTGTGACAGGAAAAACTGCAATAAACATAAAATAAAAGGAAATGGGGAGCTATAACGAAGTAATTAGAATGTAGTAGTTATTTAGATTTTGCATTATAAGTTTGCTTTACTGTTTTTAATTATTTAATTTGTTGTATAGGTTGCTATAACGAGTGATTTTAGTGGTCAGTTTTGGAATTGTTGTATGTGGGATCTGTCAACCGGTTCCACTCTGAGGGTCTTTAAGAACAGTTCCAGTGCTTCTGGTACTGTGTGTCTCATTGGTCAAGATTACCTGATCAGTTCTGAACCAAATAAACCTATGATTCATGTTTGGGATCTTCACAGCAAGGTTTAAATTTCTATTCGGAACCAGAATTCCACCAAAAAAGAATTATTGTTCATTAAAACTGTTTACAGGAAGGGCACCACCAACATATTGTTGCGCCTGGTCACGTTGTAGCTCTAACTGTTACGCCAGATGGAGCGTATTGTATCGGTGCAGTTGCCGAAAAAATTCTCATATGGCAGGTATACGAAATACTAAACATTGAAACGAATTACATGTGGATTACCCTTTAATGTTACCTTTTACAGGTGAATACCGGTGAACTTCTCGTCAAGGTATCACGGCATTATCAACCAATAACTTGTTTGAAAACGTCTGATTACGGTTCATGTCTCATTTCTTCTGGAGAAGACGGATTGGTGTTCGTTTGGGACTTGGGACGGTACTGAGATCAATATTCGATTTGACTTTTTCCTTCTTAAATATGTATCACATGAAAATTATTAACAATAGAAGTTGTTTTTTATACTGAAGGATACTCAACTCGGTATTGCACTCGAACGAATCAGACGACGGTTTGCTTTATACTTGGTCTCATCATTCTTTGGCTGTCACTTCCGTTCACATCGGTAAAGGTGGACGCCGTTGTCGTGTTGCGACCGCTTCTTTAGATCAAACCTGCAGAGTACGTTTTTGAAAATAATCTTTCTATGTTCTATGTTGAAATCATTTTTAAAAAAAAAAGTAACGATTTTTTTTAAATAAAAAAGCTATACAGTCTTGCAAGCGGTGAATTGTTGTTGACCGTCATCTTTGACATTAGCATCACAGCGGTGACAATGGACAATGCTGAATTTTATGTATTCTGTGGGTCATCGGACGGACGCATCTTTACAGTCAATCTCTTTGACCCAGTTAGTTTTTGTATCGACTTTTTTTAGCTTCAAAATATTGTAATTGTTTTGTTATTTTCAGCCTTCGACATCCGAACATCATTTCGTTAAAGAAAAAGACAAGAGTTGTACATTCATTGGTCACAGGTATTACCTAAATCATGTAATTGTAATTGAAGATTGGTTAGAAACGTCTTATTTCGTTTTATCGTTAGTAAGGCGGTTTTGGGAATGTCAGTTTCGGCCGACGGGCACACTTTATTATCGGGATCTCAAGATGCAACTGCTAAGATATGGAACATTGCAAGCAGACAATGCATTCGAACATTAAACCATAAAGGTTTATTAAGAAATGGTTTTTTTTTTTAGTAACATTCAAATTATAATGGATTTCCTCATTTCAGGATCGGTAACTAATGTACTTATACTTCCGAAATACAACTCGTTAAATACGAGAAAACCAAAAACGATTCACATGCCTCGTAGTTGGAAGCACACCATCTGTGGTACGGATAACGTGGATGGAGCTTGGAAGCATACGATCGTTGGACAAATAAATTCAACTCCAAAGGTTCGATAAATATATAAAATCGCCAAACGTTTGATAATGAATTATTTATTTTTCATATTCTAGAACGAATTTCCGCCAATTTTGAATTACGCTCGCAAACTATTAACAGGGGTATTTTTAAAAAAAAAAAGAAAAATTTCTGCTCCGAAAGCAAAACCGTTTTAACGATCTTAACGTAATTTTATTTGCATTATTTTTACAGGAATTAAAAACTGATCAACACCTGAAGCAAGAAGCTGAAGATTTAAGAAATCAAAATAGTGCACTCTATAAATTGGCAGTGGACAAGATCACTAGCCAATAAGCCACCGATTTCAATTTAAACTTTTGTCTATATTTGACTATTAAAATATTTGTGACAAATGTCAATCTTGGCTCGAATTTGTAATTATTTTTTATAAAGATGCTATATATCTAATTTTCTGAAACATAATTTAACATTCTTTTTATATGAATGGAAGCAACCTTTAAAGCTGCACTAAAGGTCATATTCTTAATGATTTTTAAGTCACAGGTTGTGCTAAATTCAACAACTTCAATATGAAACTTATTATCAAAAGTTCTCAAGTTCAGCACCACCTTTAGCTTAGTAATTATTAAAAACATGCCCCCATATTAGAAAATTTGTTCTTTTCACTTCAGACGAAGCGTGTAATCAATGAAGTTTCGAGTTCAATAAATTCGAAAAACCATCAATTACTTGCACAGGTGAAGAATTCACCGGGAAGACTTGCATAAGCAATCGCAAGTTACCATTTTGTGGCCCCTTCGGATCATGCAAGGCACTTACTCTGAGCATTCTCTCTCATTATGATGAACCAGAGGCGAACTGGCACGTATTGTAGAAACTATGATTTGGGGATTCATACGGGTGCTATTTGGAAAAGGCATACAGTCTACTGCTTCTTTTCATATGAATTCTACATTTGCAAGGGGGCTTGTTATAGTAGGTGTTCAAAGGTTATATTGACAATGCATTTATTGTGCTGCTTTTGGACTAATAGTACATATGCCACAAGCTCTCTGGTCCGCATGCAGAATAATTATTACAAAAAAGAAGAGAACTAAAAGTAGGAAAATATTTTTTGTGAATTTCCGGGGGTTCGAAGCATTATTGGATTTCCTAAGTGCCGAGGAAATAATTTTTTTCCACCAGTCCGCCGCTGTAACCAACTTTTCCATCATTTATTTGTCACAAGTTGAGACTAAAAGTCAAGTAAACTGTGCAGCATGGAAGCACGAGAAATACAAAACACAAAATGTGATTGAAAAGGTATGAATAGGATGCATTTTCATTTAAAATGAAAAGAACAAATTTCCAGGCCCCTCCTGTGTAAATTACAGTATAATTTCAATGGAAATAACAATTAGTTATATTCTTCTATTGCATAATTATTGTTAAATCAGAAAAAAAAATATATATTTACTTAAGATAGAATTTACATTATTTATAATAATTAATTAATATGAGGATTTTAAGCTAAATAATATTTGGCATTCATTCATGAAACAGATCCTGAAATTTACTACACAGTTTATGAACAATATCTATACTTTCTTTTGGACTAGAAACATTGTCGTTGTTTAGTATCTTATCGAAACACTGCTGAAATTCGTCACGACAATGACAATGTTCGGCATAGTTAGTATTGCAAATAATGCTGTAAGCCAGTAACACATAAGTAGTTAGAACCTGTTAACAAAGTTTTCATATCATTTAAAAAAAACTACGAAAAACGATAAGGTTTACCAACTTTACCTCTTCATCGGGAGACAAATCCAATAGTTTCCTGCAAACAATTTCTATCAGAACTTTAAGATCATTTGTGTAGAAGAGATTCGCAGTGTCTTCCAGTCCAAATATATCTAACAGCATTTTGTGAACCGCATTCGGAGGTGGTTGAATGTGTTCAAACATAGCGCTGACGGGATCGTCTGTCAAATATACGACAAACAATTTTCGATAAAAGAATCGACGTCGACGTTCGTTCGCATTTTTACCTTCCCTGTTTGTTAGAACGAGAAGCTTTTCCAAGAACTCTTTCGCTGTGTTTCTGGACTTGAGAGCTAACATCATGACATTTGTTGACGGTTCTTTAAATTGTAAATTGAAAGCTAAAAGCAATTCCGTGCAGCTATCGGCAATCTGTTCCGCATCATCATCTGAAGATGTGTTTTCCATAAGATCGAGGACGAAGTTCACAAAATTAGTGTTTAAAACATCTGGAAATAGTTTCTCACTTAGAAATGCAACGTCAACAAGTTGATTTTAAGTGTAAACGCCTCTCAGACTCTTAATTATTCTGTCTTTCAGGTGCAAAATGAAGAGAAAATTGAACGTGTTTTAGAAACTTGTAGGGTAGTTAAATCATTTAAGGGTGTTTTAATGCTGGTATCTTTTAAAATAAACTGTTCATGTCAGTTTGAAAAATACTCAACTTTCAAAAGTTTATTTTGAAAGATAACATGAAAATAACCTACAATGATTGTGCTACCCGTCTAGTTTCCAAAACATTTTCTAGTTTCTCTTCATTTTGCTCCTGAAAAACATAGTAATCAAAGTTTGAAAATCAGCTGTTCATAACCCATCTTAAAACCAAAACTTTTATGCAAATAAAAAATAAGAAATGTGCAAGTTGCTTTCAAAAATTGTGCGTTTTATGGAAATTTTGGCCTCAATCATCATCCTGTGATAAATAAAACTTGCCATAATGACTAATTGGCATCGTTTCACCGGTCCAAAATAACATCGTTAACAACAAACACGAATAAGTCAATTTCTGCAGATCTGTAAACATTCAAATAGAAATATTTTATAAACAAATGCAAATCTCATAACGTCATTTAAACCTTGGTTCGACTCTTGAATATCTCGTGCCAACATTAATGGCAGATCCGAATTGACCAATACCGAGATACAAGTCCGATCTAACGTGCACAACGAAGCGAACACCTTGAGCAAAACTTGACGAATTAACGGTCGAACCTCCTGTTTATATATAAAAAATAATTGCTTATGGCAAAATCATTACTATGAAACCAATCTTACCATTTGAAAATACTGAACAAGCGCTTCAACATTTCTGTATTGATCGTTCTTAAGAAATCTCTTACAAACGACTGGATCGCCATCCGTCTACAAAACAAAACGCATCGAAATATTACTTCAGAGTTTCTTTCGTAAAACAGTTCGCTAACGAAACAAACCGACAAAGAAATAAGTTCCTCTAAAAACTCTACTATAATGTGCTGGTCTTCGTATAGAGCCCAATTCAACTGTTCGACGTCACTCTTTACATCTAAAATCGTGGAAAAAATACAACGAAGTCGCCTCCAATCGTGAGTCTTCTCCAAAGCTTCTCCAGAAGGCTAGAAAACAAAAACAAGAATTGACAAAAATGTTAAGAAATGTAAAGAAAAGTACATCTCCAACCGATGTTCCCTTGATCGAAACCATTATTGCTGAAGTTATCGGTCGTACGGACGGTATTCTGTTGCCGAGAAAATCCAGGACGGATTCAACGGCACTACGAACCTGTTTGTGACCCAAGTTCGTTTCTCGTTTTACGTATTCTACTAACTCGCAACCGAGAAAGTTCGGAACTTCCAAACTGGATGATTGAACTTTATTTTGACTGGGTGAAGTCGGAAGTGTCTGTTCAAGAGTTGAACTCGTACACGATTCATCAACTTCTTGTTCTTCCTGAGGATTCGACACTTCGCAATCTTAAAAAAGTCAAGACTTTAATGAGATGAGGGTTAAAAACTCAAGTTCATAAATGTCTAACCATCATTCTGCGTTATTTCGCATGGAAATTTGCTCAGTTTCTGTTCTAATTGAGCTACAATTCTCAAACATTTGCTTTTTTCGTGTGCATTTTCACTTTCAGTCAAAGCTTCCTTTGCTTTATTCAACAATTGCGTAACGTAACTGTCAATTTCCTCTTGAGTCACCTATGAAATAAATAAAATGTCAAAAACAAGGTTATATTTTCAAGAATTTTTCTTCTTCTTCCAATTAGTGATTTTTGCTTTTTTTTTACCTCTGACTTTTTTACATACGTTTCAGGAACATAACCACATTTTATGTCTGAACTTACAACAAATATCCAACCTGGACGTGCATATGAACTATTTGTGAGAGTGATAAACCTTTCACCGGCTTTAAAACTAAGAATATTCTTGTGTTCGAAACTGAAATCATATTCAGCTTCATACATTTTACACTGCCTTTCCAACGCATTAAAATTCGCAACGAAGTTATTTTAGCTAAAGATATATTTCGCCATTAATTAACATTGTTGCGGTTCCTCAATTGTGTAAATTAAAACCTTTTTAAATGTCATAAATTAACTATAAACAAGAAAGGAAAAAAATCCCTGCAAAAACCCGCGAAATTAGTTAACTAATTTGAACTAGGCACTAGCATTAGAGCACCGTGAGAACCACAGGCAAATGTGGCCAGCACTAGCTTTTCGTTTTCTCCGCCCTTTTATGAGCGTCATCAGCTTCTAAACGGTTTGTTATTTGGACCGACGTCATCTACCCCGCCCTTATCAATTTCTAATTGGCTGATATTTGGCCTGACGCTCATAAAAGGGCGAGACAAACAAAACAAAAAAAGCTAGTGCTGGCTACACTTGCCGGTCTTAGAACCATCCCTGACATGCGCATTGCAGACAATTGTAGTAAAAGTGTACTTCATTTGAACTATACCATTATATAACCACAGCCTCCTTTATATAAAAGAGGCTATGGCTAGACGCACTGAGCAAGTTAGCAGCGCCATCTATTGTTCAATTTACGCAGTTTACTGTTAAGACTAGCCATAGCCTTCTGTAGGAGGTTTATGTTCTAGCAGACAGCTGAAAAAGCCTTATAGAAAGAATAGAAATAACTTCCTTGGTTCTAACAACCCCACCCCCCCCCCCGGGCTACGCCACTGAACGAATAAATAAACTAGTAATCTTTAATTTCTTTAAACTATTGACTTCAACCATACCCTTTCTAATATAAAACTGGTCTGTCCAACGATTCCAATCTACGAAAACGTGGTGGTCATGAATATCCGTTAGGTGCGCTTACTGTTTGATCCCGTTTTATTAATCAGTAACATGTTTCCATGGAAAAGAAGCCCTTTTTTATGCTATTTAGAATATTATCATCATAGAAAATATAATTTAAATATGCTAAAATAAATACTTATATAATATTTTAAGGTATAATGTTTTTAAATTAATACTTTAATATATTTGATATTATAATAAATTTGTATGATAGCCAATCTCCCTTTGCCTTTCTAAAGTATATAACACATGCTTCATCTTACGGTGTGGCAACTAAAAAGAAAACAACTCCAATCTTAATTAAAATTTAATAGACTTTATTTTAAATTAATTTACCTCCAGAATCCATTAACTGATGACCAAAACGAATGACACCAATGTTCATAAACCTGGCAAATACTTATGTTAGAATTTTATACATAAAATAATTTTAAAAGAAAAACAAACATTCATATTAAGTCCACAAAAAATAAATTAAAACTTCCCAACTGAGGTATTATTTTATGCAAACTTTTAAAATTCAGCAATGGTTTCTTTTCAATATAAAATATTTTCAGTCTCACTTAAAGTAATCTACAAATTAATGACTAAAATGACTTTTTATATTGTTTTATTTTTTTTTATAGTCACTAGGAAACCGGGGAACCCGGAGAAAAACCTATGACTGATTTTTTTGGGGAGGGCTAATATTTTAGTACATGTATAATTTAAATATACAAAGATAGATAACAAAACGTAGCAATTATAACAATTTAAGTTAGAGTGAATTAAAATTATAAAAGACTATCAATTATGAGCCTTATTGTTCCCAACTAACATATGTTGTGCAGTGAAAAACATAATTCATTATTACAAATTTAAAGAGCTCATACAAGTTTATCATATTTTATGAGTGAGCCCATTGAACATCGAGTCACCTATGAAAATGAAATCAACTTAACTTTAAAAAAATGCCTTAAAGGTTTTAGCTAATAATTAAAGAAACTAATTAACACAAGAAAAAACTTCAACCTTCTAAAAAGTAACTTCAAAAACAGTGTTGGCCAACAACAACTACACTAAATAAATACCATAATATAACTGAATAATGCTATAAATAAAGCTAAACAACACACTAAACAACTAACTAAAATTCTGAAAATATCTAACCAAAAAAACCATAATCTTAACAGAATAAGACTCCCAAATGTCCAACAAACCCACACAAAAATATGACTATTTGTATGAGCTTATACTTAAATATTATCAAACAAGAAAAATATTAATATTTCCCACCATTTTCATAGTGCACAATACTGTGTATACCAACCCAAAGGTTTCTATCTATGTAAGGAACCAGTTCAATGCTGGCAATTACGAATACGGGCACGATAGTCACCTGGCAAATAGAGATCGTAAGGTTCATTCCGAATTCAGAAATAATAGTTAATCTGCTTCAAATCATTCCCGAAATTATTTTTGGAAGAGAGCACTAACATTATTGAAAAAAGATTGGCTTATGGTTCAATCTGTTTTCCAAGAGCTCTCTTAAAAGTTTACATTCCCCACCAAGTTAAAAACACTAGTACAACTAGTGAATGTAAAACAACCAATAGAAACAAATATATACACTGTATATAAAAGCTAAGTTTTGTTATCTTCTATGTATTCACATAAAGTAATTAAAAAAAGCACATAACAATAATTGATTCAAATTTGAAACTAACAATAAAAATGCTAATTTATAATGATGAGAAGTCCCATCTCCAGAAAGATCAAAATCCAGCATCAATGTCCATCACTTAAAAATGTGTGTAAAATCATTCCTGTACTTAATCTTTATCTTTAATAAAATAAGACGATGACCAAACCTTTGGTGTCTCTGCAACCAGTGACCCTCCCCAGGTGAAGATTCCTCCAGACACCTATAATACAATAAAAAAAATTCTAAAAAGATAATACATACATACAGTCAACTAAAAAGTTGACTTTTTTCCTCAAAAATAAAATTTGTAATTGAATCTTAAATTTAAAAAAATATAATTACCTAAAACGTCTGGTCCAAGGGTGTTGGTTAACTCCAGAAAAACTCACTGAAAAAAAATCTGAAACAAAACTAAAAACACAACCTTTACGAAGGTTAAGAAAAATCCTCATGCAACCACATAATCAAGGTCAAATTATTTCTAAACTACTGGCAAAGTCCATTTATATCTGACCTACTGGCAGTGTAAAGCAAAGCCCATTTATATCTGACCTACTGGCAGTGTAAAGCAAAGCCCATTTATATCTGACCTACTGGGAGTGTCCAGCAAAGCCCATTTATATCTGACCTACTGGCAGTGTCCAGCAAAGCCCATTTATTTCTGACCTACTGGCAGTGTCCAGCAAAGCCCATTTATATCTGACCTACTGGCAGTGTCCAGCAAAGCCCATTTATATCTGACCTACTGGCAGTGTCCAGCAAAGCCCATTTACTTTTGACCTACTGGCAGTGTCCAGCAAAGTCCATTTATTTCTGACCTACTGTCAGTGTCCAGCAAAGCCCATTTATTTCTGACCTACTGGCAGTGTCCAGCAAAGCCCATTTATTTCTGACCTACTGGCAGTGTCCAGAAAAGCCCATTTATTTCTGACCTACTGGCAGTGTCCAGCAAAGCCCATTTATTTCTGACCTACTGGCAGTGTCCCGCAAAGCCCATTTATTTCTGACCTACTGGCAGTGTCCAGCAAAGCCCATTTATTTCTGACCTACTGGCAGTGTCCAGTAAGCCCATTTATTTCTGACCTACTGGCAGAGTCCAGCAAAGCCCATTTATTTCTGACCTACTGGCACTGTTCAGCAAAGCCCATTTATATCTGACCTACTGGCACTGTTCAGCAAAGCCAATTTATATCTGACCTACTGGCACTGTTCAGCAAAGCCAATTTATATCTGACCTACTGGCACTGTTCAGCAAAGCCCATTTATAACTGACCTACTGGCAGTGTCCAGCAAAGCCCATTTATAACTGACCTACTGGCAGTGTCCAGCAAAGCCCATTTATTTCTGACCTACTGGCAGTGTCCAGCAAAGCCCATTTATATCTGACCTACTGGCAGTGTCCAGCAAAGCCCATTTACTTTTGACCTACTGGCAGTGTCCAGCAAAGTCCATTTATTTCTGACCTACTGTCAGTGTCCAGCAAAGCCCATTTATTTCTGACCTACTGGCAGTGTCCAGCAAAGCCCATTTATTTCTGACCTACTGGCAGTGTCCAGCAAAGCCCATTTACTTCTGACCTACTGGCAGTGTCCAGCAAAGCCCATTTATTTCTGACCTACTGGCAGTGTCCAGCAAAGCCCATTTATTTCTGACCTACTGGCAGTGTCCAGCAAAGCCCATTTATTTCTGACCTACTGGCAGTGTCCAGCAAAGCCCATTTATTTCTGACCTACTGGCAGTGTCCAGCAAAGCCCATTTATTTCTGACCTACTGGCAGTGTCCAGCAAAGCCCATTTATTTCTGACCTACTGGCAGAGTCCAGCAAAGCCCATTTATTTCTGACCTACTGGCAGTGTCCAGCAAAGCCCATTTATTTCTGACCTACTGGCAGTGTCCAGCAAAGCCCATTTATATCTGACCTACTGGCAGTGTCCAGCAAAGCCCATTTATATCTGACCTACTGGCACTGTTCAGCAAAGCCCATTTATATCTGACCTACTGGCACTGTTCAGCAAAGCCCATTTATATCTGACCTACTGGCAGTGTCCAGCAAAGCCCATTTATTTATGACCTACTGGCAGTGTCCAGCAAAGCCCATTTATATCTGACCTACTGGCACTGTTCAGCAAAGCCCATTTATATCTGACCTACTGGCACTGTTCAGCAAAGCCCATTTATATCTGACCTACTGGCACTGTTCAGCAAAGCCCATTTATATCTGACCTACTGGCACTGTTCAGCAAAGCCCATTTATATCTGACCTACTGGCACTGTTCAGCAAAGCCCATTTATATCTGACCTACTGGCACTGTTCAGCAAAGCCCATTTATATCTGACCTACTGGCACTGTTCAGCAAAGCCAATTTATATCTGACCTACTGGCACTGTTCAGCAAAGCCCATTTATAACTGACCTACTGGCAGTGTCCAGCAAAGCCCATTTATTTCTGACCTACTGGCAGTGTCCAGCAAAGCCCATTTATTTCTGACCTACTGGCAGTGTCCAGCAAAGCCCATTTATATCTGACCTACTGGCACTGTCCAGCAAAGCCTATTTATATCTGACCTACTGGCACTGTTCAGCAAAGCCCAATTATATCTGACCTACTGGCACTGTTCAGCAAAGCCCATTTATATCTGACCTACTGGCACTGTTCAGCAAAGCCCATTTATATCTGACCTACTGGCACTGTTCAGCAAAGCCCATTTATATCTGACCTACTGGCACTGTTCAGCAAAGCCCATTTATATCTGACCTACTGGCACTGTTCAGCAAAGCCCATTTATATCTGACCTACTGGCACTGTTCAGCAAAGCCCATGTATATCTGACCTACTGGCACTGTTCAGCAAAGCCCATGTATATCTGACCTACTGGCACTGTCCAGCAAAGCCCATTTATATCTGACCTACTGGCACTGTCCAGCAAAGCCCATTTATATCTGACCTACTGGCACTGTTCAGCAAAGCCCATTTATATCTGACCTACTGGCAGTGTCCAGCAAAGCCCATTAATATCTGACCTACTGGCAGTGTCCAGCAAAGCCCATTTATTTCTGACCTACTGGCACTGTCCAGCAAAGCCCATTTATATGACCTACTGGCACTGTCCAGCAAAGCCCATTTATATCTGACCAACTGGCAGTGTCCAGCAAAGCCCATTTATATCTGACCTACTGGCAGTGTCCAGCAAAGCCCATTTATTTATGACCAACTGGCAGTGTCCAGCAAAGCCCATTTATATCTGACCTACTGGCAGTGTCCAGCAAAGCCCATTTATATCTGACCTACTGGCACTGTCCAGCAAAGCTTATTTATATCTGACCTACTGGCACTGTTCAGCAAAGCCCAATTATATCTGACCTACTGGCACTGTTCAGCAAAGCCCATTTATATCTGACCTACTGGCACTGTTCAGCAAAGCTTATTTATATCTGACCTACTGGCACTGTTCAGCAAAGCCCAATTATATCTGACCTACTGGCACTGTTCAGCAAAGCCCATTTATATCTGACCTACTGGCACTGTCCAGCAAAGCCCATTTATATCTGACCAACTGGCAGTGTCCAGCAAAGCCCATTTATATCTGACCTACTGGCAGTGTCCAGCAAAGCCCATTTATATCTGACCTACTGGCAGTGTCCAGCAAAGCCCATTTATATCTGACCTACTGGCAGTGTCCAGCAAAGCCCATTTATATCTGACCTACTGGCAGTGTCCAGCAAAGCCCATTTATATCTGACCTACTGGCAGTGTCCAGCAAAGCCCATTTATATCTGACCTACTGGCAGTGTCCAGCAAAGCCCATTTATATCTGACCAACTGGCAGTGTCCAGCAAAGCCTATTTATATCTGACCTACTGGCACTGTTCAGCAAAGCCCATTTATATCTGACCTACTGGCACTGTCCAGCAAAGCTTATTTATATCTGACCTACTGGCACTGTTCAGCAAAGCCCAATTATATCTGACCTACTGGCACTGTTCAGCAAAGCCCATTTATATCTGACCTACTGGCACTGTCCAGCAAAGCCCATTTATATCTGACCAACTGGCAGTGTCCAGCAAAGCCCATTTATATCTGACCTACTGGCAGTGTCCAGCAAAGCCCATTTATTTATGACCAACTGGCAGTGTCCAGCAAAGCCCATTTATATCTGACCTACTGGCACTGTTCAGCAAAGCCCATGTATATCTGACCTACTGGCACTGTTCAGCAAAGCCCATTTATATCTGACCTACTGGCACTGTCCAGCAAAGCCCATTTATATCTGACCTACTGGCACTGTCCAGCAAAGCCCATTTATATCTGACCTACTGGCACTGTTCAGCAAAGCCCATTTATATCTGACCTACTGGCAGTGTCCAGCAAAGCCCATTAATATCTGACCTACTGGCAGTGTCCAGCAAAGCCCATTTATTTCTGACCTACTGGCACTGTCCAGCAAAGCCCATTTATATGACCTACTGGCACTGTCCAGCAAAGCCCATTTATATCTGACCAACTGGCAGTGTCCAGCAAAGCCCATTTATATCTGACCTACTGGCACTGTTCAGCAAAGCCCATTTATATCTGACCTACTGGCACTGTTCAGCAAAGCCCATTTATATCTGACCTACTGGCACTGTTCAGCAAAGCACATTTATATCTGACCTACTGGCACTGTTCAGCAAAGCCCATTTATATCTGACCTACTGGCAGTGTCCAGCAAAGCCCATTTATATCTGACCTACTGGCAGTGTCCAGCAAAGCCCATTTATATCTGACCTACTGGCAGTGTCCAGCAAAGCCCATTTATATCTGACCTACTGGCAGTGTCCAGCAAAGCCCATTTATATCTGACCTACTGGCAGTGTCCAGCAAAGCCCATTTATATCTGACCTACTGGTAGTGTCCAGCAAAGTGCATTTATATCTGAACTACTGGCAGTGTCCAGCAAAGCCTATTTATATCTGACCTACTGGCAGTGTCCAGCAAAGCCCATTTATATCTGACCTACTGGCAGTGTCCAGCAAAGTCCATTTATTTCTGACCTACTGTCAGTTTCCAGCAAAGCCCATTTATTTCTGACCTACTGGCAGTGTCCAGCAAAGCCCATTTATTTCTGACCTACTGGCAGTGTCCAGCAAAGCCCATTTATTTCTGACCTACTGGCAGTGTCCAGCAAAGCCCATTTACTTCTGACCTACTAGCAGTGTCCAGCAAAGCCCATTTACTTCTGACCTACTGGCAGTGTCCAGCAAAGCCCATTTATTTCTGACCTACTGGCAGTGTGCAGCAAAGCCCATTTATTTCTGACCTACTGGCGGTGTCCAGCAAAGCCCATTTATTTCTGACCTACTGGCGGTGTCCAGTAAGCCCATTTATTGCTGACCTACTGGCAGAGTCCAGCAAAGCCCATTTATTTCTGACCTACTGGCAGAGTCCAGCAAAGCCCATTTATATCTGACCTACTGGCAGTGTCCAGCAAAGCCCATTTATATCTGACCTACTGGCAGTGTCCAGCAAAGCCCATTTATATCTGACCTACTGGCAGTGTCCAGCAAAGCCCATTTATATCTGACCTACTGGCAGTGTCCAGCAAAGCCCATTTATATCTGACCTACTGGCAGTGTCCAGCAAAGCCCATTTATTTATGACCTACTGGCAGTGTCCAGCAAAGCCCATTTATATCTGACCTACTGGCAGTGTCCAGCAAAGCCCATTTATATCTGACCTACTGGCACTGTTCAGCAAAGCCCATGTATATCTGACCTACTGGCACTGTTCAGCAAAGCCCATGTATATCTGACCTACTGGCACTGTTCAGCAAAGCCCATTTATATCTGACCTACTGGCACTGTCCAGCAAAGCCCATTTATATCTGACCTACTGGCAGTGTCCAGCAAAGCCCATTTATATCTGACCTACTGGCACTGTCCAGCAAAGCTTATTTATATCTGACCTACTGGCACTGTTCAGCAAAGCCCAATTATATCTGACCTACTGGCACTGTTCAGCAAAGCCCATTTATATCTGACCTACTGGCACTGTTCAGCAAAGCTTATTTATATCTGACCTACTGGCACTGTTCAGCAAAGCCCAATTATATCTGACCTACTGGCACTGTTCAGCAAAGCCCATTTATATCTGACCTACTGGCACTGTCCAGCAAAGCCCATTTATATCTGACCAACTGGCAGTGTCCAGCAAAGCCCATTTATATCTGACCTACTGGCAGTGTCCAGCAAAGCCCATTTATATCTGACCTACTGGCAGTGTCCAGCAAAGCCCATTTATATCTGACCTACTGGCAGTGTCCAGCAAAGCCCATTTATATCTGACCTACTGGCAGTGTCCAGCAAAGCCCATTTATATCTGACCTACTGGCAGTGTCCAGCAAAGCCCATTTATATCTGACCTACTGGCAGTGTCCAGCAAAGCCCATTTATATCTGACCAACTGGCAGTGTCCAGCAAAGCCTATTTATATCTGACCTACTGGCACTGTTCAGCAAAGCCCATTTATATCTGACCTACTGGCACTGTCCAGCAAAGCTTATTTATATCTGACCTACTGGCACTGTTCAGCAAAGCCCAATTATATCTGACCTACTGGCACTGTTCAGCAAAGCCCATTTATATCTGACCTACTGGCACTGTCCAGCAAAGCCCATTTATATCTGACCAACTGGCAGTGTCCAGCAAAGCCCATTTATATCTGACCTACTGGCAGTGTCCAGCAAAGCCCATTTATTTATGACCAACTGGCAGTGTCCAGCAAAGCCCATTTATATCTGACCTACTGGCACTGTTCAGCAAAGCCCATGTATATCTGACCTACTGGCACTGTTCAGCAAAGCCCATTTATATCTGACCTACTGGCACTGTCCAGCAAAGCCCATTTATATCTGACCTACTGGCACTGTCCAGCAAAGCCCATTTATATCTGACCTACTGGCACTGTTCAGCAAAGCCCATTTATATCTGACCTACTGGCAGTGTCCAGCAAAGCCCATTAATATCTGACCTACTGGCAGTGTCCAGCAAAGCCCATTTATTTCTGACCTACTGGCACTGTCCAGCAAAGCCCATTTATATGACCTACTGGCACTGTCCAGCAAAGCCCATTTATATCTGACCAACTGGCAGTGTCCAGCAAAGCCCATTTATATCTGACCTACTGGCACTGTTCAGCAAAGCCCATTTATATCTGACCTACTGGCACTGTTCAGCAAAGCCCATTTATATCTGACCTACTGGCACTGTTCAGCAAAGCACATTTATATCTGACCTACTGGCACTGTTCAGCAAAGCCCATTTATATCTGACCTACTGGCAGTGTCCAGCAAAGCCCATTTATATCTGACCTACTGGCAGTGTCCAGCAAAGCCCATTTATATCTGACCTACTGGCAGTGTCCAGCAAAGCCCATTTATATCTGACCTACTGGCAGTGTCCAGCAAAGCCCATTTATATCTGACCTACTGGCAGTGTCCAGCAAAGCCCATTTATATCTGACCTACTGGTAGTGTCCAGCAAAGTGCATTTATATCTGAACTACTGGCAGTGTCCAGCAAAGCCTATTTATATCTGACCTACTGGCAGTGTCCAGCAAAGCCCATTTATATCTGACCTACTGGCAGTGTCCAGCAAAGTCCATTTATTTCTGACCTACTGTCAGTTTCCAGCAAAGCCCATTTATTTCTGACCTACTGGCAGTGTCCAGCAAAGCCCATTTATTTCTGACCTACTGGCAGTGTCCAGCAAAGCCCATTTATTTCTGACCTACTGGCAGTGTCCAGCAAAACCCATTTACTTCTGACCTACTAGCAGTGTCCAGCAAAGCCCATTTACTTCTGACCTACTGGCAGTGTCCAGCAAAGCCCATTTATTTCTGACCTACTGGCAGTGTGCAGCAAAGCCCATTTATTTCTGACCTACTGGCGGTGTCCAGCAAAGCCCATTTATTTCTGACCTACTGGCGGTGTCCAGTAAGCCCATTTATTGCTGACCTACTGGCAGAGTCCAGCAAAGCCCATTTATTTCTGACCTACTGGCAGAGTCCATGAAAGCCCATTTATATCTGACCTACTGGCAGTGTCCAGCAAAGCCCATTTATATCTGACCTACTGGCAGTGTCCAGCAAAGCCCATTTATATCTGACCTACTGGCAGTGTCCAGCAAAGCCCATTTATATCTGACCTACTGGCAGTGTCCAGCAAAGCCCATTTATATCTGACCTACTGGCAGTGTCCAGCAAAGCCCATTTATTTATGACCTACTGGCAGTGTCCAGCAAAGCCCATTTATATCTGACCTACTGGCAGTGTCCAGCAAAGCCCATTTATATCTGACCTACTGGCACTGTTCAGCAAAGCCCATGTATATCTGACCTACTGGCACTGTTCAGCAAAGCCCATGTATATCTGACCTACTGGCACTGTTCAGCAAAGCCCATTTATATCTGACCTACTGGCACTGTCCAGCAAAGCCCATTTATATCTGACCTACTGGCACTGTCCAGCAAAGCCCATTTATATCTGACCTACTGGCACTGTCCAGCAAAGCCCATTTATATCTGACCTACTGGCACTCTTCAGCAAAGTCCATTTATATCTGACCTACTGGCACTGTTCAGCAAAACCCATTTATATCAGACCTACTGGCACTGTTCAGCAAAGCCCATTTATATCTGACCTACTGGCACTGTTCAGCAAAGCCTATTTATACCTGACCTACTGGCACTGTTCAGCAAAGCCCATTTATACCTGACCTACTGGCACTGTTCAGCAAAGCCCATTTATACCTGACCTACTGGCACTGTTCAGCAAAGCCCATTTATACCTGACCTACTGGCACTGTTCAGCAAAGCCCATTTATATCTGACCTACTGGCACTGTTCAGCAAAGCCCATTTATATCTGACCTACTGGCAATGTCCTGCAAAGCCAAATTATTTCTGCACTAACGGCAATGTCCTGCAAAGCCAAATTATTTCTGCACTAACGACAATGTCCTGCAAAGCCAAATTATTTCTGCACTAACGGCAATGTCCTGCAAAGCCAAATTATTTCTGCACTAACGGCAATGTCCTGCAAAGCCAAATTATTTCAAAACTATCGGCAATGTCCTGCAAAGCCAAATTATTTCTGCACTAACGGAAATGTCCTGCAAAGCCAAATTATTTCTGCACTAACGGCAATGTCTTGCAAAGCCAAATTATTTCTGCACTAACGGCAATGCCCTGCAAAGCCAAATTATTTCTGCACTAACGGCAATGTCCTGCAAAGCCAAATTATTTCTGCACTAACGGCAGTGTCCTGCAAAGCCAAATTATTTCTGAACTAACGGCAATGTCCAGCAAAGAGAAATTATTTCTGAACAACGGCAATGTCCTGCAAAGCCAAATTATTTCTGAACTAACGGCAATGTGCTGCAAAGCCAAATTATTTCTGAACTAACGGCAATGTCCTGCAAAGCCAAATTATTTCTGAACTAACGGCAATGTGCTGCAAAGCCAGTTTATTTCTAAACTAACGGCAATGTCCTGCAAAGCCAGTTTATTTCTAAACTAACGGCAATGTCCTGCAAAGCCAGTTTATTTCTAAACTAACGGCAATGTCCTGCAAAGCCAGTTTATTTCTAAACTAACGGCAATGTCCTGCAAAGCCAGTTTATTTCTAAACTAACGGCAATGTCCTGCAAAGCCAAATTATTTCTAAACTAACGGCAATGTCCTGCAAAGCCAATGTATTTATAAACTAACGGCAATGTCCTGCAAAGCCAATGTGTTTATAAACTAACGGCAATGTCCTGCAAAGCCAAATTATTTCTGCACTAACGGCAATGTCCTGCAAAGCCAAATTACTTCTGCACTAACGGCAATGTCCTGCAAAGCCAAATTATTTCTGCACTAACGGCAATGTCCTGCAAAGCCAAATTATTTCTGAACTAACGGCAATGTCCTGCAAAGCCAAATTATTTCTGAACTAACGGCAATGTCCTGCAAAGCCAAATTATTTCTAAACTAACGGCAATGTCCTGCAAAGCCAAATTTTTTTCTGAACTAACGGCAATGTCCTGCAAAGCCAGTTTATTTCTGAACTAACGGCAATGTCCTGCAAAGCCAAATTACTTCTGCACTAACGGCAATGTCCTGCAAAGCCAATTTATTTATAAACGGCAATGTCCTGCAAAGCCAATTTATTTCTAAACTAACGGCAATGTCCTGCAAAGCCAAATTATTTCTAAACTAACGGCAATGTCCTGCAAAGCCAAATTTTTTTCTGAACTAACGGCAATGTCCTGCAAAGCCAGTTTATTTCTGAACTAACGGCAATGTCCTGCAAAGCCAAATTACTTCTGCACTAACGGCAACGTCCTGCAAAGCCAATGTATTTTTAAACTAACGGCAATGTCCTGCAAAGCCAAATTATTTCTAAACTAACGGCAATGTCCTGCAAAGCCAAATTATTTCTAAACTAACGGCAATGTCCTGCAAAGCCAAATTATTTCTAAACTAACAGCAATGTCCTGCAAAGCCAATGTATTTTTAAACTAACGGCAATGTCCTGCAAAGCCAAATTACTTCTGCACTAACGGCAATGTCCTGCAAAGCCAATTTATTTATAAACGGCAATGTCCTGCAAAGCCAATTTATTTATAAACTAACGGCAATGTCCTGCAAAGCCAAATTATTTCTAAACTAACGGCAATGTCCTGCAAAGCCAGTTTATTTCTAAACTAACGGCAATGTCCTGCAAAGCCAGTTTATTTCTAAACTAACGGCAATGTCCTGCAAAGCCAGTTTATTTCTAAACTAACGGCAATGTCCTGCAAAGCCAGTTTATTTCTAAACTAACGGCAATGTCCTGCAAAGCCAGTTTATTTCTAAACTAACGGCAATGTCCTGCAAAGCCAGTTTATTTCTAAACTAACGGCAATGTCCTGCAAAGCCAGTTTATTTCTAAACTAACGGCAATGTCCTGCAAAGCCAGTTTATTTCTAAACTAACGGCAATGTCCTGCAAAGCCAAATTTTTTTCTGAACTAACGGCAATGTCCTGCAAAGCCAGTTTATTTCTAAACTAACGGCAATGTCCTGCAAAGCCAAATTATTTCTGCACTAACGGCAATGTCCTGCAAAGCCAATGTGTTTATAAACTAACGGCAATGTCCTGCAAAGCCAAATTACTTCTGCACTAACGGCAATGTCTTGCAAAGCCAATGTATTTCTAAACTACCGGCAATGTCCTTCAAAGCCAATGTATTTCTAAACTAATGGCAATGTCCTGCAAAGCCAAATTACTTCTGAACTAACGGCAATGTCCTGCAAAGCCAATGTGTTTATAAACTAACGGCAATGTCCTGCAAAGCCAATGTATTTTTAAACTAACGGCAATGTCCTGCAAAGCCAATTTATTTATAAACGGCAATGTCCTGCAAAGCCAATTTATTTATAAACTAACGGCAATGTCCTGCAAAGCCAATGTATTTTTAAACTAACGGCAATGTCCTGCAAAGCCAAATTATTTCTAAACTAACGGCAATGTCCTGCAAAGCCAAATTATTTCTAAACTAACGGTAATGTCCTGCAAAGCCAAATTATTTCTAAACTAACAGCAATGTCCTGCAAAGCCAAATTATTTCTGCACTAACGGCAATGTCCTGCAAAGAGAAATTATTTCTGAACAACGGCAATGTCCTGCAAAGCCAAATTATTTCTGAACTAACGGCAATGTCCTGCAAAGCCAAATTATTTCTGCACTAACGGAAATGTCCTGCAAAGCCAAATTATTTCTGCACTAACGGAAATGTCCTGCAAAGCCAAATTATTTCTAAACTAACGGCAATGTCCTGCAAAGCCAAATTATTTCTGAACTAATGGCAATGTCCTGCAAAGCCAATTTTTTTCTGAACTAACGGCAATGTCCTGCAAAGCCAGTTTATTTCTAAACTAACGGCAATGTCCTGCAAAGCCAATGTATTTATAAACTAACGGCAATGTCCTGAAAAGCCAAATTATTTCTGAACTAACGGCAATGTCCTGCAAAGCCAGTTTATTTCTAAACTAACGGCAATGTCCTTCAAAGCCAATGTATTTCTAAACTAACGGCAATGTCCTGCAAAGCCAATGTATTTATAAACTAACGGAAATGTCCTGCAAAGCCAAATTATTTCTGAACTAACGGCAATGTCCTGCAAAGCCAGTTTATTTCTAAACTAACGGCAATGTCCTGCAAAGCCAAATTATTTCTAAACTAACGGCAATGTCCTGCAAAGCCAATGTATTTATAAACTAACGGCAATGTCCTGCAAAGCCAATGTGTTTATAAACTAACGGCAATGTCCTGCAAAGCCAAATTATTTCTGCACTAACGGCAATGTCCTGCAAAGCCAAATTACTTCTGCACTAACGGCAATGTCCTGCAAAGCCAAATTATTTCTGCACTAACGGCAATGTCCTGCAAAGCCAAATTATTTCTGAACTAACGGCAATGTCCTGCAAAGCCAAATTATTTCTGAACTAACGGCAATGTCCTGCAAAGCCAAATTATTTCTAAACTAACGGCAATGTCCTGCAAAGCCAAATTTTTTTCTGAACTAACGGCAATGTCCTGCAAAGCCAGTTTATTTCTGAACTAACGGCAATGTCCTGCAAAGCCAAATTACTTCTGCACTAACGGCAATGTCCTGCAAAGCCAATTTATTTATAAACGGCAATGTCCTGCAAAGCCAATTTATTTCTAAACTAACGGCAATGTCCTGCAAAGCCAAATTATTTCTAAACTAACGGCAATGTCCTGCAAAGCCAAATTTTTTTCTGAACTAACGGCAATGTCCTGCAAAGCCAGTTTATTTCTGAACTAACGGCAATGTCCTGCAAAGCCAAATTACTTCTGCACTAACGGCAACGTCCTGCAAAGCCAATGTATTTTTAAACTAACGGCAATGTCCTGCAAAGCCAAATTATTTCTAAACTAACGGCAATGTCCTGCAAAGCCAAATTATTTCTAAACTAACGGCAATGTCCTGCAAAGCCAAATTATTTCTAAACTAACAGCAATGTCCTGCAAAGCCAATGTATTTTTAAACTAACGGCAATGTCCTGCAAAGCCAAATTACTTCTGCACTAACGGCAATGTCCTGCAAAGCCAATTTATTTATAAACGGCAATGTCCTGCAAAGCCAATTTATTTATAAACTAACGGCAATGTCCTGCAAAGCCAAATTATTTCTAAACTAACGGCAATGTCCTGCAAAGCCAGTTTATTTCTAAACTAACGGCAATGTCCTGCAAAGCCAGTTTATTTCTAAACTAACGGCAATGTCCTGCAAAGCCAGTTTATTTCTAAACTAACGGCAATGTCCTGCAAAGCCAGTTTATTTCTAAACTAACGGCAATGTCCTGCAAAGCCAGTTTATTTCTAAACTAACGGCAATGTCCTGCAAAGCCAGTTTATTTCTAAACTAACGGCAATGTCCTGCAAAGCCAAATTTTTTTCTGAACTAACGGCAATGTCCTGCAAAGCCAGTTTATTTCTAAACTAACGGCAATGTCCTGCAAAGCCAAATTATTTCTGCACTAACGGCAATGTCCTGCAAAGCCAATGTGTTTATAAACTAACGGCAATGTCCTGCAAAGCCAAATTACTTCTGCACTAACGGCAATGTCTTGCAAAGCCAATGTATTTCTAAACTACCGGCAATGTCCTTCAAAGCCAATGTATTTCTAAACTAATGGCAATGTCCTGCAAAGCCAAATTACTTCTGAACTAACGGCAATGTCCTGCAAAGCCAATGTGTTTATAAACTAACGGCAATGTCCTGCAAAGCCAATGTATTTTTAAACTAACGGCAATGTCCTGCAAAGCCAATTTATTTATAAACGGCAATGTCCTGCAAAGCCAATTTATTTATAAACTAACGGCAATGTCCTGCAAAGCCAATGTATTTTTAAACTAACGGCAATGTCCTGCAAAGCCAAATTATTTCTAAACTAACGGCAATGTCCTGCAAAGCCAAATTATTTCTAAACTAACGGCAATGTCCTGCAAAGCCAAATTATTTCTAAACTAACGGCAATGTCCTGCAAAGCCAAATTATTTCTAAACTAACGGTAATGTCCTGCAAAGCCAAATTATTTCTAAACTAACAGCAATGTCCTGCAAAGCCAAATTATTTCTAAACTAACGGCAATGTCCTGCAAAGCCAAATTATTTATAAACTAACGGCAATGTCCTGCAAAGCCAAATTATTTCTAAACTAACGGCAATGTCCTGCAAAGCCAATTTATTTATAAACTAACGGCAATGTCCTTCAAAGCCAATGTATTTATAAACTAACGGCAATGTCCTGCAAAGCCAAATTATTTCTGCACTAACGGCAATGTCCTGCAAAGCCAAATTATTTCTGAACTAACGGCAATGTCCTGCAAAGCCAAATTATTTCTGAACTAACGGCAATGTCCTGCAAAGCCAGTTTATTTCTAAACTAACGGCAATGTCCTGCAAAGCCAGTTTATTTCTAAACTAACGGCAATGTCCTGCAAAGCCAGTTTATTTCTAAACTAACGGCAATGTCCTGCAAAGCCAAATTTTTTTCTGAACTAACGGCAATGTCCTGCAAAGCCAGTTTATTTCTAAACTAACGGCAATGTCCTGCAAAGCCAAATTATTTCTGCACTAACGGCAATGTCCTGCAAAGCCAATGTGTTTATAAACTAACGGCAATGTCCTGCAAAGCCAAATTACTTCTGCACTAACGGCAATGTCTTGCAAAGCCAATGTATTTCTAAACTACCGGCAATGTCCTTCAAAGCCAATGTATTTCTAAACTAATGGCAATGTCCTGCAAAGCCAAATTATTTCTAAACTAACGGCAATGTCCTGCAAAGCCAATGTACTTATAAACTAACAGCAATGTCCTGCAAAGCCAGTTTATTTCTAAACTAATGGCAATGTCCAGCAAAGCCAGTTAATTTCTAAACTAACAGCAAATTGGCAAAGCCAAATCATATATCTGGTTAACGAAAAGGTATGTGTCTATCTGAAAAGCAAACTCAAATCATGAAATGCCCAACATTAAGCTAACTTAATTCACATCCCCAGGCACCGACTACAACAATATTATAATTGTTATTATCAACACGTTACACATGACAATGTTGAGCACGGTCGCACATCTCAAACACATAATACTCCCTATAAACAATTAACACAATGTGCATTGTAACACTTTAAACAAAAATAACGAATAACTTCTACACTAAGACATTTCAATAACCATAAAGCCAATGTTCTACAAAATGCAATTCAATTCAGATCTCTCGGCAATGTAATGCAAAGCCAAGTTATTTTTCAACTCCTGACAATATCCTGAAGACTGCACAGCAAATGTACTTCTCAACTTCTAGTATTATCCTGCAAATCCATTTTAATTCATCTCCCTTGGAAATGTCCAGCAGAAATAATTTATTTCTCACCTTCTAGCCTCTATAGAACATTGCGAGTATACTCGCTACGTCCTAAAAAGCCAATTTATTTCACATCGCCAACTTCGCCCGTAAAAACTGGTAAGATGGCACTTGGCCCCTTCACAAGCAATATATCTTACTTTTGGATTGTGATTTAGAAGTTAGACGTCGCCTTCCCTGATTAAAGACCTACTTTCAATGTGTAAACGTAGTTATGTGCGTGGAATATAATGAATAATAAAAAGAAGATATAAGGTAATAAAACTCCACAGAAATCCGGACAATTTTGAATTTAGGCGCCTCAACCCCCTTAATATTTAACTTAAAAACTATGAAAATAAAAAAAATGTTTTCCAAACTTTGTCATCAGATGAAAGGAGCCGTTGGTCAGAAATGCATTCAACATCAAAAGAATTATTTTAAAAGCCCTTTTTTCAAAGAACTGTCACCTTTAGGAATAAGAAAAAAAATTTATTAATGTTTTTCTTCGTTATGTTATATTATATTATTCTTTAATATGTTTTATTCTCGTTTTTATTGAACAAAAAAGATTCGACAGACAAAATGACGTTGGTTTCGGACAGTTAAATAAGCAGCTATACACCCGCATTTCAATGAAAGTCAAATTTAGTTAATGACAAAGCGGCAAAACGATCAAACACAAAAGATGCCGCCACATACTAACCAGATTTTCATCGTTGGAGCCACAAACACCGGTAAAATAAAAACATCGTTCAACTGGTTGTTTTGAGGATCCGGGACCAAGTTCTCTTATTGATTAATCTTTTCATAGAATTCATATATTTTAGACATCGATAATTGCAAACCAACCACAAAATAAATAAAATTGTAAAAAGATTTTGTAATTATTAAAAGTGAAAATGAAATTATTAAACTAATAATTAAAAAAAAATGAAAAATAAAAGTTGACTTACATTAGAAATGATGAACAAATAAAATCTTTTATTGTATAACGAAGAGACAAAGACGACACATCCAAAGCAGACGACCGATGAACAAAGAATGACGGTCACAACCAAAGAAACTCTGAAAAAGACGAATCACTCTCATAGATTACCATGAAAAATATTGGCGGGAAAAATCAAACCGCCAAAAAAAGTAGTGCCACGCTCTAAAGCCTTGTATAATTGTATTGACTTGTTGCACTTTAGCGAATCGTATCACCGTTGCGTATCATTCACGAATACGGCGTACTTAGATCTCAAAAAGAGGACACCCCCCCAAAAAAAAATGTCCCCAAAACCACTCCGCCAAATTACGTCATACTTATAAGATAACGTAAAGATTTTTGAGAAGAAGAAAGAAAGTAGCGCCGGCCTATCTGTCAGTGAAGGCGGGAATGGGTTACCATGGTAACCGAAAAAAAAAAGTTTCATCTTTTTCTTCTTCATTTTTAAAATAAATCTTATTCACACCAAGACATTTCAGAATCATTTTTCATAAAGACATTTTATTTTATCTTTTAGTGTGTTTCTCCTCTTAGTTTTCTAGCCACTCATTCTAGCCATCAGAAAGTTTTTCGGTAAAACTTTCTGTACCTAGAATAACAGCGCCACAACGTAACAAAGGAAAATGTCGGGCTTCTAATATTCCCCTTAAGCTCCGTTTATTTACACTGTCAACACATTCTAACCAGCATTTATCAGTCTCAAACAACTCTTTTAGGAAATAAAAAAAATATCAACAATATCCACATAAAGGGAGGGCTCTAGATTAAGCGAGGACCGAGGCAGCAAGCGATGAGCGGGCCTGGAAAAAATGTTTAGTCAGAAGTGCGGGGCTCCCAAAAGTACGGGACCCAAGACGGTTGCCTCGCTCGCCTTGCTCTAACGCCGGGTCTGTTCACATATTGCGTTAAATAGCGAAAATTACATTCCCCCCTTTGTAAACCGATTAGAATTCTAATGTTTAAAAATTAGCAAAAAAATAACTTCTTACTTCGTGACAATAAGAGTAAACGCAAACTGTCATACACGTCACAAACAACATAATATTCTGGATAATTTGATGCCATAAAAAGCAGCTTCGGATAAACAAAAATACCAAAAAACCACAATGACCGCACCGAAATCGGCGAGATGCAACAAGTCGGCAAAATAACTCCGATAATATAATAAAATATGGCATCCATCTCTTGGCGCCAACCAGGAAGATGATCCAGAAGTTACAAACATAAAAAACAGTGCTTTCTTTCGCTCATTTAAAAAAGCAAGGCATATAAATAGAGGTAACTCAACTAAGAGCTCTTCCCACAGAACATTTCGTGCCATCGTTGATTGTGGCCAATAGATGGCGCAAATTGTACTTAGAACCTCACTTACAATACGATTCAATGATTATTTTAACGTGTTTTTTTAACATCAAATTTTATCTTGAGAATAAGTATACGAATAAGGAAAAATTAAGATAAGTTTATAAAGGTAAAGCAACTCCATGTTAGAAAAAAAAACGTCCAAAAGTGATTGACGAATCGTCTGCTTTTTAAAGCTAGAATGAAGAGATATTGCTAAAAATGCCATTCATTTTTTTAATGTTCTTAGGACCCTATTTTAACTGAAGCACTAAATAGTTTGTACCCTCACAAAATAAATAAAATTTTAAAAAGATTTGGTAATTATTATTGTTTTCAGATTGAACTTTTAATTAAAAGTTCAATATAAAAAAGGGCATTTATATTATCGATCGAAATTCATTAATTAATCACCAGAAAAAAATGAAATTATTAAACTAATAATTAAAAAAATGAAAAATAAAAATTTGACTTACATCAGAAATGATGAACGAATAACATGTTTGATTATATAAAACGAAGAGACAAAAGACGACACATCCAAAGCAGACGACAGATGAACAAAGAATGACGTTAACAACCAAAGAAACTCTGAAAAAGACGAATCACTCTCATTGATTAACATGAGAAATTTTGGCGGGAAAAATCAAACCGCCAAAAAAAGTAGTGCCACGCTCTAAAGCCTGGCATCGACTTGTTGCGATTTAGCGTATCGTATGCGTATCATACACGGATACGGTGTAAACGCTAAGTACTCGATGTTTCTCGTATCATCAATGCATTGCGTTTCAAAATGCACGATACGAGATTGCACTAGCATTTGGATACTAGAGTTTTGTTAGCGCATGCGCATTGGTTTATATAAAAAGTGATTGCAGATTTGCGTTAGCAGCGCCATCTATTAATTACCAACGGAAACTGCTGTTTCACTTGCTATCACTTGCCTATATAAACCAATGCGCATGCGCTAACAAAACTCTAGTATCCAAATGCTAGTCGAGATTGCAGACGTCCCCGTTTCATTGAGTTCCCAAACGCGAATAAACAAATATTGTGCAACGGAGTGACCGAGCACGCTGCCCGTCCCAACTTACTCTACCGCGTATCGTATCACTTCTTTGATGTAACGAGTAAAAAACCACGATAAATGACCGGTCGAGTTCGTTTGCGTATCTTTGTATCATATTTTGATATGGAACGATGCTACACTAGCTGTATCCATTGATACGCATCGGGGATACGCAAAAATGCAACAAGTGGATACCCGGCATAACAAAACATGAAGGGAGAGTGCGGGACAGAAAGGGAGGAGGTGGGATAGTTTAACAAAAAAAAAACCATATGTCCCTTTTTATCAAATACGAATAAAATTTATTTAAACAAAAATAATATATTTAAGAAGCACTTACCGCTACAAATTCAGCAGGGATCTCAAGAAGACAACAGCAAAAACAAAAAAATGTCCCCCAAAACCACTCCGCCAAATTACGTCATTCTCATAAGATTTTAACGTAAAGATTTTTTACAAGAAGAAAGGAAGTAGTGCCGGCCTCTCTATCAGTGAAGGCGGGAATGGGTTACCATGGTAACCAAAAAAAAGTTTCATCTTTTTCTTCTTCATTTGTAAAATAAATTTTATTCACACCAAGACATTTCAGAATCAATAGCCACATACAGGGTACCATTTTAGAGTAAGTGAGGCAGCAAGCGATGAGCGGGGCCGGGAAATTTTTTTTTAGTCTGCAGCACGGGGCTCTCAAAAGCGCGGAGCCCAAGACGGTTGCCTCACTCGCCTTGCCCTGACGCCGGGTCTGTTCCCATCTTGCGTTAAATAGCTTAAATTAAACCCCCTTTGTAAACTTATTAGAATTCTAATGTTTAAAAATAAGCAAAAAATAACTTCTTACTTCATGACAATAAGAGTAAACGCAAACTTCCAAACACGTCACCAATGACATAATATTCTGGATGATTCGATGCAACAAAAACCCACAATGAATGCAATGAAATCGGCGAGATGCAACAAGTCGGCAAAATATCTCCGAAAATATAATAAAATATGGCGTCCATCTCTTGGCGCCAACCAAGAAGTTGAGCCAGAAGTTATAAAAAACAGCGCCACCTTTTGCCACCGTTGATTGTGGCCAATAGATGGCGCAAGCTGTACTTAGAATTTCAGTTACAATACGATTCAATGATTATTTTAACGTGTTTTACTAATATAAAGGTAAAGCAACTCCACGTTAGGAAAAAAAACTGCCAAAAGTGAGTGACGAATTGGCTGCTTTTTGAAGCTAGAATGAAGAGAGCTATTGCTAAAAATGCCATTCATTCTTTTTTTTTTGGTATGTTCATTCCACCCTATTGTAACTGAAGCACTAAATACAGTTTGTATCCTCTATTGGCCTTCTAGTTTCTAAAACACTTTCGAGTTTCTTTTAATTTTGGTTCAAGTGGCGTTAAAATCACCTTAAAAGAACTAATAAAACAAACTTTTTTTGGGGGGAGGGGAACTTCCATTTTTTGCGTAATTCAATTATTTTTTTGTAGCAAAAAAAAAATCAACTTTATCAAATTAAAATTACTTATTAATGAGAAAATCATTAAGATAAATTTATTTAGTTGGCTATAATAATAAAATGTTAACTGAACCACTTCCACAAATTAATCATATTTGATATATATTTTTTCTTCTTCTTCTGAGGATAGATTGAAGTTGTTTTTGTTGTTGTAATCTATTAATTTATTAGTAGTTCGTATTTAATCAGAAATGTTATTGTTATTAATAAATGATAAATGAAACAGTTGTCTTAACAATCGGAAAACAAAAAAAAAAGAATCGATTTCTTTTAGAATTTATATAAGATCTAAAACACAAATTGTGAAACGACACAAATTCAGCAAGAAGTCTTTATATTTATCCAAAAAAAATGGTTTACATAGTAGAAAAGAAATCTCACAAAAATGAAATTGAAAAATATCGCATTCGCAATTATGCTTGGACAGATGATATTCGTCCCACATTTACATCCATTCAAAAAGATGATTATGAGGAAATTGAAAAATTAAGAGAACCCAGTTTAACTGGTTTTCATAATTTTACTAGCGAAAATACGTGTAAAGCTAAAAAGAGATTCTGGTTATTGGTCTATTTTTGTTGTCTCACATTATGCATAGTTCAAACTGGAGAACGACTCAATTATTATCTACAATACCCTATGGGCATGACACTAAATCTGGAAAAAAAGCTCACATGGAAATATCCTGAAATTACTATTTGTCCATTTCATGCATTTAGAAGCGGAAGAATTCTTAATTTAACGGATAAGTTTTGTGAAAAGAGAAATATAAATAATTGTACTGAAAACGAAATGTTTCAGTTACTTCATGATGGATATAACTTAGAAGATATCTGGGCATTGACTGGTGAAAATATTTGGGATACAATTGCTGAGGTAGTATATAATACAACTATATACTCAAAAAAAGAACAATAGAATTCAATGAGATGAACATGAAATTGAAACTGAGTATTTATTTTTGAAGAAGATAAACTTATTTCTGAAGCAACTTTCACTTTTCAAACTATTAAGAAAACAAAATTAAGAGAGTAGTTCAATCATTTAAGAGTATTTTCATGTTGGATATCTTTTAAAATGAACGTTTTATAGACAAAAATTTTAAAAAAACAAATATTGTCTGCTTAAACTTGGGGGTCACTTTCAAACTTACATAAACAGTTTATTTTGAAAGATATCAACATGAAAATGCACTTAAATGAATTTTGATTGAGCTATCCTTCTAGTTTTTAAAATAAAGTCAATTATTCTTCTTTTTTGCATCTGCAAGACAATAATCATAAGCCCGAGAAGCCCTTTACAGTTTAAAATCACCTTAATGAAAAAATTAAACTTTGTCACAAAATGAAATTGTAAAACTTTCTGTGATAGTTCGTAAATTATTACGGCCTACATTTTTTGCATGAACATTTTATTAAAAAAACTTCTTTGATTCAGTCTCGTTTTAAACCAAATATTACATTTTCTTCTCTTAAAAGTGATATGAAGTGGAAAAGTGGAATCATCTGTTTCAACTTCACAAATAAGTTATTAATTTTCTTAAAATAAACTGAAAGTAAAAACTGACAGCAAAAACTATTTAATGGGGTTGCTTTCCATACCATACAATAGCTTTGTTAGCAGTGATTGCTTACTTTTAAGGGGAGCAAATTTTGTCCCGAATCATATCTAATTTCTTTACAACAAAAAAATATTATTAACAGTGCAAATATGAAGCTGATAAAAATTGTAACAACTCTCACTTTTGGAAAAAAGAGACCACAGTTATGGGAACTTGTTATACACTCAGTATAGGTAAGGGGTTTTTTTTTCTTTCTTATTAGGCCCTATGATTTTTTTGTTTAGAAACAAATACATTTATTTAGACGAAGAAGTAATTCATGGTGGACCATGGCTTGGAGTTCATATTCTTCTGAAGAATGCTGACTCTTTGGGTGCGAGTGTTACAACACACTTGTTATGGAAGGTAACTTTAATTAGAAATAGATTGAAAATTAATTGAAATTGAAATTGAATCGTTTTTTTTTTAGATTTTTCTTCATGAGAACAACACTGTTATTGAATATACTTCATATACACGGTCTCAAATGATTTATAGGAACAGTAGAACCGTTATCATGTTTTGGAAAAAAGAGGTAAACATCTTTTATAAACAGGATGATTTATCGAACTTTTGGTTTACCTGTGGTTTCATAAGCAACACTATAGAGAAATTGAAAGTGTGTTAGAAACTAGAACGGTAGCTGCATCATTTAATAGTATTTTCGGATTTAAATCTTTCAAAATAAATTATTTATAGACAAAAAATTAAATAAAAATATTGTCTACTTTAAAGTTGTATCATTTTAAAACTGAGATTAAAAGCTTATTTTGAAAGATATTATCAACATGAAATTACTATTAGATGATTGAGCAACCCTTCTAGTTTATAAAAATATTTTTAAGTTTCATTTATTTTTTCTTCTTCTTCAAAAACTGTTAAATAACATTCGTTTGTGTTGCTTTTAATTATTTTTCATTTGCATTTTAGTACGAATACATAAACACACCAATTAATCCATGTGTGTCAAATGAGGAAGTTCAGAAATGTTTGTTTCAATGTTTCGATCGAAGTTTTCTTAATAATTCGAAATGCAAGTTAGTAAATAAGTCATTATATTTCATTATTTATTCATACATAATGTCCGATCCACACCAAGATGATAAAACAAAAACGACGCAAAAACTAAAGTGTTTGTTTCAATACAAATTAGTGACAATACTAAAACATTTCTGCGACTTTTGTGTTTTGTTTTGTTTTTGTCTCTGTACTACCGAACTTTTTATCAACTCTGTCTGTGCAAATGTGGACATTTAGTATTAAAACAAGAACCAAACAGTTGCATAGTTTACGTAGAACAGCTATTAGAAACCAGAAACAAAACCGAATTTGTTTGTGTTTTGTCACAAATTTGTTGTGGTTTTATCTTGAGTACTGCTGATAGTTATTTCAGTTTTTTGTTTTCAAAATCAAAAACGGAATTATTTTTAATTACTAACTTCATCTATTTAATTCAATTATGTATCGATTAAAGGCGAAGGAAGGTTTTTTAATTAGCTTAAAACTAAATTAAAAGCTGGTAAGTGGTAATGGTAAAGTGACAGAATTTTTTTCCTATGTTTTCAATGTAAAAAGTGATGGAAAAAAATTCCGCCACTTAACATTGAAAACCCTATAGTGAGACGTAACGTTTCAGTTTTATTTTCAAAATTATTTAGCGCCATTTATTTTGTTGGGCTCAGATTCAGGTTCATGTTGACCTTTAAGTTTAGTCACCCTGTGGGCACTTTTATAGGTCCTTTTTCCCGGGGGTGGGGTGCTCGTGCCACCCAAGAAAAAAAAAACCTATAAAGGTGCCCCCCCGGAGAAAAAGGACCTATAAAGGAGCCCCCCGGAGAAAAGGACCTATAAAGGTGCCCCCCGGAGAAAAGGACCTATAAAGGTGCCCCCGAGTGGCCCCGTGCCACCCCGTGCCGTTACTTAACATTGAAAACCCTTTAGGAAAAAAAACCTTGAGTCATTTTAATCGATCCATGATTGAATTAAATAGATGAATTAATAATTAAAAATAATTCTGTAGTGTTCTAAGTAGTTTACAATAGTATTATATAGGCGACAAAATACCGCAGTTTGTTTATATTAGGCGTCCTAGGGTACGGAATTTCCGTTAAAGGAAATTCCGTCTTTTATACCAACCCCTTTTTCTAGCTGTTTTTTTTTATCTCGAACATGTTGCACGTTTGTCAGCTTGATGTGGATCGGCCTTAAGAAACACATTTTTTTTACATGTTTAACTTTTTATTAGACTAATGGAATTTATAAGGAATTAGATAAAAATTAAGAATTTTTGCTTAATTGATGGTTAAATATGCTAGCCTCCAAATAGTCTCTTTAATTGGTCTCCCTAAAACGCAGAAATTGCAGAAACGTATTTACAACAATCCAAATTAATGGGAAATTACAGAAACATATTTAAAACAACCCAAATTAATGGGAAATTACAGAAACTCATTAATTTGGGTCATGTTAACTAAGTTTCTGCAGTTTCTGCAATTTCTCATTGATTTGGGTCCTTTTACGTGAGTTTCTGCGTTTTCTGCAATTTCTGCGTTTTAGGGTTTTCCCTCTTTAATTGAAAAAGGCATAATTTTGTGTGCTTGTTTATAATTTTAATTAAATATATGAGGAAGAAAAAAATTTGTTTCTCATGATTTGATTGGAAAGTTTAAGTGGTTCGATTTTTATTTAATTATAAAATATTATCTTCAAATTTAATTTATTTAGGTTACCATTCATGAAAACTCTAAATATGCCACTTTGTAAAACACCAGAAGATTTTCTTAATGTATACAAAGTTCCAATTCATTATAATGTATTTCAAAATGATATTTCTGCTTGTCATTGTGGCCGATCTTGTCGTCAAGTGTCCTATGATGTTCAGACAGATGCAAAATCAGAACCAAACAAAGGTCACAACAGAATTATCATTTATCCTACGCAACCGGAAGTGGAGATTATCAGAGAAAGATCGGCCTATCCAATTATTTCTTTATTTAGTGATATTGGTGGGGCATTAGGTCTCTACCTTGGTGTTTCTATTCTAACCATTTTGGAGGTTATTAGCTACATTGGTAAAACGAGTTTTCGACGATTGACCGAATCAGTTAGGCCAAGTGAATCTAAGAGTAATCCAAATGTAGGCTCTAAAAGTAGGCCAAATGGATCTATTAAGCGCAGATCAAATGAAAAAAATTACATAAAGCAGAAATATTAAGATATTTTTATTTTATTAATGGTTCTTATAATATGTGTTGTAAGCAAATAAAATTTGTTTTGTTCGAAAAAATTAATTATTATTAAGTTTTGTATTATTTAGAATGTGACGTGTTATTTTTTATTATAAAAATGAATTACGAATAAACAGCTGATTTTTGAATTCTTTATTATTCTGTTTTTCAGGAGGAAAATTAAGAGAAACTACAAACTGTTTTAGAAACTAGAATGGTAGCTCAATATCTTAAAGGTTCAAATTCATATTGATATCGTTCAAAATAAACTTTTTATAGACCAAAAATTAAAAAAATATCGTATAAAGCAGTTGTATCATTTTCAAAATCACATAAAAAGCTTATTTTGAAATATATTAATATAAAAGCACCCTTAAGTGATTGAGTTACTCTTCTACTTTTTAAAACAAAATCAATTTTCTCTTTATTTTGCACCTGAAAGACAGAATCAACAGTCATCGTCATTAAATAAACAGAATTCCGCAGGAGTTTACTCTTTAAAACCACATCAAATGGCGACAATTACATTAAACAGGCATCTGTAGACAGCTTCGGAATTTCTCTGGCTCCGCCCTTTTATGAGCGTCATCAATTTGTAATTGGTGTGTTACTGAGTCTGATGTCACATGCCCGCCCTTTTTATTTCTACATTGTTGATATTCGTCTGACGCTCATAAAAGGGCGGAGCCAAAGAAATTCTGAAGCTGTCTACAGATGCCTGTCTACTTTAATAATCGATTAAATTTTATAAAGAACACAAAATTCAAAATTGTTACATGACATAACAATATTGACGTGAAATGTTTCCCTCCTTCTTGTTCCTAAATGGCGTACTAATATGGCAATGTGTATATTAAAAAAATTAAAACGCCATATTGGTTATTCATCCTGAATGCTTTTCTGACCAGATTTTGTGCTTCAAAAATATAATTAAGAACATACACTTCATGCCATTTTCCATTTTTTCTATTGTCTCAAACGACAGCTTTAAATCGGTTACAATCAAGACGCAGAGCAACCGGTTACGCATATTAACCGGTGTTAATGTAATCATAAAAAAGATGGCGCCTGGCGTTTAGTGTCGGAAAAGAGTGAAGAGAAGGAGAAGTGAGAAAGAAGAAAAAACAATGACGGAAGAGGAGGAAGTGAAGTGTGTTCAGTTGAAACGAAGTGAATCTTTCGGTTTTGGATTCTCTATTCTCGGTGGATGTGGATCTGAATTACCACCGATAATCTATGAGATAACGGAGAATTCTCCGGCTGCCGTAAGCGGCGAGGTAAATAACCCACACCCCCTTCTTTTATTAACCCCTCCTCCTCCTCCTCCTCCTCCCTCCTACCCCTTGTCTTAACCCCCCTTTTAACCTTATAAGAAAGGATCACTACCCTCTTCCCCCCCCCCCCCCACACCCTCCGTCGTTCTGTTTATCTGCAACTTATTGCTCATTCTAGTCTTATCAATCTATTCAATTCAATTCAAGCTCTTCTTTTCTCTTCACATCCCACTTGTGTATGTAGTATCGATAATATCGTTTTTTTTTATTCAATATAATTGATTTTTATTCCGTTTTTTAGCTTTAAAAAACATTTAGAAAGTCAGTTTTTTCGATTTGTTGATGAATTTCACGTATTTTAAAGATGTTTTTAACTTTTAAAGAGAAAAATATTAATATTGATGGTTTGTATATCGATTTGTATCGATATTCATATGGGTTATCACTGTTTATGTTTATAAACATCTCACACTCTTCTGTTTTTCTTATCATATTTCTCACCCACGCGTTCATTATTTTTGGTTATAACTTATAAAGAGGGTGGCTTGAAAGAGAAAAAAAAAATCTCAAGAAAAAGAAGGACGAGTGTTTTTAAAAACAGAAGACGACGACGAAGAAGAAGAAAAAATTAACAATTTCATAATTTTTGTCCCACTTTTTTCCGCTTTTAAATAAACTAGTTTTTTTCTTAAACACACAAAAAAAAATTAGATCAAGGCTTTTTTATTTATTTTTATTTTAAAATGAAAAAAAAAACCAGTATTGCATAATAATATTATTATTAATAATAATAATAATAAATTTAAACAAAAAAACACAGTAGGAAATGTCAATTTATTGTTAACGTCATTGATATAAGTACAGAGTGTGTCTAAAAAGTGTTTTTAGTGCAGTAGTTTTTAGTGTTCCTGTAGTGCAGTATTTCTCAAATGGGGTTCCGTGAAATTGGTGTAGCGTTAGATGGCGCCACTAGCCCTCCTCCTCCCATAGAAAAGTACTGACAATCTTCTACTCTTGACTCACCTTCTTCCTTTTTTTCACGTGGCAAACTTTTCATTGCGTCATCACTATTTCTCTACACGTGCTCTCTCCACTTATATTATGTTCTGAGGGTAAGTTTGTCCACGTGCTGATAATTAAGGTTGTTTTGGACGTGGCTTTTAGAGCTAAAAGGCTGCATTCTTATTTCAACTAATTGGCGACGAGTGTAGTTTGCCACCTATGGAGGTGGCAAGCGCCATCTACCTTGTATTTACACAAGTATTTTTCTGTGAAGCCCTTCTGAAGTAGTCACGGCCTGTCCAACTTCAGACAGGCGTTTAAGCACAACAAAATACAGGCAATTAGAAAACGGAATGAACAGAAGTTGGTTCTGCCCTTTTTATGACGAAACCAAACTTCTAATTGGTTGGTTATGTAGTCTGACGTCACATGCTCCGCCCGTTTCAACGTCGAACCACACAACAAACCAATTAGAAGTTGCCAGTCGTCATAAAAAGGGCGGAGCCAACTTCTGTTTTATCCCGTTTTCTAATGTCCTGTCAACAAAAACAACAGTTGTTTGCCCCACCCTTTTATGAGCGTCAGACCAAATATCAACCAATTAAGAAATTGAAAAGGGCGAGGCATGTGATGTCCGGCCAAATAACAAACCAATTAGAAGTTGCCTTTTCTCGTAAAAGGGCGAGGCAAACGACTGTATTTTGCTGTGCTTTAAATGAATGTAACTTCAAAGGTTCCAACACAATTCAAAAAATTAAATGAGACATAAAATATGTTGTAATTTGTATGCGATTTTTTTAAAAATATTAATTAAAAGTGAATCTGATATCCTAAATTATCATTGTTAATTAAGGTTACATGCCTATTATTTTTTATCCATATCTACGGTATTATGTAAAAGTGTACCATTGGGGGTTCCGTAATATTTTAATTATAATAAAAGGGTTTTTTTTTGCAGTCAAATGAAATTGCGGAAACATTATATTGTGGTGGATATATAGAAGTTTTGATCTATGTTTTTTTTTGTCTTTTTAAAAATACTTTTTGTTTGTGATTTTTGTCTTTAATTTGTTATCTATTAGAAGTTTGGAAAGAATTACAAATTGAGTTTCTTGACTAAGTTTCCTTTTAAGTTTACGAGCAGAAAAAAAAAAATAAGTCTAAGCAAAAAGAAACACCACCAACAACAACAAAAAAATGGTGAAATTCCAAAGTTTGATTGGTTGTCTTGAAAACTATGAATAGACATTAGAAACACACAAACAAAACGAGGGGCGAGGGAGGGGGGGGGGGGGCTGTTTTTGCAGTGATGATGATTCATCCATCATACTCGTTATTACAACTACTACTAACAACTGAATACTCTTGAATGTTCAAACATGTAAATTATAAGTCATAACAAACAACAAACACATGTATATGTGTTACTGTCAATGTCTGCGGAAAATCAGTTAATTTGCACAATGCCTATGCAATCTACAAAACAACCAACCTGCTAGTGAATCTGTAAAATTCAATACTTTTTAGGTGTTGAATTTTGCAGATTCACTAACTGGTTAGTTGTTTTGCAAATTGACTGATTCCACTTATATACAGTATGTCCCTCGTTAAAATTACATAAGTTACAAATAAAAGTAATTAATGATACACTCTGTAAAAATGATATACATGTTTCCATTTTGATTTGGTTTCATGGTTTCAGTTAATAGAAAAATAATATTAGAAAAAGGGTTTTTTTCTTATATAATAATTAGGGCTCGGATTTTTATGCAATATCAAGCAACTGTTTCTCAATCTGTGGCCTAAGTGCCAATTGTGAAGTAACCATCTCAGTTTAGATCAACCAACAATTATCTTTTTTTTTTAAATCAAAAACACTGGCTAGAAGCTAGAACTGTAGTTGACAACTGATATTAAGCAGACATTTTAGCCTCTAACCAGCCTTTTTGATTAGAAAAAAAAAGCATAATTGCATTTTGTTCTAATGATGATGATTACTTCACAATAATTGGCACTTGGGCCACAAATTGGGAAACACTTGCTGGATACTGCATAAAAATCCGAGCCCTAATAATAATTATTGTAAATTGAAGTGTTTTTGGAGGAGAAAATGGCAAAGTTCTATTTAGATAAAATGAAAAAAAAAGGTAAAAATAGATTTCCCCCTCCTTCCAAACACCCCCCCCCCCCCCTTTCCTATTTAAATTTAGTTTTCGATTGTCATATATTCTCAATACGCATTTTATTATACTATGGAATTTAATCAATAATCTCTCTTGAAAAGAAAAGAGAAAAAAGTTCCATCTTTTCTATTGTCAGGAAAAAGATCAAGCTTTTTATGTTTTTATACTTAACCGATAGATGGCAGCAGCAGCAACGTCGATCTTTTTTGTGTTGTGTATTAAAAAAAACCCTGACACTTATGAATTTCTGTGTGATATTATAGTTGCCTCATCGTAAAAAAAAGCTTGTGACGTCAGATGTGTGTGTGTCATTTTATCCATTTTTAAGATTGTTATGTCAATATCAAGCTAATGTTTCTCAATTTGTGGCCCAAGAGTCAATTGTGAAGTAGGCCTAATCATCATGATTAGTGCAACTTCAATTATGTTTTTTTTTTCCTAATCAAAAACACTGGTTAGAGGCTAGAACGTTCTAGTTGACAACTGATAATAACCAGATATCTCTAATGTCTAACAAGCTTTTTTGTTTATAAAAAGCATAATTGCAATTGCTCTAAATGATGATGATGATGGTGATTACTTCTCAATTAGCACTTGGGTCATAAATTGAACCCACTGTGAACCCATCTGACGTCATAAGCAATACTCCAACAATGAGGTAAGTATATACAAATGTATGATGGGAGAAAGCAAGAACTTGACTGCAAGTGTATAATATACGTGTGGATCACTAGTGGCGCGTTTATATCTGTTGAGGCGCAATAATATTTCGAAGCCCCCTGGTGTTTGATTTTTTTTACCAATACATTAATAAAAAATAAAACAGACATAAAAATGTTTTTACATTTTTAACAAAATCAGATATGATATCTGATATGTAAACATATTTGATTACGTTTTGACTTTTTTAGGGGGGGGGGGCCTTTAAAAAGTATTGGGGGGGGGGCTAAACTGGCGCATAGAGCAATGTGGCCTATAGTCTTTTTGTCGTATTGACCATATTTAATGTGTGTCAGCATTTTTACGCCAGAATCTAACGATTGTCTGATGAGAGGCTGTGTGAGAGGCTAGTTGGTAGTAGACATATAGCGTCATAATGTACGAATGTACGATCTTACATACAGGGTGATTACAAAAGACGCGATGATTTCAATTAATTGTATTTTGATTTGATACGTTTCACTTATTCTTATCTAAAAAAAAATACTGGCAATAAAATAACAGATTTTGTTTTCTCCATGTGTGAATTACACATTTTTTGAATGGATTTTTCTAAATCATGAAAAACAAGTGTTGAAAAACATGAAATACTTCAATAAATATACAATATTAGCAATTCAAAATCACCATCGCCGTTTATGTTTCTGAATATAATATATCCATATTTACACGTATATTATATACGTAAATACGTTAAACGTGTTATGCATGCACGCACAAATCTAGAAAACCCGTGCAGATAATTGCAGATGTTTATTTAACCAGATATATTTTATATATAGGTCTGTGTGTGTGATTAATGCTGTACAAACAAGGACAAAAACCTTGAAGAACGTCGGAATTTATATAAATTTAAATGAATAAATGAACCGCTTTTTTCTCAAAGTCATCTATATGTTGCACGCTCCCCATCCAAGAACCCCATGATATTAAATTGGAGAAGGGAAAAGGTTGGAAAGTGTAGAGGGAGGGGAGAGAGAGAAACGTGGGGGGGGGAAGTGGGAGGGGGAAACTGAAACGAAAGGAGTAAAAAAGGAAAAAACGACGCGCATGCGCACACCAGAGAAAATGAAAAACTCATTTTCTCTTTCAAATATAAAAAGGGGAGGGGGTAATAGTAGCAAAATTAAACTACAGTTTATCACAGGCAATTGTGCCCAGCATTAGAATTTCTTTTGCTCAGCCCTTTTATGAACCTCATCAATTTCTAATTGGTTTGTTACTTGGTCTGACGTCATAAAAGGGCGGAGGAAAAGAAATTCTAATGCTGGGCACAATTGCCTGTGAGTTTCGCTTCCGTCATTTATGAAGAGTTACCCCACTTGTTAAAAAATTAATAAAAAATTAATTAGAAAACCAAAATAATATGAATTTCTATTTTAAAGTGACCTAAATTTAAGTTTTATTTTCTCCCATTTTGATTATAAATGATTTAATTTAATTTTTGAAAAAAACAAACTACATAAGTAGTGTAAAATTGTAAAATCTCCATTAAAATATCCTGTTTTAAATTAGGAAGTGGAATTTTTTGAATCCCCCCCCCCCCTCTTAATTTAGTTTTAAGTGATATTATCTGAAGAGAGTGCAAATCGATTAAATTAAACACTTGACCAGTGGCCATAATAATCCAATGGACCAAAGAAAGAGACTCATCTAATCTGAAGGAGGAGGAGGAGGGGGGAGGTCACATCTTTGTTAAATTAAACTAATTCTCATATATATTAAGATAATTACCTTTGTCATATAAAATAAAGTAATTTGTGAATCATTCATTGAAAGGGAGGAAAAAACAAACACGTTATTTATAAATTACAACAGGAAATGTTCAAAATTCATAATTAGATTGTGTGAATAACTAATCATTTTTTTCTTGGCTACTGTTTTGTTCCGCTTTTCTATTTAAAAAAAAGAAGTTTATATGGAAACGCTTGGTTTATTAAGAGGCAACTAAATTAAGCGTCAAATTGAACAAACAACATTTTTGGCTGTCGTTCAATTTGTCGCTTTTTCAGCGCGTATTACTTAAATACAATAAATTGACAAGCGTTTTTTTAACTTCTACACGCAAAATAACATTAAGACAGATTGAGACCAAATTCAATCAAAAGCTTTTACTTGAAGTTGAACACCAAACGTGGACCATCCGGAATTCCGAACACATAGTTCCAACAATGAATAGCTTTATTTCTATGTCGGTTCTCTTGATTGCTTTGATGCAAAATGTCAAATCAAAGCAATTTAAGGTTTAAGAAACAATTTTGTTTTTCTAACGAAAAATTTTTTTTAAAGAAAAATAGGTTAAATTATGTGAATTTATGCAAATTTGTGAAGATTTTGCAATTTGTGTATTTTTTTTTTAATTTTAGATCAAGGTGGTTTTACAAGCGTAAAAGTGTAAACGCCTATCGAACTCTTGATTATTTTTTTTAGGAAGAAAATTAATAGAAACTTGATTGTGTTTTATTTAGAAACTGAAAACCCCTTTCACTTAAGGGCATTTTTTATGGTGATGTATTTCAATAAAAGCGTGATAGTTTGAATAAATAATAATCAAAATTAAGCAGACGATATTTATATGATAAAGTTTTACTTTGAAAAAAATATATATTATCGCACCTCAGCATGGAAGAGTGGCACAACTAAAAACCCTTTTTTTTGGAGGGAAAATGAGTTTAAAACTAAAGTTGTATTTTTTCTATTTCAATCTATTGTAGGGGAGTCAAATAAACCGATATTGTGAATAGTTAAAACGGTTTTTACAATTTAAAAGCTAAGCAAAGTAATACCTTGTACACACGAGTTAAATGTGTTTAATTGAATTATACGGAATCCAGTTAAGGACATGAACACCAAATAAAATTGACTTTATTATTAATATTTTAAATTGAAATACTAAATCAATATTTTGTCAAATAGTTTATATATTAATTATTATTTAAGTATTAACTCAATATTTTCAGATTAATTAACTGAAAAAATTGAATTCGACGACATATTGTTTGTCCTTCACGGGGCTCTGTAGAACACATTTATTATATAAATGCATTTAAATTATCAGGTGTGTGTACCTAGGTATAAACCATGAATCTTAACTTTAAACTCATTTCCCCCCAAAAGTGTTTTTTTTTTAGTTGCGTCACTCTTCCAGCCGAGATGCAATATATCAAACATGAAAATATACCATTACAATGATGAAGGCTGCTACCCTTTGTAGTTTGTTTTAATTTTGATCCTGAAAAACGGTATAACTTGAATTCGTAAATCAGGTGTGTTATATAAACCATTTCAAACTGATTATCACTGCACATATTATGACACTTATATGGTATCCATAAATGTTCTTAAAATAAGGTTGAAACCATGATTATGCGCTTTGTGCGTGCATTTTATGCAAACTTTTGAACCTTAGTAATCAAGATTTCTTTTTTAACAATACCATTGAAAAGAATAAATCCTGAATCCACACACAAAATCCATACATAACAAAAAAGGGCCCCCCCTTTCCACAGTAGTAGAACACCTATAGAGAAGTGTAGAAAGGGAAGGAAATGAAAAGAACTCAAACACAGAATAAGAAAAAAAAAACAATAAGAAAAGGAAAGAACACTTGAAAAACAACACACAAAAAGATAACTTAACATTGAAAGATAACAACACAAATGTATTATTATTATTATACATAGAAGTAATAAGAGAACACACACACATATTCTCTTAAGATCCTGTCTAAAAATAAGTTTCAGTAGTAATAATCTCTTTTTAAAGATTCGAGTTTTTTTTTTTATCTGAGACCTTTAAGACCCACTTATGTATTGGGTTCTCTTTTACTTATGGTTTAGTCATCTGTTAAGCTTCAAAATTGTGTATTATTGCCACCGTCGTCTACTCATAAAACCCTCTTATTGGCTTTTATAAAACAAAAACAAAAAATGCAAAAAATAAACAAGTTTTTATTTGAAAAACTTCTTCTCATTAACAATATTAAAATAATGGCTTTTTCATAAATATATATCTTATATATTTGCTGTTTTTTTCTTTGAAGAAGAAGAAGAAAAATAATCCAATTTGAAATTGTTTCTTATAGTTTTTACATTGAAATCTATGAAGTTGTCTTCTTATATGGCTGATTATTAACACTGACTCCTCTCATATTCAAGATGGATAGGAAAGAGAGAGAGAGAGAGAATGTTAGGGTCTGGAATGTTGTCATAGCAACGGTTGCCATGGATACGTCATCCATAACATATTACAGCATCCACAATCTTTGTTTACGTCATTGTTCTTTTTTTTTCTCTCTCTCTCTCTCTCTCTCTCTCCACTTGTCTCCAGTGTTACCCACTTGATTTTTTTTTTCCTTTAAAAATAATCACCACAAAGAAATTCTGTTTTTTTTTTTAAAAACAAAGTTGTTGCTTTTTTTATTTATATTTTGTGGTTATTTGTTTTTAAAAAATATTTAGATATGTTTTCATGAAGGGGGTGGGGGTGGGGAGAATATGTTGTATAGGCTCCCCACCCCCTCTCTTCCTACTCGTAAAATGGGGTCTCTATGGCTAATAATCCATTAAGAGAGAAGTGTTTACAATTCCTAATTGATTAGAACTCCATTCTGATTTCCAGTTCTATTAATTTTCTTCCTAATGACATCAATAAATTGATTTAGAAGCAAACTAAACGGCGGCGGCGGCTAATACACTTTTCATATCGGCGTAAAATTATTGTAGCTTTTTTATTATTAAAATTATTACAGTAAAACTTGGAGTAAAACGGGGATCTAGGAACGAATCCTATTAAGTTTGTGTTTTATTTACCTCTATAAAACGGAAAAATATGTCGGGAATCGCAGGGTTCCGGTTTTATCCAGGTTTTACTGTGATGTTTTATGAAATAGCTGATTTTGGAACTCTAGGACCTCATAAGTCATTACAGAGAAAACAGTCATAAAATTGTTACCTTATGATGAGACTACTTGTACACTATTGTTCTATGACTGTCATTATTTTGTACACCAGTCAGTCGCAATCATATGACAATATTTGGTCAAAATTAATATCTTGTAAATTTTTGCATTTGTGACTGTTGCAAGGTTTCTGAGCTAGATATGATAAATTCACTGTCATACTGAAAGTCTAAGTGCTTTTCTGTAATGAGGCCCAAATGATTAAAGAAACTAGAAAGTGCTTTAGAAACTAGAAAAGTAGGTTAATCACTTCATCTATTTTCATGTTGATATCTTTCAAAATCAACTTTTTATAAACAAAAATTAAAAAAAAAGAATGTCGTCTATTTAAAGTTGGTTCAATTTTGCAAACTTGACATGAAAAAAGCATATTTTGAAAGATGTCAACATGTATATACTTTTGAGTGATTGAGCTACCCTTCTAGTTTCTAAATCACGTTGAAGTTTCTCTGGAAGATAGAATAATCACAGTTCGAGGAGACGGTTTTTACTTTAAAACAAGTTAAATAGAATTTTTAACATTCATTTAGACAGAGAAAAAAAAAAGTTTTGTTTTTCATAAGACATTAAAGACATTTATTTCAAGGCTCATTATTTCAATTTTTAAATTATTTTTTTTTCTAAACATAATTTAAAAAAATTGAAAATAAAGCAGGTTAATTGCGGTAAATAAACATAAAATTCTATTTTATTTTTTTTGTAACATGACTGTACAGCTAATAAGCCTTTTTTATTAAAGATTTCCGTAATAATTATAATAATAATAATAATAAATTAATGATAATTATTGAAAGTTTTTCCAAATAAAAAAAAAATCAAAGGGTTGTTTGTTTGACGGCTAATTGTTTTCATTGGCGGCGAAGGTCGGCTCACATTTTATTCGATAAAAAATCGATTTTTAATCGATTTTTGTGCACCTTTTGTGTGTTTTGTTTTGATGACTCCGCCCCCCATCCTCCTCGTTGTTGGTTCCCATAGGGAAAGCCCCATACACTCGAATAGGCCACGCCGCAAAAGAGAATTTCCTCTTTAGTTTTTCTTGTTTCCATTGTGGATGTGGGAGAGAGAGAGAGAGATCGGAGTTTTTCTTGTTATTTTGTCTGACGAAACAACCGTCTTCTCGTTAAAAAACGTCCTGATACATATCTATGTATGCGCATACAAATGGATTTAAAGGGACAGTTGTATGTTTACATTGATTTTGTTTTCTTAGTTTTAAGATATTAAGGTGTAAATTGGTCACAAAAAAACTGTAAACAAAATTAGGAATGGTAAGTTTTACATATTTGTATTTTGACTTCTTCAATTCCAGAATGATGCTTCTGGATAAGAGAGGGTTAAAGGGTCCTGTTATTCTACCCTTTTTTTTTAAAGGTGGTGTTAAAGTGTAAACACCCCTCTTAATTCTCCTTATACCTAGGTGTCTTTCAGAAGCAAAATGAAGTGTTTTAAAAAACTAGAAAGATCTAGCTCAATCACTTATGGGTTATTTTCGAATTGATATCTTTCAAAATAAGCTTTTTTTAAAAAATATATATCAGGATGAAAATGACCCAACTTGTAAGTTAATTAAAAAGTTTATTTTGAAAGATATCAAACACGATTATACTACTTTGTGATTCAGTTATACCGTTCTAGTTTCTAATACACTTTCAATTTCTCCTTCTAAAACTTCAGAATAATCAAAGAGTTTGAAAATCAGCTGTTCATGTTGAACTTTAAGGTGGGTTTTGAAATGGAAATGCACCTCGAATTCTGGTTATTCTATCTTTTAAGAAGGAAAATGAAGAGAAACTTGAATGTGTTTTAGAAACTAGAAGGTCAGATAAATCACTTAAGGGTATTTTCGTATTGATATCTTTCAAAATAAGCTTTTTTTTTAAAAAAAAATGTCAGTTATACTATAAAATAACCCAACTTGAGGCAGACGATATTTTTTTTAAATGATTTTTTGTTCATAAAAAAAGTTTATTTTAAAAGATATCAAACCACGATTATACTATTTTGTGATTCAGTTATACCGTTCTAGTTTCTAAAAAAAACTTCGAATCTCTTCATTTTCCTTTTTAAAAGATAGAATTAACCAGAATTCAAACAGCATTTGCAATTCAAAACCACCTTAAAGTTCAACAAGAACCGCTGATCTTTAATTATTCTGCAGATTTCACAAAAGAAACTATTGAGGAGGAGAAATTGAAAGTATGTTAGAAACTAGAAGGGCAACTGAATAACTGAAGTGTTTTTTATCACACAGTTTTTAACAACAAACCAATTTTAACCAGTGATTAATTGAAAGAGATTGAAAAGAGGTTCTTTTTTAATCTATTGATTTATTATTACATATCAGGTGATATTGGTTTTGTTTTTGCTAACAAAAAAAAATGTAAATGGATCGATTTTTAGTGTCAATTCACTGAATTTACCATGTATAAACCAATAAGACAAGAAAAACAGAAAAAAAGTGTCACACACACACAACAAGATAAGAAGGAAAAACACAAAATTTAGGCGTTTTTATTTCTCTTACAATTTTGACATGTTTTTCTCTTATTATTCAACATTTTGAAGGGTGTTTTTTCTGCTTTTTAAATAAAAGTATAGATTTTTTAAAGAAAAAGACGTAAAAAATAAGGAGAAAAAAAGATGTTGACATGTTTTTTTCCGAGTAATAACATGTCAATTGCTGAAAACCTGTTCCGTTTTTTTTCCCTCTCCTTCAAAAAAAAAAAAAAACTTCAAAAATCCCCCAAAATTCTCATGTTTTTATATGGATTTAATTTGGAATAATTTCAGAAACAGAAATTTCATTTTTTTTAAGAATTTTTGGTATTTTTTTCTTTTCTTATTGAAATAAGATGCTCTAATTTGATGTTGAGTCCAAACTCTCTCTTCCGACCCCCCTTCCTTATCTTTTGCTAGTCTCTCTCCTTCTTCTAAAAATAGAAAGTCCCTTTTTACATGAGGAGGAGGAGGAGGAGGAGGAGGAGGCCTATTTCATTTATAGGGTCACCTTTTACTATTGAATGTGGGGCATATTGTGTGACGTCATTCGAGGGGTTCTCTCATTGCAAAATGTTATATTTTCTAGTCTCTCTCTCTCTCTTTCTTCTAGAATACTAGAATAAGGAGGTGGGGGTTGTATGTTTGCATTGTTCTGCTGTGTGGGTGGGTTGGGGTTTTTAGGGTTTTTTAAGGCTTCATTTCATTCTATTTTCTGCTCTTAAAATTATAATAAAATCTAATAATGTGGGATTTTGTTTAATAAGGCGTTCACAACTTCATTCTCGTTAGAGCTCTCTCTCTTCATTCTTTCTGTATTTGACCTAAAATTTACTCATGTATAGAAAAATCTCCTTCTTAATGAAGTTCTAAGTTGCAAAAAACGAATAAACAAATTCTCTATGGATTTCAAAATATAAATGTTTACTTTTTTATTTAGAAAAAGAAAAAAATAACTTTAGAAAAAAGGATGGAGCAAGAGAACTTTTTTTTTTGTAAAGTTTCTTCTTAATATGGTGGAGGAAACACTAAACATTGTTTTTAAATACGAAAATGTGGTGAGGTGTTCTATATTTTTGTCTTCTGAAATTTAAAGAATAATAAGAAAAACACACTCATGAATCATGGTCTGTTGAAAATTTCGCAAAACGGAAGAAAGAAGGAAGAAATAAGAGGTGGCAACGGGTAAAACCGCGAACCGTTTCCACTCGGTTAGGGAACACAGGCAAATGTGCCCAGCATTAAAATTTTATTGTCTCCGTCCTTTTATGAGCGTCAGATCAAATATCAACCAATTAGAAATTGATAAGGGCGGAGCATGTGGCATCAGACCTAGTAACTAACAAATTAGAAATTGATGACGCTCATAAAAGGGTGGAGCCAATAAAATTTTAATGCTGGGCACAATTGCCTGTGTTTCGGAACTGTTTTTTTTTTTTTCAAAAAACCGGTTCGTCGATCTTAACTAAGCGGTTCCCAATATGTACATTAGACTAATGTGCTACACAAATCTGCTAATATGTTTGAACCGGTTCGTCAAGATCGACGAACAGTAAGTAGTAACAGGAGACTCGGAGCGTCCGATTTCGAGTCATCTTTATGCTGATAGTCTTTAGGTTAGGTTGTTAGGCCAGACAATAGATGGCACTGCAAAATGTAGGAAAACGACTCCAAGCCACCAAATGCTAGTTCCACGAACTGATCAGAACTTGTTCTTACCGGTTCCCAATATGCATTAACAGATTTGCACACCACATTAGTAAGAGGTGTCAAAGACAGGCATTTAGAAATCGGGACGAACACAAGTTGGCTCCGCCCTTTTTATGACGACCGGCAACTTCTAATTGGTTTGTTGTGTGGTTCGACGTTGAAAAGGGCGGAGCATGTGACGTCAGACTACATAACCAACCAATTAGAAGTTGCCGGTCGTCATAAAAAGGGCGGAGCCAACTTGTGTTCGTCCTGATTTCTAAATGCCTGTGTGGCAAAGGGTCGAACCAAACCGAATCTACTCGGTTCGGAACCAGTTCTTATCAGTTCCACCTATAGTGGCAAACCGGTTCTATTGGTTCCGAACAGTTGACGTCTCTATGTAGGGGTATAGTGGGGTCTAAGGGACAAAATTGAAGTTACCTGCGTGAATTTGGGTCCTTAATCGATTATGATCATTTTTCCCCTCCTTGTTTCTAATAAAAAAACGCTTTTAAAACTGACACTTGCTCAGCAACAATTTAGAAACAAGACTGTTAGAATATATCGATCTAAATAGTGATCGATATTATTAATGGGGGTAAACGACTTCACGCCTAAATGAAAAGTCAAAGCAAACAATGCATTGGAATACACGACATTGGTTCTGATGTCATTTTGACGTCACATAGCGTTATTTGTGTTGGGAGACTTAAGTCGTAAGATCGTAACCAGAGCCACAGGCAGTTAGAAATAGGTCGCAACTTCTAATTAGCTGGTTATGAAGTCTGACGTCACATTTCAACGTCAGACTACATAACCAGCCAATTAGAAGTTGCCAGTCGTCATAACAAGGGCGGAGACAACTGAAGTTTTGACCTATTTCTAACTGCCTGTACCAGAGCCTGCTACTGAGTTTCTTTCTTGATTTTGAGGGTCCTGTACTCAACATTTTTAAGTCGGAAGATCATCTGAGGATCAACATTCAAATAATATATGACGACGACCTTCAACTTTGAAACAACTTTGCAGGGCTGTAAATGTAATTTCTCATGATGTTATCTTTGAAAATAAAATAAATTTTGACCTACTGCTTCATTTTTCACATCCGAGTTGGTTGAAATAAACGTGAGAATTTTTTTTAAACTTGTCATTAAATGTTTTATTTTAAAGAATATCATTATGATAATAATTATTCATATTTTTATGTTCTTTTCAAGTATATAATATATTGAGAGAAGAAAAAATAAACATAACGAGCTCTCAAAGTGATGACAAGTTATTTACTCTCAAGTATAATAAATGAACTTGTAATTAATTTAAAAACATACATATGTGAAATTCATTCCAAGTTCTCTCGTCTATTCCATCTCAAACGATTCCATTTTGAACGATTTCCATCTCAAACGACGACAAGGGATTGGAAGTGGAGGCTAACAATGCAAATTGCTAGTAATGTGATTGGAGATTTATACTATGGTTTCCTGTAGTAGGCACTCTTGGAGCCGCTTCACACGGATCACTTTGTGTTGCCCTCAAATTAGCGCCACATAGTGGCTGACAGGGCTTATTGTCATTGGATATGACTTTGATCAGAGCCGGATTAAAGTATACACTTGCCTGCCATTGGGCAAAACAAAATATGCCCCTCGATAAATGGTTAGGGCTTTAGGTGCGTTTCTATTATAGAATATGCCACTGGCATTTGCCCACTCCGCCCAAGCCTTAATCTGGCTCTGACCTTGATCAGTGATCGCCAATGACAAAAAGGCGCTTTTTGCTACTTGTGGCTGGACTCGAACATTGTTTACCACTAAATTTGAAAAATTACTCTGCAAGCAACCAAGAAGGCCTGTGGCAGATGGACAAAAGTCCAATTTGCAGCATGTGGATTGCTGCATTGTCAAAACTAAAAAAATATAAAATTCAATAAAAATTGCAATGTGTTGTTGTTCTCTTGCTGCAGCCGGGAAAAAAAAAATGCAAAACAAACCGATGACACGGTCGCTCCTGTGAACATTGCCTAATACCTAGTACACACCTGATAATTTAAATAATAAACGTGTTCTACAGAGCCTCGTGAAGGGCAAACAAACAATATGTCGTCGAATTCAATTTATTCAGTTAATAATCTGAAAATATTGAGTTAATACTTAAATTAAAATATATAAACTATTGATTTAGTGTTTCAATTTAAAATATTAATAATAAAGTCAATTTTTATTTCGTTCATATGTCCTTAACTGGATTCCGTATAATTCACCTAAACACATTTAATTTAAATTCATTTAACTCACGTGTGTTTACAAGGTATTAAAAGTAATCATTGTTCTGCTAAAAATGAAGGATTTTTGTGGCGACACGAAGTGTTGCGTGTGAAAACGGGCAATAATCTTTTAGTAGCTTTAGCCTCTACAACCAATCCTCAGAGAGATTTCACCTCTTTATTCACTGAAAACCTCCGGACTTCAAAAGAAAGAAGAAGAAAAAAAAAACCGATTACGAAAGTGCAACTTAATTAAAAACGTCAATTGAACATTTTGTTAATATTTGATGTAATGTGTGATTTGTATTTCTTCAAGGACATTTCCCTCTTTATCGACTCGAGCACAATTTCTTATTTGAAATCATTTTTCTTCATGTATTTATGAAGAAGATGAAAAATTGATTTTCGCGAAAAGAAAAAAAAGAAAATCATTATCGACAAAATTCAATGAGAAAAAGATAAAAAGTTCCATATATTTATTGACCAAACGCATGACGAAATTTGATTTTTGATCAATAATATTGTTCATAACCTTGACCTTTGACCTCACAGAAAGAAGAAAGATCTCTAGGAACGAACTTAACCCATATTCAAATGAAGTTCATTAAATTCCCATGAATTCTATGTTTCCATCTCTCTTACTGCAGAGAAGAACTCTGGGAACACAATTTTAAAGCAAACTTAAGGTGGTTTTAAGGTGTAAACTCCCCTTCGAATTCTGATTACATTCTGACCTTCAAGAGCAAGATGAAGAAAAAAACTTGAACATGTTTTAGAAACTAGAAAGGTAGCTCTCTTATTTAAGAGTGGTTTTTCATGTTGATATCTTTCAAAATAAGCTTTTTTATGAATGTTTTTTTTGAAAATGTCTCAATTATATATTATATTCTAATATATAATATATAATATTTTTAAATTGTTGTCTGTAAAATGTATATTTTGAAATATATTAACATGAAAATACAATTACGTGATTTAGCTATTCTAGTTTGTAACTCACATTCAATTTCTTATTTATTGCTCTTTTGAAACACCGAATAATCAAAGAGTTTGAAAATCGCCTTAAGAAACCTTAAGTGTTTTAAAAACTAGAAAAGTCAAAGCAATTTTTTTAAGTTGATTTTTTACGTTTTTTTAAAAAAAGTAAATTTTAATGAATTTGTTTTAATGTTTACCAGATTATTTTTTTTTTTTTTTTTGCAACTTAAGTGTAATTGCCAGAATAAAGTTTCTTTTGACGTCATTCATTTACTCTCCTAGTTTCTAAAACACAATTCATTTTATCTAATTTATTTTCTATTCCTAATTTCCCAATTTATTCCTAAAAATAATTTCCTTTAACGCGAATTTCGTTAAATAAAATATTCCAGTCCCTTTCCTTTCGTGTTAAACGGTTTCTATTGTATATTTTACAATTCGGCTACCGTTGTTGTTAAATTGATTGTGTTTTCTCACTTAAAAATTCATCCAATTTTTCGACATTTTTATTATCGATTTACACAATCGATCCTTCAAAAGAAAGAAAACTCGGTTTGTGTTATTATTTGAGTAACTTTGGTAGCCTAGTTAATTTCTAGTTACACAAGATTTAGTTACCGTTGTTAGGTGGTGACAATGTGAACCCTCCCTCAACAAAAAACACTAAACACATCCACAAAATTTGGTTTCAAATTTATGGAAAATAAAGTTTCTTTAAAATCTCTTCTTACCTTTAATTTTTTTTTTTAAAAAATAAAGGTATTTGGATTTCATTTCAAAATCGTAATTGTCAATTTTGTTTTGAGCATTATATGCAAGAAAATGGGGGTCACCCGCCCACCCTTCTTCCCTACAACAACCAAAAATCAATACGATTTGCGATTTGAATTAAAGGTTAGAAAAATGTATTCAAATGCGGAAAAAGAGAACATTTCTCCACGTTATAATAATACAGATTTCGCAGATCACATCCACTCTCGGTGGAGCCAACGCTAATGAGAAATAGAAAGTTCAGTAATACCTCCTTGTACACCCCCCCCCCCCCCCCCCCCGAGTTAAATGAATTCAAATTAAATGTGTTTAGATGAATTATACGTAATCCAGTTAAGGACACGAACACCAAATAAAAATTGACTATTATTAAGATTTTAAAATTGAAATACTAAATCAATAGTTTATATATTATTATTTAAGTATTAACTCAATATTTTCAGATTAATTAACTGAATAAATTGAATTCGACGACATATTGTTTGTTTGTCCTTCACAGAGGGCTCTGTAGAACACGTTTATTATTTAAATGCATTTAAATTATCAGGTGTGTGTATTAGATATAAGGGTGCGTTCAGACTACTCGTGTTTGTACTCGAGATCGGTGAGGTGTCTCGTCGACAAGTCCAAGTAATGTGGACGGACATGCTGTAAGTAGTATGAGTAATGCAAACCAGGGGCTCGTCTGGCTCCGCTTGATGTTGGGTACACCAAAGAGGTGCTCTCGTTAAGACTTGCAAGTCATTGGATGGAGCCGAGCATTGTTTAGTTGACTCGCTGTACTCGTTGCGTTTCTCTCAACAATTGAGTGCGTGATAATAAAACTTGCACTGGTAATCAAAACTTCGTCGTCGCGCATCGGAGCCGCACAAATCTAAGCCTAAAAAAAAGTTTAAATCTGGAAAGAAAAATCAATAAATACGTTTTTATTTAATTTTATTTAATAAAAATACTATGATTTTACTATTAGGAAAATTTTCGCTAAAAAGTGAAATAAATGTCAAGTTAAACAAAAGGACGTTTAAGTGACATTTTCATTAATTGCCATTCATTGATAAATTAAGTAAAAGGTGTAATTTGGTTAACTAAAGGTGTAAAAAGAGGGTGTTATTTGAGAAATTCGGTCGTTGCGTTTTGAACGCGCAATTTTAAATCAGATGCAAACAAAACAAATGAACTGAAATTAAAGTGAGGTTTTTTAAGGATGTTTTTGTTGTTGTTGTTGTTGGAGGGTTTTTGTTTATATTTTCTGCATTTTAATTTAATTCGTAGGAAGTTGTTTCCGTTTTTTCTTTCAAGTGTGTAGAAAAATTCGTGTCAACGATTTTAAATAATTAAAAGAAATATCAATTAAAAGAAGAAGAAATAAAGGTTTGAGAAGACTAAATAATTTATATAAATAATTAAAGCGTTAAATTAAATGAATCAACATCGGTTTTTTTTATTAAAAAAAAATCTAGTTCGCTAATTTTAAGTCTATTTATTCACATTTTTTTAAATTTTTGGTATTTTTTTTCTTTCTCTATTTGAATTTCACAGCTGGAAGCCGGAGATGTGATCCTTGAAGTAAACGACAAACAGGTTTTTACCCTCACCACCAAGGAAGGTACAAAATAACGTTATTATTTATTATTATCGATATTTTTTTATGTTGTTTGATTGTATTATTTGCGAGAATTCTATTATTTTTTTTACAGTAGGAGAATACAAAATACAACAAGAGAAGAATAACAATATTAGCTATTTTTTTCGTCACAATATGTTGTTGATGACGAAAAATAAAAAAGTGAGACATCGAAATCGAACCCGGGACGTTTTTACTGCTTGGAAAAACCAGTCACCACAATTAAAGCTTGTAGCATAGCACTACATCGGAACGGAGCGAATCAGGAATACTTTTCATAACAAACATTACAATGGAGCTCTCCATATTAGCTTGGATCGGATCAGAAACGGCCACGTCCGCTGGGGCTCCATTGAAATGCTTGTTATCAAAATATTGCGATTCGTTCCGTTCTGATCCAATGTAAGTGTGCGCTACAAGCTTTATACTACTTTGCAGTCAATTTATAGATTGCCTGAAACAACAAGTCTAATTTTTACTTAAAGGTGTTTTATGAACAGCTTGATTTTCGAACTCTTGATTATTTTTTTCAGAAAAGCAAAATTAAGATAAACTATAATGTGTTTTATAAACTAGAAAGGCAGCTCAGTCACTTTTCAATCATATTTTCATGCTGGATATGCTGCAAAATAAACTTTTTTTATATCATCTCCTTAAAGTTGGATCATCTTCAAACTCCGATATAAAAAGCTTATTTCGAAAGTATCAAACATGAAAAATACCGTTAGGTGATTGAGCTACCCTTCTAGTTTCTAAATCACATTCAAGTTTCTCTTCATTTTGCAACCGAAAGAAAATAATCGAGAGTTCCTTAGAGACATTTACACTGTAAAACTAATGTAAAAGCCGGGACATATCGAAATTGGTTTGTTGTTTCAGACATTTTTCTCACATTGCTGAAAGTAGTACAAACATTTGAGGATTTACTACCGAATTGGTGGCGTTCTGTGCACTGTCTAGTAATTATGTAGAATGACTGATTTTCCCACTTTAATGCTAACACAAAACACAAGCAGAAATAAAAGGGAGAAAGACAGAAATTAGATCTCGTATGAAACATGATGGATTGATCTGAATTGATCGGATAGAAAAAAAGTGTGTCGGCGGCGGTTTCAGTAAACGTTAAAAATGGGGGGCTTTTGGCAATAAACTTTCATCGATATTGGGGTGTTTTAACTGAAGAGTGAACAACACTAAAACGAAGCTGTTCCTCCTCATTTTTGGTGTGTGTGTTGTGTTATCTAACTAGCTAGCTGGCTGGCTGGCTGGGCTGTTTACGATCATACATCAAATTCAATTGCTGAGATTATTCATTAAAAACAGCAGTTAAAATGTGTAATTGGTGTTGTAAACACATTCAACAGTGAATGAATAAGTGGCAGAGAAAATACACAACACTTATTAAGTTATTATTATTACAAAGAAGAAGAAAAGAAAAGAAAAGACGGGGGGTAAGGGAGGGGGGGGGGAGGGAAGAAAGGTGGGTGTTCGAGAGAGGAAGAGAAAGGTGCTCTCGTAATTAAGTGTATAGAAAACAGTTACAAACACATCAGCAAGAGAGAGTCAACGTAAGGGTGAGAGAGAAACAACGAGAGAGAGGAGTCAACGAAAGAGAGAAACAACGAGAAAGAACCGACGAAAGAGAGAGAAGATAATAACCATCGTAATAAAAAACATTGCTTAAAATAAAGTTTAACTTAAATCCTGACGCAATACAAAACTCTCTGTAGTAAGCCTATGAAGCAGTTTTTAAGATAAGCTTTTTTAAAGTTTCACTTTGGCTTAAGTAACGTTTTATTATGACGGCCGGGTTAGAGTCTCGTAATCTTAATGATTGCTAAGTCATTAAGTTTTCATTATTAGGAAGTTTCATGTCAAAATTAACGAGTTTAACTTTGATTTTACAATCATTAAGAATACGGCCATTGGATCCAAATATGAGAAGCACGTACTCTCAATCTCTCTCCTTCTTTCTGAAGTTATATTAACTCGTGTCTTCGAGGACAAGTTTCGTCAATGTTTGGATCTTTGTCAAGATTATCTCTTCTCGACGTGCGTTTTTTTTTTTTTTTTGCTTTCTGTTGTTGACTTTTTCTCCGATTCTGATGCAACCTGTGAATGTGTTAAATGAATGTGTCAATCTTTCCAACTTTGTTAAGACGGTGCACCACCACCAAGAAAATAAGACGAATTGAGGGTTTTTACCATTTTCGGTGCAAGTTTACTTTGTGAACATTGATTTTTATTTTACTTCTTCTCTGCGGTGAATTTCAAAAAGCAAACCGAAATCTTTTTCTTATGTTTTCAGAGCGAGAGAGAAAGAGAGAAAATACATTAATATAATAATAAGAAAGCCTCTTTGATCGTTTCTTCCTAACTCCTACCTTAACTAATAAGAGGAACTAAAAAAAAAACCGTACCGTGCCCGGGGGTGGTGGTGGGGGGGAGGCACAATTTAAATGTGCAAAGAAATACGAAAGAGTGAATTATTATTATTAAAGTGTATATTATGCCAACAGAAGTTGACATTTAGAAGAAGGTAAAAAAAAAACCTCGGTTACCGTGGTTAATGCGATTATTACTCTGTGTGTGTGTGGAGTGTGATTCGAACGAATTAATTACACTTGAGATCACATTCTTAATGATGATTATTTTTTTTGTGTGTTTCTTTTTTTTTCCTATGAAATTTATCATTTCAAGTATTGAAGTGCCTCCGTCTTTCCAGTGATCTAGTCACATTGAAACTAAAACGCGGTAAAAAAAACCTATTTTTTCTTTTAATTCAACAGAATTCTGCGTTTTGAAAAACAACTTTTAACAAAGAAAAAACAGGATTGTTTTAAAATAATTTTAGAAAGTAATTTTCATCTTTAAAAATAAACTTTATATGGCCGGGGGGGGGGGGGGGCAATACAAAAAATGGACGAAATTATCATGAGAATAAAATAAAACTCGATAATTTAAAATTATTATAAATTTAATAATTTTTTAATTATTATTTTGAAAGATAAATGCATAGAAATACTTAAATATTATAACAAAATATATTAAAATAGGCTCTGAAGATGACTACAATTGCAGTCGAAACGTAAGCCATTTTGTGTATATTTTTTAAAATTATTTTAATAATAAATTGTTTGAATGCAAAATGGTGCTTTTATTATTCTTAAAATTAAGAATTTAATTTAATTCAAAATAACTTAATTCTTAATATATAAACATAGAAATACTCTTACGCAACATTTAACTGCACATGTCTATCGTTGTATGGCACGCCGTTCATGTAAAAATAATCCAAGAATTAGTGATATGATAAATTGATTTAGTGATATCACTAATTCTCGGAGCAGTTAAACGTTACGCGTCTACGGCCGGCCTTTAGATGTTTTATGATCTACGCTTATTCTACGTTTCACAAAGATCAACAATAAGAAGAATATCTTTCAAAATAAAACATTTTACAAACAAAAAAAAAATTAAAAATATTGTCTGTTTAAAATTGAGTCATGTTTATAAACTTTCTTTCAAAAACCGGTGGTTCAGTTTCAACTGGAGTTTCTAGTTTCTAAACTAGAAGGGTAGAATCTCATTCACTTGAGAGTATTTTCATGTTGATATTTTTCAAAATAAACTTTTTATAGACAAAAATTTAAAAAAATATCGTCCACTTAAAATTGGGCCATTTTCAATCTGACATAAAAAAGCTTATTTTATTTTTATTTTATTTTTTTTACCCCTAACCTTCAAGTTTCTAAAAAAAACATTTCAAGTACCTAGACTTCATTTTACTTCTGAAAGACAGAACCACTTTTAATGAACCAATTATTTTTATTTACTTGTCTACTTTCTAAAATAGTATTTAATTTTTTCTTTTAAGTTGTTTCCAAAACGCGGAAAACTATTCAGAATTTTATGCGTTTTTTTTTTGTTTCTGTATTTGTCTGAAAATGTTGTTTCATCTTTTCATTATTTTAAGATCCAAAAATAACGGAGAAAGTAAAAGCTTACTTATCGGTTTCGTCCAATGACATGGACACGTTAAAGCAAGCAATACAACAAAGGGAAGATTTAGATTCCATCGTAGGCGAAGTCATCCTTAAGAAGAGTCCGATCAAGCGACAATCGTCGACAACATCGGCAGGAAGCATCGAGACGAACGGCGTCCATTCGAGAGAAGAGAAGGCGACGAACGGAAGCGGAGGAGGGACACACATCTTTACAGACGGCAGTGAAAGTTCTAAGACGTCTCAGTTGGATCCAGTGCGGACTCCACCTCGTTTTGAAACGTTCATGATGACCGGAGACTTGATTCTTAACTTAAACTCCAAAGCGACAACAGGAGGAGGAGGATCGACGACAACCATCGTGCCCAAAACCAAACGTGTGGATTGTCTGACGTTTGGTCAGTCTTCCACTCCTGCTAGTCCGGACGATGGAGACTCTAGAAGTGGACGGAACAAAGGGACCAAGAGAGAATCACCGTCACTCTGTAGTCCGGTGGCCGATAAGAAAGCGGCGTTCGGTTACGGCGGTAATTTCGTTAGAACTTCGAGGTCGGAAGACCATTTGCAAAAAGATTATCTTACGATGGTCAATATAGACATTGATGACGATATCACGTCTTCGTTGAATACGCTTCTCGATACTAGGCAAGAGAATTCGGCTAACGATAGGATAGTCTGGACTTATAACGCTCCCGTTACGACGGATTCGGTATCGTCTTCGCCACATTCTTCGTCTCCATCGTCTCCTCTTCAGTCTCCGACTTATAGACCTCTTCGTTCTCCGTCTCCGACCAAACCGTCGAGTCCCAAACGTAAGGCTCCTTTACCGCCTTATTCTTCCTCGCCATCACCTTCTCCTTCGCCAACTTCTTCTTCTGCTCCAGTAAGAATAGGAGGGGACGAAAGGTTCTATCGAGACAGTAGCGGAGAAGCGATCAGTCCGACGAGTTCCGACGAACAGAACAGAGGAACCGACTTAGAGACGGATGACAGTTTGGAAGGATCGCCAAAGAGAACGACGATGCCGCAATCACAACAGAACGGCGGCATCACCACTAACAAAACAGATAGTTACGAACGCGAAGTTGTCGAAAGAACGTCTTCTGTCGTCATCGTCGATTCCAAATTTCAACGTAGTGAACTAAGCGTTAGGAGATCGGAGATGAAGAATTCGAGAACAAGGGATAAAGATAATGCGGCGGAAACGGTTCACGTGACTAGAAGTCAATCTCAGGAAAGTGCATCTTCTTATGAAGACGATCGAGGGACGACGATGAGAGCGGAGAGTCCGTTCAAGCGTTCGTCGCCACCGTCTTCGCTAGACGACGATTCCGATATCGAGAGTCTTCACAGTTTTCATTACAGTCCGAAAGCCGTCGATATGCCATCGGCTTCCAGACTTGCGAAACGTTTGTATTTTCTAGAGGGTTTCAAAAAGAGCGACGTATCGCGACATTTAAGTAAAAAGTAAATCGTGATGGAAACTTTAAGAGGAAAATTTATCACTTGAGAATTAATTACCTCTTCTTGTGTTTTATGTTTCATTCTAGTAACGAGTTCAGTCGAGTTGTTGCGGAAGAATATCTCAAGTTTTTCGAATTCAGCACCGATATGTTGGATCTTGCACTTCGTAAATTCTTACGACAGTTTTGCTTGACCGGAGAAACTCAGGAGAGAGAACGAGTTCTCGTCCACTTCTCAAAACGGTTTCTCGACTGTAATCCTGGTAGCTTCAACTCTCAAGGTACAAGGCTTCCCCTTCGGTTTCTTTTGCCTGTTTTCCCCCCCTTCATTTACATTCATTTTTTTGCAGATGCCGTTCATACGTTGACGTGTGCGTTGATGTTGCTTAACACCGACCTTCACGGACAGGTAAATCGTATCTTTCAAACGTCTGTTCAACGATAAGTGGTCAAAAAAAAGTGTCGTTGAATTAAAAGTTGTTTCGTAACGACCATTTTTCCGTAGAACATTGGACGCAAAATGACATGTGCGGAATTTATCGACAATCTTTCCGAGCTTAACGACGGGGAGAACTTCCCTAAAGATGTTCTTAAAGCTTTATATCATTCCATCAAATCACAGCCATTGGAATGGGCAGTGTGAGTTGGGAAGAGCTTATTTTTTAACTTTTTGCTAACGATTATTCAGCGTCAGGGTCAGGTCTCCGTTTCCCCGTCTTGTTTCAATCTGAAGATGGTTTATGAATAGCTGATTTTCAAACTCTTATTATTCTGTCTTTTTGTATCAAAATTAGGAGGAACTTCAAACTGTTTTAGAAACTAGAAGGGTAGCTTAATCACGTAAGATTATTGATATATTTTTCAAAATAAACTTTTTTTTTTAACCAAAAATTTAAATAATAATGTCTAATTAAAGTTGCTGCATTTTCAAACTGATAAAAAAAAGCTTATTTTGAAAGATATCAATATGAAAATCCTCTTAAATGATTGAGTTACCCTTCTAGTTTCTAAAACTGTTTTCACGTTTCTTTTCATTTTGCTCCTGAAAGACAGAATGACCACAGTGTAACAGTCGTTAACACTTTAAAACTAAATTAAAAGTCGTTTTGTGGTCTCAACCACTCACCGCCACTGTTGTTTAATATTACGGTGACGGTGGTACGTGTGAACACCACCCCCCCATGAGGCACCACAAAGTGGCCCGTGTGAACTGTGAAATCGGCCTTAACACGGTTAAGGGTTTGGGGTTCCTCTTATTGTCTCTCTTGACTTGAATCGTCCATCTGTTATTCAGAGATGACGAGGAAATTGACGAGCCATTGTGCCCTCAAGAGATTCAGAGGCGAGCTACTGAGGAAAGGTCGAATCTCATTGGTCACAATCCATTCTTAGAGGTGAGAGATCTCTTAAGGTTTTCGTTCGCCTAAAAGAAATAGTCTTAATCATTTCCTCCTCCCCTTCATTAAAAGATGCCAAATGCAACGACAGCAACCGAATACAAGAAAGGTTACGTCATGAGAAAATGTTGCATTGAACCAAACGGAAAGAGAAGTTAGTGATACAACCAGTCTTTGGTCATTCGAAGAGACGAAAGATTTAACAACCGTTTCGTTTGCATATCATTTTAATAATAGCGCCTCTCGGAAAACGGGGATGGAAAATGTTTTATGCAACTCTCAAAGACCTTGTCCTCTATCTTCACAAAGTAAAATTTTCCTATTTTATGTCAATTTTTTAAATTGATGTTGTTCGTTAATGGTGTTTTGAGTTAATTGGTAGGATGAACACGGCTTCAAAAAGAACCAGTTGTATGACAACTTACACAATTCCATCCGTATTCACCACGCTCTGGCAACAAAAGCAACGGATTACACGAAAAAGCAGCACGTCTTCCGCCTGCAGACTTCCGAGTGGGCTGAATACCTCTTCCAGACGAGGTCAGTCGACACCAAAATGTCTCCCACGTATGCAAACATTTTCAATGTTATTTTAATCTCTCACCTACAACAAATACAAAAGAGGTGGTTTGGTTTCTTTTTTCGGGTTTTATTTTAGAAAAGTGAATTCCAATGTCTTTTTGAATTTTCAATTTGAATAATTACTCTGCAATCGGCCTTAAAAAGGGTGTATATGGCAGAGGGACAATTCAGTCTAGAAACTGGATAAAAAATGCATTGTCAAAGGTACCTCTGATTAACACATACCATAAAAATTCGCAATGCAAGCATGCAATCCTTTAAAAATACGCTAAAATATAAATTCCTTCATTCACAACATATTAAGGAAGTAAATTCCATTGTCGCATGAATGACCCTAGCAAAAAATATATATAAGCGGACAAAAATGGGGAGTGGAGGAAATTGCGATCAGTGAAAAAACTGTGTTCCAAGGGTTGGATGTGGAGGTTAGAAGTATTTCTCGGTACATGTAATGTGTAACGTCAAAAAATGACGCTTTTTGCAATTACAAAGACTGTTTAGAAGCTAGGATTCTTCCAAAGGTAATGACTAATGATCACTTAATCAAGTGTTATTATAAATATCAGCTTCGAAATCGTTTTTGATTAAAAGAAGCATAAATTTTTTCGCCCTAAGTAATGTAATTTGGAAGATGATCATTTTGTGTTCGGCGTAAAGCGATGGCACATCCACACACTCAATACTCGGATGTGATGCCTTATTAGCTAGCCTTCACCTCCAACCCACAATTTCGTTTGAGAACTATATGGCCGAAAACACTCATAGAACTTCCAAGTTGAGAAGTGTATTCTGAAATATCAAAAGAGCAGCAAATTGGAATTCACTAATCGATCAAATGGGCTGCTCTAGAACCACTCTGAATATGAATATAAAATTCTCTTCTCTACAAACTGTTATAAAAGCACCGAACATTAAACATTTGAAATTGGCTTCAATATTTGTTTGTTTCTTTGTACAGCGATTCGAAGGAACTTCAGAGCTGGATCGACACTATTAACTTCGTTTCTGCCAGTTTGTCAGCACCACCTTTATCTGGCGCCGTCGGCTCGCAAAAGAAGTTTCAGCGTCCTCTCTTACCCTGTAGCCACACAAAACTTAATTTGGCAAGTTTTTTAAGGCTTAAATTAAAGAACCCCATTGTCAATAAATTCCTTTCTCATTTAACTCTAGAGAGAACAGCTGTTAGATCACGAACAGAGGGTTGTTCAACTGGAACAGGAACTAGAAGAACATCGGTCGAGACCTCCAGAGAAAGGAGCAAAATCACGTATGTTTCAGGAATATCAAGAGAAAGAACTGTACTTGCAACACGAGGTATTATTGCTTTATTGTCACATTTTATGAAGAATAATGTTGATAACATGTTTTTGTTGCTAATATCTCTTGTTTTAGTTGAAGCGGTACAAGACATATGTATACCTTTTGCGCTCAAAGATGGCGCAACATCACGAGCTCGAGCCTTCTCTCGTGGAAACGTTCATCGGTGAAGTTGACGAACGTGATTCCGACTTAACGGGTGGAAGTGGCGATTCCACCACTACCACCACCTTTAGTAGAAGAGAGGAACGGATCAATATCGGACCAATGGTTCCGATCCATCCTCTCGATGGATCTCCGAACGAGAGGAGTATGACAGATAGGTATAGTTATCGTGCCGCCATTTACAGCAGCAACAAAAACAACAATTGTGTGTGAAACAAAGAAGAAGAAGAAGAAGAAGAATCATTCGGACCGTGATTTTGATTGCTGTTTGCAAGTGATTTCTCATTTTTCTCTCTATCTCTCTCTCTCTCTCTCTATGTGGCCCTCAATGAAAAAAGCCCCTTCGATTATTTACATCTAAAGATCGCGTGTCTACGATTTAAGCTTGTGCTTAAAAGGTTTCTTTTTTTGGCTTTTGTGAGGTCACAAAATACAATTTGTATTAATATAAAATCCTAGCCAGTCATAATGAACACATAATGTGATAAGCAATCCTTTTTAAAAAAAAAAAAAAGATGGGGAAAAAATGTCCTTTCCACACGGTTCGATTCGTGTGTCGGTTGTCGTAAACTTGCTTCCATGTTTACGTCTCTCTTAATGATCGCTTTACTCTACTTTTGACCATAGGCTTTTGCGCAAAAATAAGAGAAAACTTCGTCTTCTGTTGTTTTAATGTTATATATATATACATTATATATATAGTCCTTAGTGCCATTCAATTTCAAAGCGAAAAAAGCGAGAGAGAAACGTCTCAAAAAAAAAAAAAAAGTCATTGAATTCTACACTTTATTGGACGGCGATGTTTTTTCTGCTTCTCCCCCTCTCTCTTCCCTCTAAAATCCTCCTTCTCTTCTTTTTAATCGGTATTTTGCAGCTTGATCTCTGGATCAATTGTTGTTTGTGTTTTTTTGTGTGTGGACATAATAATAATAATATCGATCAAGAAAACTTAATGGAGATCGTCCTGTTTAAATCTCAACTGTTCAACAATAACAAAAAAAAATAATGTTGATGATGTCTTTTATATAAAAATATGATGAAAAAGGAAGTTAAGAAGAAGAAGAAGAAACGAGAAAAACGGGTGACAGAAAAATGTGGCAGCCACAGATTCTAATTTTAAAGAGACAATTATCTCTTCTTGCCCCCCCCCCCCCCAATCACCAAAAATTGTGTTGTGGTTTTTTTTAGCTCAATAATAATAATTATGTCGAAATGTAGTGATTGACCTTTGTCCCTCTCCTTTCTCTCTGCACTTTTATGGAGAGCCATTCATGTTGAAATGGCCCCCCAATTATGGATATATGGGGAAGCTGGGGAAAAATAAATTAGTAACGACTGTTACAGGTAAATTTCATCAATTTTTTATGTCTAATTGATAAGATGATAATCTTTTGACTATTTTAGAACATATTTTTTTTGTAAAAGAACATGTGTAAATTTTGTCTTAATGTTATTTTTAATTATTTTTAAGAATTGTCTATAATTTGTTCTGGAAATTCAAAACTATTCAAAAGACCCTGAAAATGAACACACTTATATTTACGTTAGTAATTTTTTTTAGAATTTTATTGTTAAACTAAATGTAAGTGTAGTTTCCAAAATAAAAATGTGACAATTATTAAAAATAATTAAAATACCATTTAGACAAAATTTACACATTTTTTTTTTACATAAAGATGTTCTAAAATATATGTAATTTTTTTTCTTTCTTTTCAATAAAGATTTCCATGAAATATTGACAGAAATTGGTGGAATTTAGCTGTAATCGTGTTTGCTATTTTTTTTTAACAATATCGGCATATATTTTGAGTTAAAAAAATTAAGTCAAAATTGACAAAAAAGTTTTACATGAAAATATGTTCTAAAATATAATTGTGTGCTTTTTGATTTCAATAAAGATTTTTCCATAAAATATTAACATAAATTGATTAAAAAAAATTCTCATAAATTGATTAAAAAATATTTCCCATAAATTGATCAAATTTTTTAATTATTTTTTAATTGCTGTAAACCCGCAATTAAATTACAGATATTTGAAAATTAAATTGTAGATTATCCTACATGTGACTGAATTGTATGGATATCGGGTATTTAAATAAGGGAAAGACAAAATTTGGCAATTTCGCCATGAACGGTTCTCCACAGTGGTTCGACCACAAGTGCAGGAAAAAAAATACACCGCTTTTCTGCCCGTGACCCACACACACAAAAGAACACCCAGTTTTTTTTTATTACAATTATTAATTATGCATCTGGTATTTTCATAGTTAACGAATGTTTGTTTCGATCGATCTTTTTAGTTCGCTGTAAATTACGAGGCGTGTGTGATTTTATGTTTGTTGTTCTTGTTGTTGTCACACAACCCCGTGTCAATATACAAATTATGGTTTTTTTTTTGTAAAATGTTTTAGTTGGAGTTTTAATTAGAAAAGAAAATTCATTTAAGTTGATTTAACATACAAACAAGCAGATGATGATGAAGTCATGTTATCAAGTGTGTATAAGTCAATTGGGACTTGAGCCTTTTTATTTTTGGAGGCAAACTTTTACGTGACCCTCCCGTATTAACACGGTGCCAAAAAAAAAGACCTGAAGTTCAAAGTTCATTCAATTGAATTTACTTTTGTTCCCTCTTGATACATTATGTTTTGCATGTAAATATAAGAATGCAAAGAGTCTTGTTAGTGTAACTAAAGATGGTTGTTTTTATATATGAAATATGTTGGCCGTTAAACTAAAGACCATTTTAAAAAAACAAAAACAGAATTTACTCACAAATCGAGATTTTTATTATCAAAAAAATTTCAGAAGTTTATTTGAAACTATGAAAAAAAAAACTGTTTAACACGAAAACTGAAATATGGAAAATCGGATAAGACGAAATATATTTTCGATCCGATCCCTTCGAATAGCATAAAAATTCTTTTACTGTTTGTTTATGAACAGATAATTTTTTCGAACTCCTGATTGATTATTCTGTTGTCTGAAAATGTTTTAGAAACTAGAAGGTTAGCACAATCAGCTTAAGGGTATGTTCATTTTGATATTGTTTACAATAAATTTTTTGGTAAACAAAAACTTTAAAAATCGTCTACTAATTACAAACTAAGCATGGTTTTACCTAAAGCTGAGTTCATTTTCAAACTCGCATAAAAAGCTTATTTTGAAAGATATCAACATGAAAATACCCTTTATGTGTTTGAGCTAGCCACTCTTCTAGTTTCTAAAAGACATTCAAAGTTTTTTCTTTATTTCGCATCTGAAAGACAGAATATATAATCAAAGTTCGAGAAGCGTTTAACAATTAAAAACCACCTTCTTAGCCCGAAAAAAACATCCTTTTATTTCCTGCTAAACAGTTTCTATTGTATAAAAGAGTAAAGGAAAATTATGAAAATATCTTTGAAAATAATATTTATGGTAGTTTTAAAAAGACGATTTTCGTTTTATAACCTTAAGTTTGCCAATTAGTTGTGAAAAATTGTAAATCGTAATTCAAACTATAATGTTTTTTTTAAAGATATTTTTATGACAGAAATTCTTTACTCTTCCAGTTTTTCAAAATAAACTTAATGTTTTTTTTTTTAAAAAAATGCCAAGAAAAAACTCTCGTAAAATTTTAATCATCTTATTAAGAGAAAAAGCACTCTTTTGAAAGATTTATTAAGAACCGAAAACAGTGAATTTGCATAAATACGAGCGTGCTCTCCTCGTATGTCAAAATCTAAGCAATCTTTATACGATTGTCATTAAAAAAGTAACTGAAAACCTTAAATAAATAATGGTATTTCAACCTTGAGATTAAGTTTTAAATATTAATCAAAATTTCCTTTTAAATTTTATAAAGAGCTAATAATTAAAAATAAATGACATAATTAAGTTGCAAATATTACGTAAATTTTGCGCTGTAATATTTTTGGCTTTTTTGTTTGCGTTTGACATCAAATTCTGTCTTGTTCTTCTCTCCCCTTGTGTGTGTTTTGTGCGACATTTTATACGAAGCCATTCATCACAGTAATTATTATTATTTATAATAATTCGTCTAAAAAAATCTCCAAAATTAATTAGACTAAATATTATAATACAAGAATATTTGACTAAAATATGGAAATAAGATTTAAAAAAAAATGTATAACCAAAGGCAGCTACAGAAACCAGTTCTTAATACATTTAGAGAAGCCATAATAATAGTTATAATTTTTCTTTAATTATCAGCCTCATCTCTCAAATAACTAATAAATTAATTAAAAAATGAGCCCCCATATGACAATATGTAATTTACTTGTGAGTATACTAACTAATATTAATTAGAAAAGAGAGAAAAATTGCATTCAATTATAGAGGAGATTGTGAAATTGAAACGATTGTAAAAATGGGTTTCAAAAATCTTTCAAATAAAAGAGAAAAGTAAAATTTGTTAACTTTTTCGTGTAATTTAATTTGTCTTATTTAGGAAGTTCTACACAAGTGTGTGGTTCCATTATGAATAAAATGCATTAATTGCATTACAATTTTACTTTCATCTTCATACACCATTAACCAGGATTTGAAATCAGTTTACATTTTGGGATTCGTACTTTTTAGAGCTTTCGTCGTCATTGAGTCGGGGTTACAGGTCAAAATTGTCAATATATAGGAGGATAAATTCACACTTATGAGTAATCCCTGCTCATTTACATTTATTTTTTAGTTTATTGACTAACCCTCCAAATTCAAAACCGTTGATTAAAATAAAGTAAATCATGACAAGACAAAACTGTCTCTAGTAAGTGTATGGAACGTTTTTAAGTTTAGCTTTATTTAAGTTCCACTTTGACTTAAGTAACGTTTTTGAATATGGCCGTTAGGAGCTCTTTCACATGAACCACTTTTGGTGGTCGAGTTCGACTGCAAAATATAATCGTGTATCGACTGCTGCAGTTGGAAAGTAGTCCTGGTGTTGTCGACTAGAGTGGTCGGTTTTCATGACAAGTTCACCACATTTTGCAGTCGAACTCGACCACTCATAGTAATGGTTTGTGTGAAAAGGGTTTTGGGCGATTTCTGCAAAAATCGCCCAAAACCCTTTTATTGCAATTTTTTTTCATAATTTAAATATTTTGGAATTTATATACTTTTTTATATTTTGTAAAATTCTGAGGCATTTTCAAGAAATTGACTTTTTAATGTTTTTTTTTTTAAGTTTTTAATAATGTCATTTTCTTCTTGTGAAATTTGGGATATCCTTTTCGGTTAGCAGCTGCTTAGCCTCTATGTAGGAGGCGATTGTATAGCTTTTTCGCCCAATTTAGCGCCTATGACACAACCTATAACAACTCCACAGCCTTAACTTGGAGGCTAGCGGTCTCCTAATCCAAAGAATACTCTTCAAAGTGGAAATCCAATTACAACAGAAAAAAAAAATGTTACTTACAAATTATAATGAGTACATTTATTTGCTTGTCCACAAAATAAAGGTTATGATCTGATAAAATTATTTAAATTAAACTTTACTGGAAACAATTACTAAAAATTTGATATAAAAAGAAACTTTTAATAGAGACCGTCGACACAAAACAGATTAAAAATGAGGCTCACTTTTGAAACAAAAACCACTTATAACCCGTGTGTGTTGCAGTAACATATTATTTATTAAATTAATATAGACTCAAAGTGAAGTCGGATTTGTTATTTATGACATCAAAATTGACTTGACCTTTTTTTTTTTGGTGTCTACATTCTTTTAGTTTGTTACTTATATTGATTTCTTTAAAGATGGAGAGAGAGGCTAAAACAAAATACTAAAAAAAAGCCTCTAAATTCCAAAATGTGGCGTCGTTTTCTAATTGGTTTTTAGGACATTTCTTTCAATTCTCAGGATTATGATTGGCTATTTTTTTTTAACATAACTTAAGCTCACAAGTGCACATTATGTACAAAGGGCAGACACAATTAACCCCAACCTGCCTGCTGAAACTATGTTGAATTTACATAGTAATTAATATTAATGATCTTTGAACCAAAGTAATTGTTATCCACTGTAATTAAATTTAAATCAAATCATGATTTACAGAACCAAGTTGAAAAGTTTCAATTTGTTTTTTTTTTCCACAGCAAATTTAAAAGAAATTAGAAACTAGAAGGGTAGATGAATCATTTTAGGGTATATATTTTCATGCCAGGTCTGTGTGTGTGTATGTGACGTCGGAATTTATATAAATTTAAATAAATGAACCGCTTTTTCTCAAGGTCAACTATATGTTGCACACTTCCCATCCAAGAACCCCACGATATTAAATTGGAGAGGGGAAAAGGTAGAAGGGGGGGGGGGGGGAGAGAAACGTGGAGGGAAAAAAGTGGGAAGGTGTGACTGAAATTGAAATGAAAGGAGTAAAAAAGGAACAAACGACGCGCATGCGCACACCAGAGAAAATGAAAAACTCATTTTCTCTTTCAAATATAAAAAGGGGAGGGGATAATAGGAGCAAAATTAAACTACAGTTTATCACAGACAATTGTGCCCAGCATCAGAATTCCTTTTGCTCAGCCCTTTTATGAACGTCATCGATTTCTAATTGGTTTGTTACATGGTCTGACGTCATAAAAGGGCGGAGGAAAAGAAATTCTAATGCTGGGCACAATTGCCTGTGAATTTTGCTCCCGTCATTTATGACGGGTTACCCCACTAGTCTTTCAAAATAAACATTTTATACATTTGCTTAAAGTTGAGTCATTGTCATGCTCACATAATAAAGATTATTTTCAAAGATATCAACATGAAATCGCCTTTAACTGATTGCCATTTCTAATTGTAATTTCTAAAACACCTTTTAGTTTATTTTAAAGTACCATCCGCAAATAACATGTGGGTGTAGTGTCTGTCTAAAGAAAACTTGTCACGGGAACCAGGCTACCGCCAAATATCCTTCTGAAGAAAGTAATCATTTTTCTCGAGAAGATTAAATTAAAATATGGCAACTTCATTGTGGCTGTGTATGGCTTCATATTTGAGTATAACAAAAGGTCAAGCACATCCGGAAATCCCTTCCTTTTAAAAGTATTTTGTGGAGTAATTAATCTAGTTAGGGTGATTTATCTTCCCATTTGACAATTCTTTATAAGAAAAGAATATCCGGATTTGCTTGATTTTACCATCATGTGTTAGCCAAGCATGTTTGTTTAAACGGTGACCAATGACACCCAAAAGCTAAAATAAACCAAACTTTTTTCTAAATTATATTAAAAGCAACTATAGATTTCTTATTATCCGAGTTTCGATTACTTGAAAGTAATTGTTAAGACACAATTTTTAAATTAAATTCCATATTCGATTCAAGCCACACACATCCAAAATGGGACCATATTGATTCATAATGTAACTTATAAAAAAAACAATAAGGTTTCTTTTTGAGTGAATTGTTTTTGCAGAGATATTACGGCTCTTAGAAATGTCTACGATAAGCATTCCGGGTTTCTCGAACATAATGGACTCAAAACAGTCTTCAGTAAAAGGCATTCAATGGGCAGCAGCAATGGGAATCTGCGTTGCATTGTGTGTGTTGCACACAAAAGATAGAATCGAGACTTACTTTAATTATCCAACCATTCTGTACAACGAGTATCAAAGTCAAGAACAGTCTCCGATTTCCTTTCCACTGGTCACTCTGTGTCCAGTAGAAGCATTCAATAACAGGGCCTTGTACGACCTAAGAATGGCAAACACGTTTCCAAATGGAACCGTTCCAAGCATTTCTGATCTTCTGGATCATGGCGACATCGATGTGGATCGTATTTGGAAACTGTCTGGATTCAATTACACAGTTTACATTAATTCAGTGAAGAATATTCTTTATATTAAAAGATTAATTTCAAGTCAAATTGTAAATTAAATAAAAATGCATTCTTCAGATGCTGTTATTTTTAACAATCCATCCATCTCAATTGATATAAATGATTCAAGCATAAGTATTTTTTAATTTCTAGTGCACTTATTCGAGCCGAGAAAATTGTGACGATTCCGTATTTTGGCACGAAACGTACACCTTAATGGGAAAGTGTAATACACTTTTTATCAGTGAGTCCTCTCGTTTGTTACGACATTTGCTTTTGGCAAAACTTTACCAGCGCCTACATTTACATATTTAATTTATGACACGATTCTTTAAAACAGAAAACAGCAGTTGGTACCATGGACCACAAGATGGGATCGTTCTTAATATCACAGATGTATGGTGCGATATAACGCAAGTTAAAAAAGAGATTCGATTATATGGGCTACAATTCAGGGTATGTGGATAACAGAGAATCATCGGTGGTCACCTGTCATCATTAAATTAGCATTACTGTGTTTTCTAACGCAATTTACGGTGCCTGAATAGATATATATTTCGTTTTCGTCTCTCCGGATGGCGCCCTCGCAATGGCTATTATATTCTATAGAGGTCTCTTCCTTCCATCCGCGGTTTTGAGAAAATTTGTTTTTCAAGCGAACGTTTTTTTTTCTTTCTTGAGAAATATTACGAAAACATTCAAAGTGTTATAGAAACTAGAAACGTTAGTGCTAATGCTACAAGTTTTTTCATGATGATATCTTTCAAAATAAACTTTTTAATATAGTTTGAAAAAGGGTCAATCAAGGGTCATTTTTCAAACTGAACTATAAAATTGTTTATTTTTTATAGCAACGAAAAATCTTTCAACATAATCTTTTACCATTCTAGTATTGAAAACAATTTGAACTTTTTCATAATGTTTTTCTTTTTTTAACAAACATTCGCTTGATGTTTTTTGCGTCCAAATTTTACAAAAAACATCTATGGAGCATAGGATTAGCCACTGCAATGGTGCCAACCAGGAGAACAAAAGAAAAATAAATATCTATTCAGCCACCTTAAGCAACTATCACACTACCCGTCTTTCAACGCTAGAGGAGTGAAATATCTCATAGTTTTTGTTTTCGAAAAAAAAAATTCATATTTGATCTTAAAAGTTCCTTCTGAAAAATAAATGACATCTATTTTATACGTCTAAATATTAACTATTGAGCCACCTAAATGAGCCCCTATGAGTTTAATATAATTTTTTTTAAAAAACAGATTCTACTTCATGACGAAGACGATGATATAATCTACACCATTGTTCACAATGGTGGTTACGTCAATCAAAAAACAGTCATAACTATATCATACACTCAGACTACAGTTAAGTTTCAAGATTGATATATATTTTTTTTACTAAAAACAGTAAAAAAAACCCAACTAATTCAATACTTTAATTATATTTGATATCAAGTTTTTAGGAGTCAATTCTCGTAAGCATCCGTGTAATTCCAAAAAAAAAATCGTAACCAAATGTATTCAGAGATGTTTAGACGAATACGTATTGACAAATATTACGGAAAAATGCAGGTATAATTAAACTATTAGAATATATATATCTGATTATCAAATAATATATTTGACTACTTTTTGTTTTTCTTTACAAAGGTTGCCATTTATGAAATATGCTGACAAATATCCACTTTGTTCGACTCGTGACCAATTAAAATCATTTCTAGACAATCTGAGGCTTCACGGTAATAATCTTCGACAATCTGGTTGCGAAAAAAAGTGCGGAAATTCTTGCTATATAAATCAATTCCATTGTACACCGGATAAAAACGTGAGACCCGAAAATGTAAAGGAAACTTTCGCTTACATTCGTCCCTCAACGAATGGAGTTTCCATTTGGCACGAAAAATATACTTATTCAATATTTCAACTACTTTGTGATTTTGGTGCTTTGTTTGGAATTTATATGGGAATTTCTTTGTTAACATTATCAGAAATTGGAGAATATCTCATTCAAATTCTATTCAATAGATTCAATACGAAAAATTTAAATTAAAATGTGTAATTTCTTTAAAAATTTTATTTGTGCCAATGAAAATGTCATTTTAATCTTACTTGTATGTATGATATTGTTTTGCGACCAGAATTCCTGACTTAAAACTAATTACGGGCCTAAGGCCCTTATTAATAATGTAAACTTTACATGGGTGACGTTGGTGAGACACTAGATACCAAAATGGGGAAGAAATCCCATCACCTCTCGTTCGCTTCTACTGGAAGGTCCCATACATACGGGAATCCCGATCAGTCCTACGGGAAATACCCGTTGGACTGATGGAATGATGCTAAAGGATCGGAATCTAACGAAACCCAACGCACAATTTTTTCTCTACTTTCGATCTCTAGTGGACACTTTGTTTAATTTGCATGTCACATGCATATATTGGCCGCCTCCTGAAAATCAAATTACAAAGTGGTCCTTGATTATATGAAGTCTGGTTTTTTATTTATACGGTTTATTAATAAATCAACGTTCCTTAATGTAGCTCCGCTTCAAGTCCCTTAGAGCGTCTTCATTTTCATTCACGTTCAAACCTCGATAAGCAGGTGTCGTGCACTAAACTTAGGCAGAAATTCAAGATATTTGAAAGACAGAAGTTCAACCCATATGTGTTTTATTCTTAATGATTGGAGAAGTCCAAGCTAGTGCTAAACTCATGAAACTTCCTACTAAGAACTCATGAATTTAGCACTATTTTTGACTTAGCAATCATTAAAATATGACGCTAGGTTTAACGTCTTGGATTTGGATCTAAGGGGAAGAAGGCTGAAAAACCTAAACGCAATAAATTATAAAGTAATAACAGTATGTTTTGATTATCTCTCTCATTCTATTAATCTGATAGGTTGTTAGCTTTTAACATAAAAAAACAGAAATAATTTAATTGAATTAAAAGTACCGGTAATCGTTTCTTATTGCTCCTTTTCAATTACTTGTTTCATTCAAGAAAGTAATTATCGAATTTTTGATTCAAAATTCAATATTCGATTTGACCTTAAACCATAATGGATCAAACATTAATTTGAAAAAAAAATGTTATTTAAAATCCTATTAGAGTTGAATATTTAATAACATTATAACTTCAACTTAACAAAAACCAAAGAAATTCGTTTTTACTTCGTAAAGATCTTTTCAAAATGCCTTCAATAAGTATCCCAGGTTTCTCGCACATAATGGACCCCAGAATGAGTCTTGTAAACCGTGTTCAATGGGCCATAGCAATGGGAATCTGCATTGCATTGTGTGTGTTTCACACTAAAGATAGAATCGAGACTTACTTTAAATATCCAACCATTCTGTCCAACGAGTATCAAAGTCAGGAACTGTCTCCCATTTTATTTCCTCTGGTCACTGTGTGTCCAGCAGAAGCGTTCAACAACAAGGCCTTGTATGATCTGAGGATGGCAAACATTTACCAAAATGGAACCGTTCCAAGTGTATCTGATCTTCTGGATAACGACGCCATCGATGTGGATCAACTTTGGCAACTGTCTGGATTCAATTACACATCATACATTAATTCGGTGAAGAATGTTGTTTATTTTGTAAGATTCACTTAGGCAGTTTTATTTCTAGTGCACTTAATCGAGTCGCGAAGTTACATTTATAGCAATTATATTTCTTAAAATTTATTCTCATATTCGAAAACGTTGCGTTAAATAAACAAAACTCTATAGTAAGTCTATGAAGTTTTTAAGTTTGGCTTTGTTTAAGTTTCACTTTGACTTAAGTAACTTTTAAAATATGGCCCCATAATACCTAGTACACACCTGATAGTTTAAATGCATTTAAATAATAAACGTGTTCTACAGAGCTACCTGTGAAGGACAAACAAACAATATGTCGAATTCAATTTATTCAGTTAATAATCTGAAAATATTGAGTTAATACTTAAGTATAATATATAAAGTATTGACAAAATATTGATTTAGTATTTCAATTTTTAAATATTAATAATAAAGTCAATTTTTATTTGGTGTTCGTGTCCTTAACTGGATTCCGCATAATTCACCTAACCTACAAGGTATAAGACTAAATCTTTCATGCAAATCAAAATTCTGAAATGTGCAAATTATTTTTTTTTAGAAACTGTGCATTTTATCATTTTATGCATAGTGAAAAACCATTAAAAATGCTTAATATGCAAGAAAATTATTCATTTTATGCAAATAAAAATGTTTATTATATGACAAGAGCCCATTTAATTAAATGTCTGAAACAAATAATAGCTACAACTTCAAAGAAATGGCAGAAAATGCAAAATGAAACCAAATCAGTTGTAGAAACTCTTTGTAGGATTTTTTTTTCAGAGGGAAAAAAAAAACAGTTTCTTTAACAAAATAAATGAAATTGTGCGATTTTATGTAAACTTCCATAATTTATGCAATTTATCCATTTTATGTAATTTTATTTGGGATTAAACTGATTTTTAAAGCACCTTATGGAGCTCAGATGATATCATAATGGTCTCATAAAGGGTTTTAGAAACCGTCATTAAGCGTTTTATGCAAATATTTCGCATTATTAACACAGTTAAACTATTAATTATCTTGAAAATTCCACAATCACCCTTGTTAGTTGCATCCATTGCCAACCAGCATCGTCATTTTTTTAAAAATCAAATTCATCATCACATCTGAAATAATAAATGATTCAAACATAAATGTTTATATTTTTAGTGCACTTATTCGAGTGAAGGAAATTGTGACGATTCGATCTTTTGGAGAGAAAAATACACCATTTTGGGAAGGTGTAATACACTTCACATCAGTAAGTCATTCGAAGGTTTGACAAGTTGAAATCACTGAATTAACAAAAATTCTTTCAAACAGAAAATAGCACTTGGTATCATGGCTCCCATCATGCAATAGTTCTCAACATTACAGATATGTGGTCGGACAAAACGCAAAAAGAGATCAAAATATCTACTTTACTTTTCAAGGTTCGACAATGAAGTTTTGTCAATCATTCATTAGTAATTTTATTTACAATTTTTTCTAAAAAAAATTCTTTAAAATCTTCAGCGGGCCCAAGACTAGAAGCTGGTTTTAAGGTGTATGTATAAACACCACTCGAAGCAAGACTAGCTTGCAACATCAAAGTATTGTTAGAAACTAGAAGGGTAGCTCAATCACTTAAAGGTGGTTTTAAGGTGTAAACTCATCTCAAACTCTGATTATTCTGTCCTTCATGTGTTTTAGAAACTAGAATGGTGGTCAATCACTTAAGGGTATTTTCCTGATCTTTCAAAATCAACTTTTTATGTGAGTTTGAAAATGACCCAATTTTAAGCTGATGATATTTTTTAATTTTTTTTATCTATAAAAAATTTAATTTGTAAAATATCAACATTAAAATATACCTTTAAGTGATTCATCTGCCTTTCTAGTTTTTAAAACACTTTCTAGTTTCTTTTAATTTTGCTCCTGTAAAACAGAATAATCAAGAGTTTGAAAATCAGCTGATCATAAACAATATTTATATTTTCAAGATAATTTCTTTCAAAATAAGCTTTTTATGTGAGTTTGAAAACAACCAAACTTTAAAGCAGACAAGATTTTCTTAAAAAAGTTTATTTTGAAAAATATCAACTTGAGCTACACTTCAAAGTTTCTAAAACACTTTTAAGCTTAACGTTGATGCTGAAAAACAGAATAACCAGAATTCGATTAAACTATTTTAAAGCAAACGTTGTTATATTAATAAAGTTAAAAAAACACGTTAAACACTTAAAAAAAATTAAATGATCCAATAATATCAATCAATCATTTTGTCAATTGTAGGTCTTACTACACGACAAAGAGGATGACGTAAGATACACGATTGCCTACAGAGGCCGTTACGTATTCGAAAAAACCATTACAAGTCTAACATATGCTCAAAGTACAGTTAAGTGATCGTTAAAATTTCCATTTTAACGAATATACAGTACCTTGTGTATAAATACCGATGCAATGTGGCTTTAACCATAATTTATATTAACGTCATTTAAGTATTTGGGGGTGAATTCTCGTCAGCGTCCGTGTAATGCCAAGATACTCGTAACCAGATGTATCCAGAGATGTTACGACGAATACCTATTAACAAACATCACGGAAAACTGCAGGTAACTAAACTAAAAATTCTTTCTTCTAACGTAAAATTCGTTTAGCACGAAAAAGTATTCCCGTCTTTTCTATTTCAAGTTGAACTGTTTCCACCGTAGTAGCTAGTTCCTATACAGCAAAAAATCGTTTAACGCGAAAACGGATAACAAGAAAAATCGAACACGAATTATATTTTTGGTATGATTAACTTACAATATGCGTAGAAATTCTTTCTTTTAATGCGAAAAATATTCCGAACCTTTCCATCTTGAAAACGGATAACACAAAATATTTATTCAGTTCGGTTCCTTAGGATAGGTTCAACACGAAGTGCCTTGAAAATTTAACACGCTAAGTCAGATACCACGAAATACATTTTCAGTTTAGTTTCTAAGAATAGCATAGCATATTCTTTTAACACGAAAAAATATTCCAGGTTTTTTTAATCTCTGTGTTAAAAGTTTTCCACTGTATCATAAAATTATATATATATAGTGAAAATCGTTTAAAACGAAATTTTATGTTCGATCGCTTAAAATGAGGTAAAATGTTTTCTTCGAAGTTGTAACACCTTCCGGCCCTTTCGTGTTAAACGGTTTTTCCACTGACATTAAGGTCTCGTATTTAATTTTTTTTTCTTCTCTTTCAATAGGTTGCCATTTATGAAATATGCAAATAAGCATAAACTTTGTTCGACTCGAAACCAAATAAAATCATTTCTAGAAAAACAAAGATATTACAGCGATAATCTTCGACAATCTGGTTGTGAAAAAAAGTGTGGCCGTTCTTGTAATATCAATCATTTTCATTCTAAATTAGACGGAAATCTCAACCGAGACGTAACAAATGAAAGTTTCATTTACATTCATCCATCAACGAATGGAGTTTCAATTTGGCACGAAAAATATACTTACTCAATATTTCAACTCTTCTGTGATTTTGGTGCTTTGTTTGGAATTTATATGGGAATTTCTTTGTTAACAATCGCCGAAATTGGACACTATCTTGTACAAATTATAATCGAGAAATTCCTAATAATAATAATAAAAACGTAAAATAAGTTTAAAAACTTAGAAGAAAATCTGTGAATCATACCGTTTATTGTTGTTATTCCTGAATAAACTTTAATTTTAACTCTTTTATTGTTTTTGTTAATTATTTTAAGACACCTCACTCATTTCCGAGACCTTAGAAGATCCGACTACTTTTTGGTGGTCGATTTCGACTGCAAAATGTTATCACAGCCCGGTAGGTGGTCTGTGGTTGCAATGTATTCCTATAGAAAAAAGCCAGACTTTGGGCACACAAGTGGCTTTTTAAGTCGAAAACGGCCACCAGTGGTTGAGTTATGGTGGCAATGTATTTTTTATAGAAAGAAGTCGAACTTTGGCAAACGGGCGACAACTCGACTTCATTTTGCAGCCAAAATTGACAACAAAATGTGATGTATAACATGCAAAGGGCCTTAAAGTCTTACATGATAAACTATATAGAAAAATATTCAAAGTTTTCATATTTAACATTAAAAGGCGGCCCTAGAAGAAACGTTTAACTGCGCAAGTTTAATTGCACATGTCTACCGTTCTATGCCACGCCATTCATGTCAAAAAATACTCCAGATTAGTGATATCACTAATTCAATTTATAATTAAAGCTAAGTTCACATTACACCAACATCAGTCAGACCAAAATGTTGCGACTAAGGCCTGTTCTAGACGTAAAGTTTAACTGCACATGCCTACCATGTCAAAAAATACTCCAAATTAGTGATATCACTAATTCAAATAGTGATATCACTAATTTAGAGTATTTTTTGACATGACAGGCATGTGCAGTTAAACGTTACGTCTAGAACCGGCCTTAGTCGCAACATTTGGGTCCGACTGATGTTGATGTAATGTGAACTCAGCTTTGAATCAATTCTAAAATATTTTTGCTCAATTGAAAACGATAAAAAGTGTAGAACAATTTAAGAAATGAAATTAAAGTAAGATTAAAAAGCATCCATTAATTTTTTATCATTTTTTTCAATTACTTGTTTCACTCAAAAGTAATTTTCTAAATCCATTTTCGAAATGAATTCCAATATTTTATCCGACCCCACTTTTCTGACTTCAGAAACATCAAAACGAATCAAACATTATTTCGAAACAGGTAATTTTTAAATCGTCCCAACAATAATAAAGTGTGACATAACAGAACATTAATAGCGCAGTGTCACAAAACCCGTTAGAAAAAAAATGTCTACTATAAGTATTCCTGGTTTCTCGAACGTAATGAACTCCAGATTGACTCCGATAAAACGTCTTCAATGGGCCGCAGCGATGGTATTCTGTTTTGTAATGTGTGTGTATCATACGAAAGAAAGAATCGAAACTTACTTCAAACGTCCGATTATTCTGGCGAACGAATATCAAAGTCAGGAACAATCTCCCATTTCCTTTCCATTGATCACTCTGTGTCCACAGGAACCTTTCAACAACAAGGTTTTGTATAATATGAGACTGGCACACAAACAACCAAATGGAACCATGCCGAGTGTCGCTGATCTGCTCCATTATGAAAACATCAACCTCGATCACCTTTGGAAACTGTCTGGATTCCAATACAACTCCTACATTAATTTGGTAAAAATACAAACATGTTAAATGTGGTCTATGCCTTTTCTATTACGCTGGATCAGTTGGTGGTTCTGTGGGTCACTTGGGGACTCGGGTAGAGGTTTATAGGAGGTTTCTTCCCAAAGAAATCATTTTTTTTGGCTTTAATTTTAAGCCGCCAATTTATTAAATATTATTCAACATTTTCAGTGTTATCCCGCTTTCGTATTATAAACAATAGAATTCATCGTGAATTGAAGTAATTTTCTAATAATTATTTACAAATTTTTACAGTGCCTTTATTCAGGTGGGAAACCATGTACCGAAAATATGTTTTGGAAAGAAACTAACACCTTCTTGGGAAAATGTAACACACTTAACATCAGTAAGTCAGCTCATGAAGTGATAATTAAGTGGAATAAAATTCAGTAAAATCAATTAAGATGTTTAATGAAAGGTTGATTTTCGAACTCTTTTGATTATTCTCTATCTTTCAGGAAAAAATAAAGTGTTTTAGAAACTAGAAGGGTAGGTCAATCATATCTAAGGTGGCTGTATAGATATTTATTTTATTTTTGTCTTCAAAGACTGCGCCACTGCAATGGCTAATGGCACAGACGTTTTTTTTTCTTCTTTGGACGCAAAAACGTCAAGCGAACGTTTTTTCAGAAAGACATTATGAAAAAATTCAAACTGTTTTCAAAACTAGAATTGTAAGATAGTATGCTAAAAGTTTTTTTCATAGAAAAAACTTAAAAAATAAACATTTTATAGCTCAGTTTGAAAATGACCCATTTTTTTGTTTTTTTTTCAATGACATTTCATAAAAAAAACTATTTTTGCATTTTTCAAACTGTCATAAAAAGTTTATTTTGAAAGATATCATCATAAAACACTTTTAACATTATCACCAACTATTCTAGCTTTTAAAACACTTTGAATTTGTTTTTTTCCGTAATGTTTCTCCTTTGTAAATTCTAAAACACATTAAAGTTTCTCTTCATTTTGTACCTGAAGTAATCAGTGTTCGAAAAGCGTTTCCACTTCAAAATCCAGCTTAATTATAATTTTTATTTTAATTTAATTAAGAAAACAGCACGTGGTTTCATGGTCCAGCTTATGGAATCATTCTCCATGTGGATGATTTCTGGTTCGACTTGGAATCAGTTCATGAGAAGTTAAAAACGTATAACATTCAACTGAGGGTAAGGACTACTGTCATGGCCGGGCAGGAAGGGGTTTTTCTTCAGAAGAAAATGCAAATAACTGTCATTTGTTTTCTTTTATAATATTAAACAGCTTCTTCTGCATAACAATGATGACGACATCAGATACATAGTTGCCAATCAGGGAAGATTTTTATATCGAAATACGATTGTAGTAATGGCCTACACTCAAACTACAGTTAAGAATTATTATTCACACTTTATGAAGTTTTATCAATGACTAACGGACCTTCTATTCTTAAGGTTTTGAGAGTAAACTCTCTTCATCGACCGTGTAAAGTTACGAAAGAAGTAACCGTTTGCATAGAGAAATGTTACGACGATTTCGCTCTGCGATATATAACTCCAGGCTGCAGGTATTTACCGTGAACGAAAAATGATTCGCTAAGTCCCTTAAGGCTGGTTATTCACCAATATTTTTGCTCCAGTATGGACGCAAGGTGAGTATTTCAAGAAAACATGTTGCTACGTGTTCCCTTGAAATGCTCACCTTATTGCGTCCATACTCGAGCGAGTATGTTCGTGTTTGCAGTTTGATCCATCGTTTACAGCGAGCGAGCACTCTAATCGGCACCAGAAGCATTTCAACAATACAATAATCACCGTCCACACTAAACAAGCACGAACAAGTCTTTTCTTTGATGTACCGCCATCAACCCGATCTTTTTTTGAACACGAGCGAGCAAATAGTTGCTTGCTCGCTAACGGTTACTCACCAGACGATTAATGAATGTGAACGTTCGCTTGCTTTTGTTTGCTCTTGCTCGCTTTTTATGGCTCTATTTATTGTTATATCACGAGCAAAATTACAAGAAACTTGAAAGTGCTTTAGAAACTAGAAGAGTACTTCAATCACTTAAAAAAGAGACACCAAAAGCAGACGATATTTATTCATTTTTTTTTAAAACAAGTTTATTTTGAAATATATCAACCTGAAAAGAAAAGTGGATTCAGTTACCTGTTCCAGTTTCTAAGACAGTTTCAATTTCTCTGTAATTCTGAAGCACAGAATAACCAGAATTTTTTTAAATTAACTAAATTGTTCTATTTAGGTTACCATTTATGAGACATGCCGCAGAGTATCCGGATTGTTCAAGTGACCAGTTAAATATATTCTTTGAAAGGTCCCTTCATTACGCCTTTTATATTTCAAGCAAAGCTGGTTGCGAGCAAAAGTGTGGCCCACCTTGTAGTCTCAATAGGTTTGATGGTCAACCGGATGGAAACGAAATTCCTGACGACATGGAATCTGGTTTGATTCGCATTTATCCTACGAGAAATGGAGTTTCCATCTGGCGTGAAAAAATCACTTATTCCATCTATCAACTCTTTTGTGATTTTGGAGCTATGTTTGGAATGTATCTAGGGATTTCGTTATTAACATTTGCCGAAATTGGCGAATATCTGACACAATTTATAATTAAAAAAATCAGAGCTATTTTTAAGAAGTGAAAATTGATTCGAATCGTTTGACTCTCTCTCTCTCTCTCTCTCTCTCTATCGTAAACTGCTTTGAGAAAGAAATCTAAGAATTGGAATTGTGCAACAAATAATGCTAATTGTTATATTAATAAATAATCTAAAAGAACTTTGTCCGAGTCCCTTTTTCATATTTTACTTTAAACTAACTTAAATCATGTATAAAAACAGACATTCGAACTTTAAATATTCTTCTTCTAATCTAAATATGTTTTAAATCCGCTTTTCGTGTTGTTTTCAAGCTTACTAGAGTAATTTGGTTTATTTTTTTTTCTAGAATGAAAACTGAAAATACACCGAAATTCAGTGAAACTGCTGCATAGAGCAGAAACCGTATTAACACAAAATAACCGTTCGATCCGATACCTAAAATGAATTTCTTTTCTTTTAAAAAAGAAACGAATAAAATTTCTTCTTGATTTCTCTGGAATAAAAAAAAACAATATTTTCCATTTTTTTTATTGTTGATTTTCAAATTCACTAAGTTTTCAAATTTTCTTCTCTTTAGTTTAGTTTTTTTTTTTACAAAAATTCTCCGGAAAAGCGAATTTCAAATTCACCAAGAATTTCAGGTTTTTCATATTTTGTTGGAACTCTGTAGAAAAGTTTTGATATTTCTGGAGCCAGTTGAATGCTTGTGAGCTATTTTCAGGAGATTTAAACATTTTTTTTTTATGAATTTTGGTCTTTTTCAGTTGGATGCATTTGTGACCCAAATCATTGTGGTCCATTCCATGGACACTATATATTGCATTGTGTCATTTTCATTTACAAGCTTTAATAAGTTGACATGAGGGTTGTCCATTTGCACGTGGACGTTGTATTTCTCCTATTTTAACCAACTTTCCCCATGGCCATAGTGACCTAGAGATAGCCGAAATTTTGGTACACTGCAGCCTCTATATGCAGGCAGTTAAAAATCGGGGAGAACTTCAGTTGGCTCCGCCCTTTTTATGACGACGGGCAACTTCTAATTGGTTGGTTATGTAGTCTGACGTCACATGCTCTCCGCCCTTTTCAACGTCAAACCACACAACAAACAAATTAGAAGTTGCCGGTCGTCATAACAATTAGGGCGGAGCCAACTGAAGTTCTCCCCGATTTCTAACTCCCTGTAGCCTCTACTAGTGCGACCTGTTAATTTTATCAAATTTTAAGGGATCCAGCGTTATAGGAGAGAGGCTACCTTAAATAACGTACTTTTCAACAAAATAAAACCAATTAGTTGAAATTACACTCCTGTAGTGCAGTGTAGTCCCAAAATATAGACTTTGTCGTCTGCTAACAAACCAAAATGGAGGTAAAAAAAAAACCGTGTAGCCAATGAATAACTGTGTTACATGTTGTTTATTTGCGTTGCCTAGGAGAAAGCAGCACAAAGTGGGATGCGGCATAATACGAACCTCAAAAAGTCACGTATTGAAGCACAAGACAGTGCCTATACATAATACAGACGACCAGGAAAAAAGAAGTGAATGAATATGGCGTCATCACCCTGTAAAAAATACAAAGACGCCATATTAGTGCACCCAAAACAAGTTTCTGAAATGTTAGATATTGTCTGATAGCGGTTTGTATCGCTACGTTTCAGAGCTTCAACCGTAACCAAGTGGGGAAAATAAACTACATTAACTGCTTACGATTTACGTCGAATGCGATGAACGCAAGATTAGGTAAAGACGACGACATTTCAAGCCTACTGTCTTCAATCCAGCTCGAATCGCACAGATCGAAACATAAAAACAGTAAGTACGTAAAAAGAAAACGATGAACTTATAACTGAACGGCGACTCTCAAACTCAACTATTGATTTCTATGTGCTTTGATGACGTCAGCACTGATGCATCTCTTTAAGTTCAAAATACTATAAATTAACCGCATCCCCCGTAGGGTGGCGCTAGTTTGCCACATTGAATACTCTATGAAAACATAGTGCAAATAAGCTACTCCATGCTTCTTACATATTTTCTCGAGAGTGTCACTTATTTTTATACCGAATTGGATAAATGTATTGTTTCTCAACAAGTGTCTCGCGTGCCAATTTACAGTATATCGCTCGCGGGCCGCTTATTGAGAACCTTATTTGCATAATGTTAGAAAACTTATCATTTCAGAGTTATTAACAAGGAATTTCGCGAAAGAAAATGTATTGAAACTTAAAGAAATACAGAAAACACATCGGAAACAACGAGACGAAGAAGAATCGTCGAAAGGTCCTTTGAAAGCTTTTTGGCAGTCAGATAAATATAGAGATGTTCCTTCTCGATTGTCCACATATTTGGAGGTAAATTCTACTATATATAAAAATTGTTATGAATAACATTTTAAAATTCCTTTTTACGTAGACAGAAAAAGGTGAGCGGTCCGTTTCGGCTTTCAAGCCTCGTTCGAACCTCTCGACTATATCCAGAAGCCGAAGTTTAGATAAGGAACCGTTAACACGTTCTAAATCTATCGACAAAGACGAGCAAAACATCGAGGAATTGAAAACAGCTAACGGAGATACAAAGGAAATTGAGATTATGAACTGTAAAAAGACTCGTAGTGCTAGTCGTCGCGAAATGGAACCGAGAATTCCGAAATTATTCTTACCTAGTACCAGCAACAATAATAAAACAATAGTAAAGTTTATGGAAAAACAAACATAACAAACCGGACTTTTAATGTTCCTTATTTTTCTTATTAGAAAAATGTAGACGAAAGGAAAAATACGACTGTAAGAAGTTCCGAACTGCGCCGTGCTACATCTACTTCTAATCTAATTAACAAGAAAAAGACACAACTGAACTTACAACTGCCTAAAAAACATCAATTGGGCGTCGTTCCAAAATAGTTAATGTCTTCTCTCGAATTAAGTGTTCGAAAAATGTTTTAACTTATCTTTTTTATGCTGTTCCTTTCATTTTCAGTCTTGTGAATCGTCAAAAAGAATGGCGCGAAGAACTTGAAAGAACTCGGAGAGAAGCAGTGGATCCAACGATTCCACCCGGTCACCATCTTTTGAGTGAAGAGCAAAGACGAGAGACTTTGGACAATCTGCAAGAAAGTACGGTTATTGGACTTCGAGTAACGATCGAATAATTAATCATATATAAATTCCCCTCTTTTCTTAAGGTCATCGCAGTATTCTTCAACAGATGGCTTCGCTTCCGGTCTGTGCCGACACTTTAAGAATTCAAAGACGGAGAGAAGAACTTGATCGTCAACTTCTAGAAACAGAAGAAGCAATTAAAATATTCTCACATTCAAAGGTTTTTATTAAAGATGATGAATGATTTCATTATATTGTGTTTGTATCTACAATCTGTTAAATAAAAGAAATACTAAATTTTAAAAACACGTCATAATATTTTCTTTGCGTGCAAGACCTATTGTTCTTTAAAAGTTCGACAAAACTCCTTTGAATTTACTTGCAAAGGATGTTTTGAATGGAAGAATTTATATTTTTCTAGGATTCATAGGGGGCCAATTTTACATATATATTTATGCTGCTTTTCAACTCAAATTTACGTCTTCATGGGAAAATAATATGGTATGTTTCACCAGCTTATTTCGACAATGTACAGTAGACTCCCGATTATCACAGGTTCTGTATTATCCGAGCTAGTCTTTTATATATTTTGTATGTAATAAGTACAAAATAGACACAATTTTGTAATAAAAATATATTTTTTGCTTTGACTACATAATGTATTTTCCTTAATGACAGGAATGATGAAAATCCTAGAGGGGAGGGGAACATTGTCACACGTTTCCGTGATAACCAAGCTGTGTTCTTGATCCACGTTAGCTCAGATAATCGGGGGACTACTGTATTCCTTTATGCAGCATTTTGACGAAATTATCTATCTGAGCTACTTTGCATAGTAATTATTCAAATTCAAATTCATTGGTGCTAATGTCTTCTTTTCTTCTTCTGGGCAATTCATGAGATTCATTTTATTCAACACAGAAATGTTTTACAATAAGTACATAACTTGATAGACAGGTCCAGAAAGAGAGAAATAGATAAGAAACAGGAATTAAAGAGTTTGAGTGACAAAGAGAAAAAAATAAATGATCAAAAAAAAAAAAGAGAAACAAGTCTTTTTTTGTTAAAAAACAAAGGTTAAAATAGAAGAAAAAGATACATTCTAAATAGTTATGCGTCTATTCAAAGATATATATCGAATAAGGAAGGAATTAAAGAGGCGATTTGTGGAATTTCTTTCCACCTCTTCGTTGTTCCTCCTCTGATTTAACAAAAAATTCCGAAGAAAAAAAACAAAACACCAATCAATGCATCAAATAAGGCAGAGCAGAAGGAACCTCCTCTCAATCAGCGTCCCATACACAAGAGGATCCAAATACAACTGCGACAATTTAACTAATAAAGTAATCGATTGCAGAGGATGTTTTTGTTTTCTTTTCTTAATAAGTCTAAAAACGTCAATTTTAAACAATTTGAAGAATTTTAACAACAATAACAAAAGAAAATCCCAACCCAAACAATGATCCTACTTCGAGATTAAGTGGTAACTAAAATGTCACCCTGAGATGATTTGGGACAACAAAAAAAAAATAACTTGACCAATATGCTAAAGAGGAGGAAACTGCTCTACCAATAATAATCATAATTAAAGAATGTATCATTAACATTCGAAATATGTATATAATGAAAAAAATAAACAATACAGTTAAGAATTAGGGATACGTTTTGGTAAAATTACACAATAATTACATGATCTTTCACCTGGAAAGAATTTCGTTTTCTTTCTTTCTTACTTTTCCAGGTAAAAGAAATATACTGAGACTGAGGGGAAAAAATGGGAGAGGAGACTTGAGATGGCCAGATAAAAAAAAACGGCCAAAAAAAAAAAAAATATAATCCAAAAATTTGGATTTGAATGCAAACAATAAGCCTAGTTTCAAACGAGGATACGTGTATGAATTTGAAAGATACTGAGTTTACATGTGCACAAATAGAAGCGTTCATATGACGATGAGAAACAGTATCGCGATACTGATTTAGAGTATCCTCGTGACCCTAGGCCACCGGCGACTTTTTGTAAAGCTCAACTGGCAAACAAGGTGGATAATGTATATTCTATTTTTATTTTCGGATACGTGTATCGCGATACACGTATCCTCGTGTGAAACTAGCCTTACATGTAGTAAAATTGACGACAAAAAGTTTTTTTTTTTCTTTTTGCAAAAAATATGATCAAAATTCGAAAAAACCCAATTACTTATATTATTATTAATTAATAATTATTGTTAAAACTTACAAATAAAAAATATTAACTACACAAATGCTGTATTTTTGTTTAAATCGTATTTAAAAACTGCCATCCAAATAGAAGCGAAGATTTTGTTTTCAGTGATTAAATGTTTAATAATGTGCAATATTTTCACAGCAATTGGATTTTTTTTTTTTTTGTAAATAATCTGTTTTTAGTTATTTTGTCAAATCAATTTAACCTCAGTGTTTGTGTGTGTGTAAATATGCACAAAAAAGCCACTGAGAAATGGAGTTACAAAAAAAAAAAATACACACAAATGTAATTAATCTATATAATATGCAAACAAGATCAAATTAATGAAACATAAAATCAAAATACTAGTAGAAAAAAATTCAAAACATCCATTAATTACAATTTATAATCAAATATTTTTTCTCTCCTCCGTTTACAACAATTTAATTATCTATTTTTTTTAAACTATCATAACTCCATTTTTCAGTGATATTCCTGACTAGATTAAAAATTGTCCAAAAAAACAAAACGCTAAAGATGTATTAGTAAAAAAAAATACCAAAGGAATATAATAACGGTATGGGTTAACAAAATTAAATGTTTGGCAATTAAGTGGAATAAATGAAAAATGTGCAAATAAAAAAAACCAATCCTTCCCTCTCTTTTCATATATTATAAGGTTAGAAATTGTGTCCCCTCCAAAAAAATGTATCCAAAGGAATTATGTTTATATATATCAATATTGTTATTCTTTAAAACATAAATTAAAAAAAAATAACATCATTGAAAAAAAAAAAAGAAAAGCAAAGTGAAAAAAAAAAAAAAAAAATGGTAGTCTTTAAAAGCATTGTTTCCACTTATACTCATGAGTCTTACTGGAAACCTATGTTTAGACCGAAAGAAAAAGAAAAACTAAGAAAAAATATGAAAATTATGTGAAAATCAACCGGTTCAAACCCATTTGACGGGTTGGTCTCTCAAGAAAAAAAAAGAGAACCAAGTTTAGTAAGCTTGAACATAATAAACAATATAAACACATTATAGATTACAAAAGCCATGAAAGACTGCGAAGACATGAGAGACTGTTGTGCAGACTATTCTTTGTGATAGTTTTCCTATCATTTGTATAACTTTCTATTCGAAAATTTCCTTTGTTGAATTCTCAGTCTTTCATGGCTTTGTATTCTATTACTTATATTTGTCTATATTATATTTCAAGCCAAGAATTATTTAATTGTATTTTATATAATAAACAATGGCGACCAACAATCCAAAAAAAAACCTCAAACTCGATAACTGGAGTAGAAGAAGAAGAAAAAAAAAAATATCATGAATAAAAAACATTCAGTCAAACAAAACTCAAACAAAAAGTGATAAAGAAAAAACAAAAAAAAACATAAAAAACAAAATCTAAAACAATATAAAGCCAAAAGCTTAATGCATATGTATATATATAATCGTAAGGTATGTATATATATATGATAGAATTTCAAAGATAGTCAACAAAACTTTGCTTCCAATGAATGAGATTGGCAAGCTCCAATGGAGGGAATTCAAAGGAAAAAAAAAAAAGATTTCGGAGAACATCGAGCGAGTTATAAAGAAGAAATAAATCGCAATCGATGAGAAGAAAAAGGAGAAGTAAAGAAAAGAAGAACAACAAAAACTGTAATGAGAAACTGGTTGAGTGTTGTGACAAAAAAGGAAGAACATGTTTTAAACTACAAATGTGTGTTCATCGAAAAGTGCTTTAGAAACAAATATGATGTTAAAATACTTCAAATATTATGAAATTTTTCTTAGTTTGTCTTGTTACTTGCTTATATTACATCGTTTTTCTTTTCTTCAAGCATTGCTGTTCACATACGAGTAGAGATTTCTTTTTTTTGTGGTGAAAACGAGAGAAAAATTAATTATGAGGTTATATCGTAATATTTTTTTTTTAAATCTGTTAAAAGATCTTTCTTTGTAAACTCACAAAAATATCGAAAAATTGCCACTAATTGTTAGAAAAAAATCGGAAAATTATGTAATTATTTTTTTTTGTCAGGAAGCAGACTCGACACACACATTGCAAGATATTCAAGTGCAAGATATGCAAGTTCAATAGTTCGGGCTGTTGATGCATAGAATGTAAATAAAAGTGCAACTTCTGAAATTTCTCGTGAAAATCATGACAAGACTTACCAAAGGAATGTCAAAAATGATGTTTAAAATGAAAAGAAATTATTCACAGAATAAAAAATTTCACAATTTAAAGTAACATCTTGAAAAAACTTATAGATGGGATGCACTACTAAACGACATAATTGATTAAAAAATTAAAACTGTATCGATACGTATACTCATCTCCTACTAGAATATCAATATTCTAGTAGTAAATGAGCCTTTTTGTTTTGGTTATTATTTTTACCAATGATGTCGTTTACTGGCGCATCAGTCTATAAATAGAGGGTTTCATAAGAATTTATCAATTTTTTCGTCTAGCAATCACTTGTTTTTATTTTAAACATCATTTTGACAATCCCTTTGATAAATCTTGTCATGTTTTCGATGACAAATTTCTGAAAATAATTAATGGATTTTTTTTAAGTCAGTAACCATCTGGCAAAAAAAAAAACTAACCAAAAATTAGTAAATAAGCAGCAAGAGAGTAGTTTCGAGATTTCGATCCAATATGCTAAATGGGCCAAAATAGATAATAAGGTACAAAAAGCATGTCGTTCTTTTAAATCTGTCTGTTAGTGTTTTTTTTAAGAATCATGCATAAAAGACCAAGAAAAGAAAAAGAGAAGAAAACGATTCTGTAAGCAACTCACAATCAAATTAGAAAAGCTCCATCGTTTAAATCAATCGAGAAGCAGAAAAAAACTTCAAAACTGAAAAGATGGAATGATAAGGTGAAATGTGTTTTTACTGTGAATTTAATATTAAAAGGAGAAGCAAAAAAAAAAGGGAACGAGAGATCTGTAAATATGAGAAAGAAACACATTTAAGAAAATAATAAACTCTTGGCAGGGAAATGTGAAGCAAACAAAAAATAAAAACCATAAGAACCTGGTGTAACAAAAATCACAAATTGGATTTAAAGAGAGACGAGAAAAGGTTATCGAGGTTATAATAATGTGTGATTGCAGCGAATTCAAAAAAAGGGGGAAAAAATTAAGGTATGGAGATAAAGTCAGGAAAAAGAGAAAAAACGGGGGAGAAAGAGCAGTGAGACCCACAGCTCAGTGCTAGTCACCCTCAGGAACTACTAGACGCGGTGCTGTTAGCCTGCGGCTGACCGGTCTGACCACTGTGGTTCGTGGGACTCGGATGGTTATCCTCAGGTTGCAGGACGGCATCCTTACGCGGTGGCATACGTTCGTTGATCTTATCGAGACCTTTAGCCTCCTCGAAAGATGTGATCTTGTGAGTTGGAGAAAAACCCTGCAAAGCTACAAAAACAAAATGATGTGCAATAAATAAACCACCCATAAATGCTTACGACGTAACCAGAGTATGTTTTAGCTTTTGACACGTTAACTTTGAAACTTTAGAACTAAAAATCCTCTGGTTACGTCTTAAAAATGTTAAGAAACTAAAGTTCTCTGTAAAGCGAACCATTTCTCAGTGCAGTCTTGCCACTAGAAAGTGCTCCTAGTGGAAGAACACCAGTTGGAGTCAACCCTTTGAGTTGCAACACACTCTCACTCTCTTCCCTAAAACACAAAAGAACATAAGTTATCTTCTCTTCAACAAGGAAACGCTCTCGTAATATATACGATTGCATACCTTAACACAGAGAAGACACGAGCCATCTTGCCGATAGCGCGGATCTTGTTTCGAATGACTTCTTTGCGAGCACTGGCAGTTCCTCCTTCAGTTTAATGAAAGAAGCAGAAAGATAAAAATAACTGACTCTGTATTGCACAAACATCCGTTTTGTTTTTCTAATTTCAGCAATCAATAATAAAATTATCCATTTATACATTAGATAATCGCAATTTTACACTTTGCCACCATTAAATCTGTATTGTAGAAACCAACTGTTCTTCAGTCAGTAAATGCACTTGTAAAAAAGACACAAGAGGAATCAACTTACGAACTGTGAATTAAAAACACAATTTTGTCGAAATGCGATCTTTTTCGAAACATTATTATCATTTCGGACCACAAAACTTACCACTGCGAATGGCCACAGGTACTGTGTTTGTTGTGCCAAAGCCCCAGAAAACAGGGATTGTTTGTGGCACATAAGACATGCAGGGCAGCAGGAAGACAGCAAGAAGTGTGCGAAGATAGTATTTGGAATGCAGATAGAAGAAGAAGAGAACAGAAAAAAGAAAAGTAAAAATGACAGCTGTGTCAGAAAGAAATGCATTGTGAAAGAACAGAATTATTTTGTGTGCATTTAGAAAAAAATTAACGTAAAATAAAAGACAGATAAGCGTACAATATCGAAAAATAAAAAAAACAGTGAAGTACTTAAAAAAAAAAAACAGAAGATCAAATAAAAACACCAATTATAAATAAACGAATATCGCCCAAATAACATTTAGATGTAACTTAAAATTCACATTTTTCTTTCTTTCGAAGAAATCCTAATTGAATGTTCCAAAAATTAACAAAACTCGTAGATAAAAAGAATTCTACAATAAACTTAATAAAAACAATGCAAAAAACAAGAACACTAATAAAGAAGCATTGCAAATAATTCTAAAGCAAACCAAGCACGCATAATTTACATTCCAGCTTAAAATAATGCTATTTTTCCAATCATGCAAAAAGTGCTAAAATTAAGAAAAGGAGTAAAAAAAAACCGCTTTAACCACAAATATAATGTACAATTTACATGCGTTTAGTAAAATCAAATTTAGGGCGTTCACAATGAGCGACTTATAGTGGTCGCAATAGACTGCAAGAAATGGTCAGTGCGCGGTCGAAACCGACCACTTGAGTCGAAATTTTTATAATACCACTTTTCGTAAATCATCGAACTACAACTAGGAACACTCTGTAACTGCTGGCAATCGACTCGAGTGGTCGGTTTTGGCCCCATGCAAACAAATCATCTCAATGTCTGTAAACGGCCATACCGACTTTCTGACCTGCTACACATTTTATTTAACTAACGTGGCCATTTAATTTATTATTTTAAAACGAAATTTACACTTCAAAAGACACAAGCCTTCACGTCAAAATTACAAAAAGATGTTTGCCACAACATTATAAGGAATATCATTTCCTTAAAATGTCACAAAATTAATAAAAAAAATTAAAGTAATTAATGCTGAAAATGAAAAACTTCGACAACAAATCGGCATTAACTTAAATTACTTAGGTGAAGATATTTGGCTTTTTTAAATTTGTCTCAGAAGTACAATTCACCTGACAAACAATATTTCAATTGGCCACTGAAGACACAAAAGATAAAATATTCAAAACCATTACAGTAAATCCTCGACTTACACGAATTCGTAGATATGCGGTTACGGTAGATCGGCCAAGGTTCTTTTTTTTTAATACATTTTACGTAAAAAAAATTGCATTTTGAAAAATGCGCGTCGATTAAGCACCATTAAACCTACGCAGTTTTTCAATTTACGAGTAAAACCATCGGAACGAATTAACCGCAAAAGTCGAGGACTTAGGCTTTGGGTTATAATCTTACGGCAAAGTCTGACACAAACAGCAATATGAAAGTGACGACACAGTAAGCGACGCATTGAAACACGGCACTGGCTGTTATGTCATTTTGATGTCTATTCCATATTGCCGGTCCTAGTTAGCCACAAAATCATAACCAGCGCCCAACTCTATACATTAAACTCATTAAATTCAGTTTTGATCGGAAAAAAAAACACAAATTGCTGTAAATTTACGAAGCACTATTCTCCATCAAACAATAATTTTAACATAATTTCCCCTTCACCTTCCTTTGCAAATCAATTTGCATCTCATGAATAAGGAAAAACAGGTTCAAATACAAGTTAGTAATAAGGAAATTTTTAAGTGGCAAAGTGCAAAATGCAATCTCGTATAAATGTATGTCATTACCAGCGGTAACCAACAACAGAAACGCTGATAACTAAAATGCATAAGTTCTAAACTTCCAATGAGTGAACACAACTTGGATCATATTAGAAAATAAAATGTAGAAATAAAAACTAAACGAACTGTTTCTTTTTTTTAAAACATAACAAAACGTGTTTTTTGTGGGGTTCAGGTCCATTCAAACCAACAGAAAAAAAATCTAATCGTAAGATGGAAATAAAACTCACAAACTGAAAAATGAATAAATGCTGTTATGATTAAGGAAAAAAGGAAACAAAAGAAAAGAAAAAAATCAACATGCGTAACAAACGACATGTTAAATTTAAAACGATCTTTGATGTTTTCCCAGCATCTGAACAAAACTAAACCAGTAAGTTTTATTACCGTAAACCAAAGTCATGCTGAACAGCTAAAAAGTCAGAACAAAGTGGACTTTAGTTATGGCTCAGTTAATCAGAGCAAAGAAATAACAGTTTATTTGGTCTCAAAAGGGCTCTCGATGCTTCTATTTCAAAATAAATAAAAATGAGTACTGTATCTAAATCGAACATTGTGATGATACCCAAGATTTTAACTGCAGGTACCTCATAACGCTCATAGACAGCCATAATATTAATCAAAGAAAAAAAATTTGGTTTGAAAACTAAAGTAAAGCATTGTTTCCACTCAGACTCATTAGTTTGTAAACATTTTCATGAGTCCAGAAACATTTATGGCGAGTTTTGCGTTTCCAGCATAACATGTTGCAACCATAAACATTCCCTTTTAGAAGAAGAGAATATTTTCTCTTTTCTATATGCGCGCTGGCTCATTTATCCAATTCTACACATTTGCCTATGAGGAAACAAAAGTTTTTGCTCATAGAGTAGGCCGCATTTAACATGAACACATCTTCTTTCCCTGGACCACGTCCTGCACCGAGCGGAGTCGGTCAAATCATGATGATGTGACATACGAGTAGGATTTGGCCTTTCCTAATGTCAACGTCTCAATGACGGAAAAATTATGAAAGACAAACACAACAACCACCATGCCTCAACCGGAATAAACCCATGAACATGTTTTAATTGTGTTTGCAACATTTCTTAGTTTCTAAACAAAATTTTTGCTAGACAAAGTGCATGTTTGTAGACTCACGAGACTTGAGTGGAAACTTACCTTAAAAATAAAATTTGTGTAAATTTTTAGTTTATTTTTTCTTAATTTACCATTTTTTTGTACAGTATAATCGCACCGGAAAAAAAAAAATTAATACTTATCATCGATCGATAAAGCAAAATAACAAATTACGCGACTTTCATTTGATATTTGTCATCCATAACTATTTTGACCTTTGATAATGATTGTAAATTACATAGACTAGTAATTAAAATTCTAATGCTAACGAACCTCACGGTCATAATGAAGTTTCTTAACTTTTTATTATCTGTTCAATGACTTTGGTGTAGAAATTCAATACTTAAGTTTGGTGTTCTTGTGGATTTTTAACATTTGTTTCTCTTTGTTAACGCACAAAAAACACTACAAAAATAAATTCAAAACGAGTAGCAAATATAGACAAGAGCAACCAAAAATAAATAAATAATAAAGAATGCCTCTACTGAAACAGAAGCCGAAAAAAAAACCCGGCGGCCACGTAGGGCCGCCAACCATATACCATTGAGACAGCGGAGATGAATTTCCTACCTTCAAACGAATCGTCTCCTTCGGACATGAGTTCATCATCGGAACAGATATTCAATACATTGACTAGCATCTCCGTCACTACATGAAAAAAAAAAATTTAAAACAACATTTATGCTGCTTAAAAATTGTGAACACTTCCTTCAATTCTGGTTATTCTCTTTTTTTTTTCAAGAGCAAAATTAAAAGAAACTTGAAAGTATTTAAGAAACTAGAAAGGTATTTTCATATTGATATCTTTTAAAATAAACTTATAGTGTGATAGTTTGAAAATGAAGCAACTTTATGCAGGCTATATTTTTTAGTTTCTGTCTATAAAGTTTATTTTGAAAGATATCAACGTAAAAATACTATTAAGATGGTTTATGAATAGCTGATTTTTTTTTTTCAGGGGAAAAATTAAGAGATACTTAAGTGTTTTAGAAACTAGAATGGTAGCTCAATCCCTTAAGGGTATTCTGATGTTGGTATATTTTAATATTAAACTTTTTATGTGAATTTGAAAACGAACCTTTCCTTATCTTTTCAAAATAAACTTTTTAAAAAACAAAAATTAGAAAAATATCGTCCGCTAAAAGTTGGATCATTTTCACAAACTCACATAAAAAGCTTATTTTGAAACGTAACATAAAAATACCTTTAAGTGACTGAGTTACCCTTCTAGTTTCTAAAACACTTTCAATTTTTCCTTAAGGTGATTTTAAAGTGTAAAACGCCCTTGGTTTGTTCTGTTTTTCAGGAGTGAGGACTTATATAAACTATAAGGGTACCTCAATCACTTAAGCGTTATTTTCATGTAAATATAATTTTGAAAATTTTAATTAATAAAAACTTTAATTTTTCTTCCATAAAAAGCTTATTTTGAAAAATATTTATCATGAAAATATTATTAAGTGATTCAGCTACAGTTCTAGTTTCTAACACACGTTTAATTTCTTCATAATGTTATTTTTTTCTGAAACGCAAAACAACAATAATTAGAAAATCAGCTGTTCACAAAACATCTTATCACCCTAAAAATACATTAAAAAAAAATGATACCCTTTTCTCCGACAAACGGCAAAGACCACGTAAATACATCCATAAAATTCGGGAGCCAATAAGGATGAGGAGAACAGTTGAACTGGCGAATGTTCATTACATTGTTCTCATATTTCAGAACAGCAGCTAAAATAATAAATATTAATAGATACAACAACAAAAAACTCAAAAGAGATTCTGCTCCTAAACATTCTTGCGTATTTTTTTTTTTTAAAGATATCGGTTTCGAAATTCAATAAAAGACAAGAAGAAACCTTTGTTGTTATAGACATCGAGATAGTTTGGCGCTGAAAATATCGTGATTAACGATGGGAATCCCGTCGTCTGACTTTTTCTGTACATACGATAACTAGAAAGAAAATAAAAAAACCTCAACCAAGTTCTTACCGATACTTTTTCTTTTGATAACGTTATTCCATATTATTATTTTGACTCACCCTGCATCTTGTGCTTCGTGAGCTCGAATAATGGATAATAAATTATTCTGCTGTAAGAAATCACAACATGCTGCATAGCTGTAATTTAAACACAAAAAGAATATTTAAACACTTCTGAAACACAATTTTCACCGTTCTGTTTTGTAGATTTGACTCGAATTACAAATGACTGACTGACTGGCTGGCTGGCGCCTTAAATTGTTTTAGAATTCCTTTTATTCTTTGAATTTCTAAAATACAGTGAAAACCGTTTAACGCGAAATATATTTTTCAATCCGATTCCTTAGAATAGCAAAAAAAAAAAAATTTTAACACGAAATTTGTTTAACATAATAAATTATTACTGTCCTTTCCATTTCGTGTTCAACAGTTTACACCATAATTTGCATTTCTTAAAAAAAATTCCTTTAAGAAGGGGTTATTTCGACTTAATTCTTTAATCGTCTTCTAATCAGAAAAAGTAATGATGTTGAAGAAATTAAAAGTTGATTAAGTAACTAGAATCATAAAGAAAATAATTTCTAAATGATATTTTTTTTTTAGAAATAAACCTTTTAATGTCATTTTCCCTTTTTTTTATTCAAAGTTGGTTAAAAAGGTGTTTTTAAAACTGACCAGCAGACATTTATTTTGAAAGATTATTATCTTTAAAATTAATCTTATCGTAGCTGCTTTTACTTTTCTAGTTTATAACTACGTTTAAATTTATTTTAAAAACCTCTTAGGATGTATGTGGCAACTGTATGTTTTATTTTAAAAGAAATTATCTTTGATATTATTTTATTGTAATTGTATTTGATTTTCTAGTTTCTAACAAATTTTGAAAGCTATTATGAAAATGTTACTTTATTGTGACTGTTTTTGCTTTTCAAGTTTCTAAGAAATTTTAAATTTAAAACCAATTCTGATACTTAGGAAAAGTATATTTTTTATTTTGAAAAATACCTTCAAAATTCCTTTCTTGCAATCGTTTTTGCATTTCTAGTTTCTAACAAACTTTAAATTGCGTTTAAAAACTACTTGTGATACGCAGAGCAACTATATTCCTTCCAAAGTTATTTGCGTTACAGTAACTGTAAATCACAATAAATGAAGTTACATCTGAAAAGAAAAGCAGTTACCTATAGAAATATGAGCAACCACGGACACTATTGTGACTAAAGTGTTCGGAACTCTTTTCGTTGCCGAAATCCTCCAAAGGATCTGACCATAAGAGATCACACATGGGACCAAACGCAGGCGGTTCCTTGAATCTGTCCAACTATCAAAACCAATTATTAATTTAAATTCATTGAATAAGAAAAAAAAAATTTAAAAATTGTTTCCAGCTGAATTAAAATCGTTTTGTGTATCCGTACCCTTCTAATGTCGTCGAGTGTGTGGATTTCTGGTGAAAGACCGCCATGAACACATAAAAACTGTTGGTTCATAAGAGCCGCTAATGGGAGGCAATCGAAGGCCTCCATGCAAGCATCGTAAACTCTCTCGGAATATTTGATTTTACCTGAAATAATAATAAGGGTAGTAGTAAAAGTATTAAATTTTTAATCGCAAAAACAAACGCCGACATAAACACACACCGAAACCCAAACGTCAAATCAAAATAAAATTAAGAAAACTTTCGATCGTCGTATATGTCTATATGATAGAAACTTTTATTTTTCTCTCTTCTTCGAAGAGTAATCTGATTTAAAGAGACGAACAAACTAGATTCCTCTCGAAATCATCATCAGAATGTGACAGGAATGAACGAGGGCAACAAAAACGGGGCCTCAGAAGAGTTCAGAGCACGTCCAAAATGTCATACGAGAGAGAAAAAATCGTTCAGTTTCCACATAGTACGTAAAAGCAAAGTGAGGCGGAGGAAGAGAAATAGTGAAAAATAAAGAAAAGAAGAGCGTGTTACGAGTATTACGACGACTCCGACGACGTGTAAAAACCTCCGGGGAAATTACAAAGGCAATTGGTTTGTACTACCCTCCAAAAAAAAAAAAAAAAAAAAAATAGAAAGGAAAACTTTCCGTGCCGTATTTTTTCTCGCTTATTTGATTATTATGAAGAAAAATAGTCGTACAGTTTCTACTCCACCGAACTAAAACGATAACAGCTATTAAGAGAAGTAACATTTTTGAGCTCTGATTCAAATAAACGACGAAAACTACGACCATTCAAAAACGAAACATGAAAACTCGCTCTCCCTCTCTCACACGAACTGGACAGGATTAATTAATTATTACAAAACAGCTTAATGACAACTGTTGTTTCATGTAAAATATATACGTGTATACGAAATGTCGAAAAAAAAAAATGTTAATCTCTAGTCTCCTCCTCCTACTCCACTTCCACTTCATAATAACTAAGAAGCGTGTGTGTCGAAAAAAGAGATTGGTGAGGATTAATTAGGCGGTTTGTAGTCAGGGAAACACACAAAATAAATTAAATAGAGAGAGAAAGGCAGTTAACAGCTCGTAACTGGGATACGACCGAATTGAAAACGGAACAAAACTTTCTAATCTTCAACGCAATGTGAAATTTTTTTTTTAAAAAATGGTTTTAGGCGCCCCTTGTTATTATTTATTCTTATTATTGCTCTCAGAGAGAGTTTAGTTACTCTAGAAATATGCGCGAAGCTTAAGAGCCATCATTTAAAAGACTTGACGACGACGATAACGACGACCATTCAAAAAACGAAACACGGAAATTCGCTTTCACTTAACAAGAGAAAAAAAAAAGCGAACTGGGCATAATTAATTAAGTAAATGTCATTTCTAGTTTCGCCATAAAAATGCTCTCTTAAAAGCAAAACGATGAAGTTCTCGGCTGCTCTAAAAGTTGTTTTGTTTTGCAACATTAAATTCAGGTGTACTGCGAATTGCTGTCAACTCTCAATTAATTGCTGTTTTGAGCGTCCTTTCTAGTCTTTTCGAGAAAAGACTCCAGCTGTGAGCTATACCACATATTTTACTCATTGACAAATTTTCCTTTGCGTTGAAGTCGTTTTTAACAACAAAAGAAAAACATTTATAAGACTGGCAGCAGCAGGTTGCTTGCACCTGGCAAATCGTTTTTCACCATCTAGTGCCTTTTGAGCAATATTGCAGCTTACGAATGGCTCCAACAGTCAAGAGCCGTAAACCAGGACAAGACGAGTGAAGCATCTGCTTCGGTCGCAAAGCTTAGGGGCTCAGAAATAATGACGCAAAATAACTACAAATGATAATACCAACGGAGGCGCAAGGTTTATTTATGCCTCGAGGGCAAAATTAGATAGTTAACAACATGATTCCAAGTACTAAATGCCATCATGTAGCTTTCATTTATTTTGAAAGTCTTTGTAGTGCCGTAAGTGACAAATAACTTATTGAAGCCGCCATTTTCGTGAAATATTCTGTATTTTTTTTAGTTTTTCGTTGTGTGGAATTGCAAACCCAACATTTATTTGAATTGTACTTTTTCAAAGTTAACATGAGAAGTACTTTTAGAGTTCTATCTAGGCTGACTAAAAATTTATCTTCCGAAGTAGAGATTAATGCCCGTAGAGCACTCCAAAAGGAATTAATTATTGAAATAAATAAGCTTAATTTATGAGCTTCACAATCTGTCCTCCTCTATTTTGTTTATCTCTTTGTTTCTTTCGTTCAATTAAGCGCAACAAGAGTAAACATTATTTTTTTCCCTCTCTTTACTAGGAAGTATGGATGGCCTGAAGTCAACGTTGAATCGATTCTTACGAATCAATTGAAATTAAAAATGAAAACCCAATACATGATTTTAATTTTTTTTTGCATTATTAAATCATAGTTTCTTTTTTAATTAAACTCCTGTTTTCTTCTAATTTGTGTTGATTAGAAGTTAAATTGATAATAAGGTATTCATAAGAAATTATGGCATATTTTGTTACTCAACGATTTCCAAATCGCTTCAACGATCGCGTATTGTTAGTTGAACGTAAAGTCATGAAGGTTTTAGCAGAAAGTTAGCAGAACTTGTCAAATTAATCCATGTGACGTCATGCTGACATTGGAGGGGAATCAATTTGTAAGAAATTGTAACAGAATGTGGGCTGAGAATATGTTTTTCATTTGTGTTTAAAGAAAAGTATGTTTTTTTGTGGGTTAGAGGGGGTCACAAATGAAGTTCCTTGCCGGATATTGAATCGATTCATTCAATTTTTTATGACGACTTGAATCCTATTTATACGATTAATCGGAAGTGAAAAATCCACACCCCAATTAATTTAATGAGAAATTCATTCACGCAAATACAGGAAATAAACCTTGCTGCACACTACATCAGATCAGATCAGAACTGAACGAATCCGAATATTTTGTTAACAAGCATTTCAATAAAGCTCCGCACACTAGCTTGGATCGGATCGGAAACACCACGTCAGATCAGATGCTGCAAGCATCCGGTTCGACCATTTCGTTCCGATGTACAGTGCGACACGCTTACCACGTATCATACTCTTGAAAAATAAGCAATGGGAATGTGGTGTCCAAAAATGTGATAGTCACCTGGAGGCTTGAGTTACAAATAAGAGAAAATATTGCACAAAACTGTAATCCAGCATTTTCTCAAACAAATACTCAAGTACTGTAATTACAGTTTTAAATAATATTTGCTCTCATTTACAACCCACGCCTCCAGGTGGCAAACACATTTTTGGACGCCAACATTTCTTTCTCTCCAAGAGTTGCCCGCATTGTATAGTATTTCCTACTAGAAAGAAAAAAAAAAAGAAAGAACAGAATTTGTCTCTCAGTGTTGCAAATCATGTCTTGGCTGAAGATCGCTAACAAGTGACAACAGTCGGAAAAAAGCAATCTAAGTTAAATTATGTTGAATTTAAAATTAGTTTTCCAATTCTCGAGTTCCGAGTCTCTACGACAAAATAAAAGAAGCCGTGTACATGTCATATTTTTTTTTCCTCTTTCGTGAAAATATAGCTTCAAATGTAACTTTTCTGAAGAAAACCTAAATAAAGATAGACATATAAAAGCGTCTTGTTTTATTTTTTTCTTCTTCTTTCCACGTCTTTTACTCATGATCTCTTTTTCCTTTTTACCCTGGAGAGATCACAAACCGGACCACGGATTCATCGATTCACAACCTCCGCTTCCTCAAACCTCCTCCTCCACACCACTACCTCCTCCTCCTCCTCCTTTGATGGCTGTGTTGTTAGTTTATTCTGAGTCTTCAGCAAAAGCAATCTAGAATTCTGATTGTTGCAACAGAGAACCTGGGGGGAGGGGACCTCGAAGAATACACATTTTACCCCTAATCGAACACAACATACAAAATACTCACATTCTTGTTTAAAGGTGAAATATTCTGTTAGATGCCTACATTCGTGGTTGCCTCTTAATAAAAATAACGTAGTTGAATAGCAGATTTTCAACGCCCACAAGTAAAGAACACACTGAAATAATAATTAAAAAAAAAACACAAAACACAAATGAATTAAATCTCTTGGATGTGTGTGATTTAATGGTAAATCAAAAAAAGTGTAGAGATAGTTTTGTCATAATATTCACTTCTATGCTAAAATATCCTCTGTCCACGTAATCGCCCAGAAACAAGTATTTTGTGCTCGAAGGTGGACCTCCCACTTCGAATAACTTCATTAGATCATAGAATTGACCATGGATATCGCCGCAAACTATAGAAAAGAGAAAAGAAAAACAAGACAGAAAAAGAAAAATGAGATTAATTAGGTTTCTATATAAAATTATAAACATCTATATAAGTTCAATGGATTGTGACTGTGACGTCCACATGACGTCAATTGGCGTCTCTCTCTCTCTCTCTCTCTCTCTCTCTCTGTGTCTCTCTCCCTCTGTGTGTCTCTCTCTCTCTCCCTCCCTCTCTGTCTCTCTCTCTCTGTGTCTCTCTCCCTCTGTGTCTCTCTCTCTCCCTCTGTCTCTCTCTCTCTCTCTCCCTCCCTCTCTGTCTCTCTCTCTCTCTCTCTCTCTCTCTCTATCCCCCTCCCTCTCTGTCTCTCTCTCTCTCTCTCTCTATCCCCCTCCCTCTCTGTCTCTCTCTCTAAAAATTATAAATTCAGACAGAGAGAAAAACGAGTAATTTTTATATTTAAAAAAAATATAAACCTTTAGAGATAATGTATTAATAATAAATCTATATTATAAATTGCAATTTTTAATATTTAAAAAAAATGCATAAAGAGAAATGAATCTTTCGAGAAAAATAAAAGTAACGAGGCGTGAAAAAAAAAAAAAAGAAGAAGCAAGTTTTCGTTTTAAGTCAAACAAGCAAATCAAAATCCATTAAAAAAATATTAAGCTCGAGCTTAAGAAAGGAAAAAAAAAAAGATTCATTGGAGAAGGCAACAATGGTTAGAGAATCGGTTGCTCTATAAGAATATTACGCATGCTATTATATTATACAAACATACTAGAAGTGTCGAGGGAGAGAACGAGAGAGAGAGAGAGAGATTCTGAAATCTTTCTTCTTCTTTCAGCTAAATTATCTTCTTGTTCTACTTACTGAACACACAAGACACAAGAGGCACACACATTCATTCATTCATTCTAGTATTTAAATCTTGTGTTCCGTCAAAATCTCTCTCTCTCTCTCTCTCTCTCTCTCTCTCTCTCTCTCTCTCTCTCTCTCTTTTTAGCATGTGTGTCTATGTGTATGTGCGTATCGCAAATCGAAAATCATTAATTTCGGAATACATAGTGGCTTTTTATCTGGTTGCCACAAACACTTGTTGAGCCAAAAACGAAGAAATGGAATTTTCCTCAATTTCCGACAGCCTCTTTTTTTTCTTCACCTTTTTACCAATTCTTTTCTATATATTTACAGGTTTTATTATCTCAAGATTCAGAAGTAACTCAACTTCAAAAACTTATATAAACTCAATGCCAAAATTTAAGTGTGACAAATTGAGGACGAAAACTGTACTCAACAGTTTCAGTTACAATACGATTTATTAAACATACAAAAAAAAAATGGATGCCATTTTTAATGGAAGATGTCTTCCTTCTACCTTCAAAAGTAGACGATTCAAATCAGCACTCCCTTTCGACGTTTTTATTTTTAAACATGAAGTTGCTTTACCTTTATCTCTCCCCCCTCTCTCTTTCATTCTCTTTCTTGTCGCGTTTATAGTTGTCACTTTGTAGTGACTTCCTCAGAAGTACAAGTCTTAGTGAATTCCACAGAGCCTTGTATAGGACATGCATCATACATTCACAATTTGTTATTAAGAATTAACAATTCGTAATAATAAATTGTGAATTTGTGATGCCTTATCCATTACAGGGCTCCGTAGAATTCACTTGTTTTACAAGACTTGTACTTTTGAGAAACAGGCCTCAAGATTAGGAAGAACGAGATTGCGAATTGTTAACTATAAACGCGGATGGCACCACACATTACAGGCAATTAGATAACGGGATAAACAGAAGTTGGCTCCGCCCTTTGTATGACGAACTTGACGCAACTTCTAATTGGTTTGTTGTGTAGTTTGACGTTGAAAAGGGCGGAGCATGTGACGTCAGACTACATAACCAACCAATCAGAAGTTGCCGTTCGTCATAAAAAGGGCGGAGCCAACTTCTGTTCATCCCGTTTTCTAATTGCCTGTCCACACACACATTTAGGTGCTGTTGCCATGATGGTTCCATATTCACCGACACAATTTGTGACAATCATCTCTCCTAAACATTCTGCATTACAGCAGCAATATTAAGGAGAAAAGTGTTTTATAAACTAGAAGGGTTTAATCACTTAGGGTATTTTCATGTTATCTTTCAAAACGAACCTTTTCATAGACCAAAATTTAAAAAATATATCGTCTGTTTCAAGTTTTATCATTTTCAAACTAACATAAGTTAATTTAAAACAAATATCAACAAGATTAATACCCTTTCTAATTTCTAAAACACTTTCAAGTTTCTTTAAATTATGATCCTGAAAGAAAGAATACACAATTCGTTTCCATTATAAAGGTTAACTGCAATGAAATTCCTAAACAGTTAATAGTTTAGTAGAAACAAAATTGGTTAAATTAACCATAATTAAATTAGACAACAACACTTAAGTTGAGTTAACACAACTGCATTGACACAACATGGTAAATACATTATTAAAGGGTTAAAACGACACTTCCTGTTCCAAACACAAGTTTGGCTTGAAAACTTAACAGGATGTAGAGCATCGTTTAACTAGAAATTGACACCCAAACAGGAAGTGACACAAAGTCCTTTCACCACACACGTTAAAAAAAAAAAAAAGAAAACAAACCAAAGCACAATTTTTTTAAGGATCAATCCACATCAAGCTGACAAAACACAAACAAAACAGGAACTCGAAGTGTTTCGAGACAAATTGGGCGACAATTCTAAAACATTTCTGCGATTTTTGTTTTTATTTTGTTTGCCATTTCACAAACTATTTCATTTTGCGGCTCACACGTTGATAAACATTAAAAGGTTTGTATTTTGTCTCTGTATTATGCAACATTTCTGTCAAAATCTGTGCAGTTAGTCGTGCAGCAGTTAGTATTAAAACAACAACAGAACAGTAGCAAAGTTTACTTAGGACAGCTATAAAAAAACAAAAACCCAAATGTGTTTGTGTTGTGTCACAAGTTTGTGGACAGGCAATTAGAAAACGGTATAAACAGACGTTGGATCAGCCCTTTTTATGACGAACGCAACTTCTAATTGGTTGGTTATGTAGTCTGAAGTCACATGCTCCTCCCCCCACATCCTCCGCGCAGTTTAAAACTACCTTAACAAAAACCTCAATTAAATAACTAATCTCAAGATTGACAGATAAGCAAGCAAAGCAAGCACAAAAGACACACAGATGCAGAAGATGCTTAATTAGAATTCATGATCTTAATAGGGAATTTATTCAACCTTCCTCTTCAATGTCACTTCACTGTCGTTGCGATACAACAAGAATGTATTTATAAGTTTCTAATAATAAAAAAAGATTGAACCGAAGGAGAGAGAAAGAAAGAACCCAAATCGATCGAACACGGTTCACCAGTTTAACCGTTCAGTTGAACACGTCACAATTTAGCAAAACCGATCAATTGAGTGATGTCTCTCGACTATTATAAATGGTGGTGACATAGCCTCAAACATACACCCCCAACCTCCTCCTCACACATACAGAACCTATTTAGATCGACACAAAAAAAACACCTGTGTGTGTTTGTGTGTAAAATGTAAAAAAAAACCCGGATCTATATACCGATATACGCATATTTACTTACATAGTTAAATCATTTGCATATCATTTTAAAGTTCCTACATGATGAAAAAAATTATTCAAGAAGTTTGGAATAATTTTTTTCTATTTCTATGTTGAAACAATAAATACGGCAAAGAATTCAAAGAAAAGTAATATGTGACTAAATGCAAACATCGTTTGGAACCGACTTAATATCATTGTGATCTGAAGCAGGTTTTTTTTTTTTAAAAAAAAATAAAATTGCAACCTGCCAACTACGGTTACAACTAAATTTCATCAATTTATTTCAATATTTTACGGAAATCTTTATTAAGATAAAAAAGTACATATTTTAGAACATATTTTTGTTAAAAATGTGTCAATTTTGAAGTAGATTATTTATTTTGTCCTTATAGCATTAGATGGCGCCACTAGCCATCCTCTCATTAGAAACGTACTTGCACTCTTGACTCAACTTCCTTTTATTCACGTGGCAAACTTTTAGTTGCGTCATCACTATTTCTACACGTGCTCTATTCACTTATATTATATGTTCTGAGGGTAAGTTTGTCACGTGTTGATAATTAAGGTTGTTTTGGACGTGGCTTTTAGAGCTAAAAGGCTGCATTCTATTTCAACGAATTGGCGACCTATGGAGGTTGGCGCCATCTACCTTGTATTTACACAAGTTTTTTTTCTATGAAGCCCTCTTTAACAAATTTTATTTTAATTATTTTTTTAAGAAAAGTCATATTTAATTTATTATTTCATAAATTCATAACCAGTCAAAAAAGATTAAAAATAACTACTTATATATAGTTAAGATGATTTTTTTTCGAATTTTATTGTTAAGCTGACTGACTATTCACCAAAAAAGCGAGCGAGAGCGAACATTCTAACTCAATAATCGTCTGGTGAGTACTGGTTAGCCAATGAGCGAGCAAACATTCGCTCAATCGTGTTCAAAAAACAAAGACGGGTAAAGGTGATTATTGTTATTTGCTAGAATGTTTGTTGTGGTGCAGTGCAGCCGCTCGAGTGCAGCAGTTTGTGCTTAGCTGTAAATGATGGATCAACTTGCAAAACAAGAACGTTTTTGCTCCTCTATGAACGCAATGTGACCATTTCAAGGAAACACAAGTAAACATCGACGAGCACGAACAAATGTTTGCTTTTTTGGAGAATACTCGGGCTTTTATATGAGAAAAATCTTGGCAAACATTTCGAGTTGATTAAAAAATAAGATTATTACGTATAAATTTTAACTAATAATTTAATTATTTCCCCATAAAGATGTTCAAACATGAATACATTTGAATACATTTTTATTTCAACAAAGATTTCCATGAAATATTATCATAAATTGAAAAAATGTATCCGTAAAATACAAAAAAAAAGGACAATTTCATTTTGGTTGCTATTTTCCATAGCTGTATTATAGGCCTATATATTTTTATTATTATTATAAAGTTTTCAACTCGAGAAATTTTGTCAAATAAAAAAAAAAGGAACAACAAAACAAAAAGTTGAAATATAAGTGGAGAAAACGAGACGAATTCAAGTTGCGAAAAAAATAAATAAGGAGAATTCTCTAATAAAAGGATATGAATTTTTCAAAAGGGTCATGAAAATAGAAGAGAATAAAAAAAAAAGGTTTATTCACATTCACACACAAACAGAAGAGAGGAAAAATATTTAGATATATAGCTTGTAATACCGTATAATATATGCTTTGTTGTATTACATACATACAAACATTTCTACAAGTAAATTATGCATTAAGAATGAAGAACCCACCAGAAATAATCACGTCATCAAAACATCACAACAGAAAACAAGAAAAGAGAGAAAAAGAGAATGAGAAATGAAGGAAGGAAACTGAAGAAGAAGAAGAAAAACGAATATATAAAAGTGAATGTTTGAGAAAGAAAGCTCAAATAATGTTTGTATTTGTCTGTCCTCTCTCTCTCTCTCTCTCTCTCTCTCTCTCTCTCTCTCTCTCTCTCTCTCTCTCTCTCTCTTTCTGCATACGTATATATGTTTAGTCAATCTGAGGAATCAGTCAATTTGCAGATTGTATACACAATCTGTGAATCTGCAAAATTCAACACCTAAAATGTATTGAATTTTGCAGATTGCCAGTAACATAGTGTTGTTCTATATTGCCTAGGCAATCTGCAAAACCACCAACCTGCTAGTGAATCTGCAAATTTCAATACATTTTAGGTGTTGAATTTCGCAGATTCACTAGCAGGTTGGTTGTTTTGCAGATTGTCTAGGTAATCTGCAGATTGAATGATTCCGCAGATTGACCGTAACATATATATAAACAATGAACTACGCTGACATCTGTAATACACACACAAGACACACACACATACATATATATATATATATATATGTAATTCATTATAAATTCATGACAAATGTTCTTCTTTTCTCTCTGAAATCCTTCTTTTTTTTCTAACCGACTACTCGGAGCCAATCATCTTTGTGCAGAAATTTCCTAAGTGAAGAATATCGGGGAAAACAGGTTTATATATAAAAGCAATTACCAATTCAACTGAAGTTATTATTGAACACTTTTCATCAGAATCATTATTTGACTGAAATACAAAAACATCTGTATTTAAGAATTAATTATTATTATATTAAGGTTCAGATTTTTGTGAAAAATATCAAAGCAAATGTTTCTCAATTTGTAGCTCAAGTGCCAATTATTGAAGTAATAATCATCATCATCATTAGAGTAACTTCCATTTATGTTTTTTTTTCTAATAAAAAAATGTTAGGTTAGAGGCTAAATTTCTAATTACTATCAGTTGTCAACTAGAAAGTTCTAGCCTCTAACCAATGTTTTCACAGGCAATTAGAAATCGGAACGAACAGAAGTTGGCTCCGCCCTTTTTTATGACGACCGGCAACTTCTAATTGGTTGGTTATGTAGTCTGACGTCACATGCTCCGTGCTTTTCTACTTCGAACCACACAACAAACCAATTAGAAGTTGCCGGTCGTCATAAAAACAGCGGAGCCAACTTCTGTTCGTCCCGATTTCTAATTGCCTGTATGTTTTCTATTATAAAAAAAATCATAATTGTTGATTTTGATCTAAATGAGATTGTTTACTTAACAATTGGTTCTTGAGCCACAGATTGAGTAACATTTGCTTGATATTGGCATGAAAATCCGAGCAATAATTATTTCATATTAATTCTTTTTAGAAAAAATAATATTAATGTTATTTTTTTTAAAAAATGACCCCTTAAATTTCAACGAAAACAATAACTAAAATTACAATCCCATTGCATGCTTCAACTTAAAATAATAAAATCGACCAGGAAAAAAAACCAATGATGTAAAAAATTGATATTTTAGGTTTTGTTTCCATGTAGCGTTTGCCCATTAGAATTCGCAGAGCGCATGCAGCGCATTACCATCTTATCGTTTTATATAGGAAAGTGATTGCATATTTGCGTTAGCAGCGCCATCTATTGATCACCAATGAAAACTGCCAATGAGACGTTCACTATAGGTTTGGTTAGGTTAGGTTAGTTTTCCTACATAAAACGATAAGATGGTAATGCGCATGCGCTCTGCTAATTCTAATGGGTAAACGCTAGTTTGTTTCCATTGGGGTGAAAATTTGAACTTTTTGAAGATTTCAACTGGTGAAAAATAGACGAAACGTGGCCCCCGACTATTTTGTCTATGATAATAGACAAAACAGGTCACGTTTGTACAATTTTTCAAAAGTTGAAATTTTCAAAAAGTTTGCAAATTTTCGCCTCAGTGGAAACAAGGCCTTAAAAGTAAAATTAATGACAAAAATGAAGGGGGTAAAAAAAATCAGTAGGCGAAAAATGTGATTTATATCCATACTCTATGGTAAGGCGTAAATAGTTCTCATTATTCTGCCCACGACGTGACAACAGACAACTTTTAGTGTTTCTTTAGAAAAATAAAAAGTGTTGCCCCTTGATTAAGGCAATCACTGATAACACTTTTCCTCTCTTCTTCTTCTTCAGATAAGATTTCGGTTTTGTGTCTTAGATTTCGATCTTTCATCGTAAACGACATGAAAAAATAAGACGTAAAAAAAAAAGAACGTCCGATCTTACTAAATTGGATCTATACATATTTATTCCGATATATAAATGTCACCGTCAAAGTGTAAACTAAGATCATCATTAAAATTCACTAGTCAAATTGCAAAACAAAACAAAAAAACGACCAATTTCGGTCGTAATTTCGTAAATTTCTGCATACTGCGATTCTCAAGTTTTAGACAATTTACAAAATGCTTTAAACAATCTACAAAGTGTATATGAATTTACTTATTCATGATATAAGAATATAACGTATTCCGAACATTTCTCTGTAACAAATTTTGTTCGTTGTTCTGAAGTCCGGTCCTGATCCACCAGTTGTCAAGTTTCTTGACCGTGATATCAAAGAATGTTCATGTTCAGGCCAAGAGTTGTTTGGACGTCTCGACCGAGCATTTCACTGAACACCTATCACGCTGCGAACATGTTCTGTTTCAAGTTTGGACACTCCAGCCAGAGCGACCAGAAAAAAACGAACATGTTCTTTGAAAATGTTCGCCAACATTTTCTGTTCGTTAGTTCTGTCTGTTCTAGTCTAGTCTAGTCTGTTCTGTTTCTGTTCTCGTTCTAGTTCTAGTCTAAACCGTCTGCATAATGCGTAAAAAACAATAGACAAAATATTGTGCAGATATATACTATAGAATCGGGTTTTATTGCAAATTGACTGGTGAATTTGCAGAATGGCTTAATTTACACTTCGTCTTTACAAATGGCTTGAAAAGGGAACAATTTCTTGGCTTCTTTTTTCGTTCTCTCTCTCTCTCTCTCTCTGTCTCTCACGTTATTCTGAATTCATAGGCAAAATGACTCAGAAAAGATCCAAAATAAGCCTTTTAGTAAAAAGCCCACACAGACATGATGTTAGTAATTAAGTTTTAAGTCTAAATTCGATCTTCTATGCCAAATATTATAATGAAAGAAAGAAAAATCCTTCCTAATATAACTTCCTGCTCTACTTTTTCGATTAAAATTTATCGAACCTATTTTTTTCTAAGAAAATTAAGAGAAAATTAAGAAATTTAAAATAATTTAAGTAGTAGTGAGGTAATTTCTAATTACTGACATACATTGTTTGAGTGCAATTAGAATAATTAAGTAAAAACCTATTGTTCTAATTACAATTTTATCTATCATTACCAACAACTGAAAAAACAAAAGAATTTGACTTTTGTATTTTCTTATCTCTTAAATTACGAAGAAAAAAAAAACCCTCGAAAATACTTTTAGCTTTTAATTTTTTTTTTTGTCTTTTCTAAATTTTCTTAGCCTAATTTTTACTAAATGACTCCCTATTCTGAGGCTAAATAAGAAGCGAAAACCACAAAAGAAAAGAAGAAACCCATTCGGTTTCCTATACCTCGAAAAATACAACAAAATATTTTCTCGTAAAAAGAAAAACTTAAACTGAGCCAAAAAAGAATCGGATTACTTTTAGAATATAAGAAAACTCGACGCATGCGCGGAAAAAAATCTAGAGAAAACTAGAAATGAATTTGGGGGGAGGATTTTTTTTACAAAAGGAAAAAAAAGTTAAAAAGTTGAGTTGATATTAGGCAGGGTACACACGATCAATTCTGGATTGTCCATCCTGGCTTTTTCAAAGCACAATTTGACCTTGTATAGTTAGGCTTATCGCACATGACATCGGATTGGAACGGAACGGATTATATATTGCAATAGAGCTTACCGCATCGCTATCCGACGTGGTGTTCCGTTCCCATTCGATGTAATGTGCGACAAGCCTTACTACATACCATAAGAGGAAGCTTGTGACGTCAGACGGGTTTACAAAAAAATTTAGGGTTCTGTCATTTTATCTAATTAAAAAGATGTAATAACTAAAAAAAATTACAAGAACCCTTTTTTGTTGAAACTGTTTGATATTATCCTCAATTTTCTATCAGATTAAATGACAATCCTTTTTGTGTTAACCCCTCTGACGTCACAAGCTTCATCTTACACCGAGGGCAGTAACTACATGTGGTTAATTTTTATTAATTCAATATCCAACTTTTATTGCTCTTCAATGTTGACTAATATGATGTTATTCAGCCTGATTTTTTCTCTTCAATTATGGGTTAAAAAAAAAGGATCGTGTGTAACAAGGATGGACAAGCCTTGAAAAGGAGCGAGCGAACACACACGCTTTTACAATGATAAGAAAATAAGTATTTCTTTAAAAAAGAGAAAAAAATATATTCTGCTTAAATACAATTTCAAAAGAAAACCAAAGATAAATTAGACAGAAATGGTTTGAACAACATCTGTTGGGCGTTTTTGAGGAACAATCTAAGACTGAAAGAAACATTTCACACGAGCCACTTTTGGTAGTCGAGTTCGACTGCAGAACAACGACCGGTAGACGTTTTGGTAGTCGAACTCGACCACACAAAAAGTAGCTCGTGTGAAATACGCCAGAATTGAACGTGTGCAAACGGGGCTTTATACTAGTTAAGATCCCTTTGAATCCCCCTTTTTTCTTCAACCCAGTTCTTCTTCCTTTCCTAGATATTATTGGGGGATCTGGTTAAAAAAACTAAAATGGTTCGAATTTCTAGAAAGAGAGAAAGAAATTCTTGGCTTCAGTCATGCAAGTAGAAAACGAATACAACTTACAAAAAGACTTTGCTGCTTTTTTTTAAGAAATAAAAAAGATACTGTAACTAAAGAGAAAATAAGAAAGTGTAAAAGAAAGAAAGGGAAGAAAAAAAAATTCAGTTACTATTTCGAACTCAAAAAACGGTAAGCGATATTGTCTCTCAGTAAAAAAAAAATCACTGGTTAAATTGCGGACTAAACCGCCAAATTTATCCGCAACTGCTAAAAAAAAGCCTATAGAAACTTCAAAAGTTACAACGTGCTAACATGAGACGTGGCCAATTTGGCAAAGGCAATTAGAAATCGGGACGAACAGAAGTTGGCTCCACCCTTTTTATGACGACCGGCAACTTCTAATTGGTTTGTTGTGTAGTTCGACGTTGAAAAGGGCGGAGCATGTGACATCAGACTACATAACCAACCAATCAGAAGTTGGCTCCGCCCTTTTTATGACGACCGGCAACTTCTAATTGGTTTGTTGTGTAGTTCGACGTTGAAAAGGGCGGAGCATGTGACGTCAGACTACATAACTAAACAATTAGAAGTTGCATGTTTGCCTGTCAATTTGGCAAGTTTCAAACTTGCTCAAATGGCTCTAGCAGGTATAGTAACCAAACGGCAATTTCAAAACAGGCAATTGTGCTCAGCATTAGAATTTCTTTTGCGAGCCCTTTTGAAAACTCTTGAAAATCTTGCTGTTATTTGCATATGGTCACCCTGACCTCTGCAGTGTCGCATTTCCCTAGATTCCCTATTGTATTTCAGAGCGTTTTATCTCGAAGTACTCAAATTTTCAACTCCAAAACAGTAGTTTTTGGAAGAAAAAACATCCCAAAAAAAAAAAAAAACTATCATTTCTGAGTGTTTCATTGAGCACTAGGCAATGCCTTTAAAAGAAAAAAGTTCTAAACGCCATCATTTTCAAGAAGGTTTTGTCTAGCCCCAGAGAGGAAAACCTTAAATGTTGTTGCTGTTCTGAAAAGCAGAATAACCAGGAATAGAAAAAAAAATCAGCTGTATTCGTAAATAGCTACTGAAAATAAAATTTTAAGTTCACTTTAATAACAATAAAAAAAAATCCGCGTTAAGAATGAAATTTTTTTTTAAGAAAAACAAGCTTAAAAAGAAGCTTTTAAAGAAATTTTCTAAAGAAAATCTTTTGTGTGTTTGGCATATTATATCAATAGAAGTAATCCTCTGAACCGAAAACAACTAGGAGTTTGTAAGTAGTAGGCGGATCAGGACGATTCAATAACCAGGACATTTTTTTCATAAAATACACACAAATTTCCTCTCTCTCTTAAAAATATACACAAAAAAAGATTTCTTTTTTTATGAAAAACAAACACGTAATAAGAAATTCGTGCAGCTGTTATTATGTATATTTTCTCTCTGTATAAATTTTAACGATGGCTAGATTTCAAAATCACACATAAGTAGAGAGAGAAAATAAAAAAAGAACGAGAAAAAAAACATATGAGAATAAAAGAGACGCTAGGCATCATCTTAAAGAGTTTCCATGACAACGGTTACCATAACAACCGGAAACTATGACAGTTGTAGATGATAGAAGGAAATGATGATGATGATGACGTCACAAACAAATATTCAAGTCTCGCGCGCACGTGCCCAATTCACTGGGTTTTTTTTTGTAATCATAATACAAGGGTGAGTCAAAAATTATCCACACTCCGGTTTTATTTTCCGAGATTCTCAAGGGCCAGTATTGGAACACTATCAGGAAAAAAAAAGAAGGTTGAGATGCACACTGAAGAGCTGAAGCCTAAACTTCGGATTAAATGCAGAGGGATTACTATCCAAGGGCGTTGTGATCTTGCATGACAATGCACGTCCTGAAGGCAATAAATTAGAGATAGGCCATTCGAATCCTCGAATCCCGCGCGCGAATCTTGAAAAATATTCGAGATTCAAAAACTCGAATCTTTGCGCTTTTTTCGACTTTCGAATCCTAACCTTTAAAAAAAACTGTTAAAAACTTTGGTAAAATTAATTTTTAACTCCATTGACGTCCAATAGAACCCGTTTACTAACAAAAAAAAAACGCCAGCGATTGTTGCAACCCGGATTACCAATATCACCTTGTGGCCTGACCCTGAGAGTGCCACACTTTTTTTTTTATTATTAATAATTTAATATTTAATACTAGTGGGGTAACCCGTCAATTGTGCACATGCGCGTCATTTTTTCCTTTTTTTACTCCTTTCATTTCTATTTCAGTCACCCCTCCCACTTTTTCCCCCTCTCCCCCCTCAACACTTTCCAACCTTTTCCCCTCTCCAATTTTAATATCATGGGGTTCTTAGATGGGAAGGGTGCAACATATAGTTGACCTTGAGAAACAAAAGCGGTTCATTTATTCATTTAAATTTATATAAATTCCGACGTGCTTCATTGGTTTTGTTACTCCACACACACACACACACACACACACACACAGACCTGGGATATTATATATATAATAATAATTATTATTTCATTTATTTGTATCTACTTAATAAATAACATAGGATTCTTATATGAGAGATTCGAGAACCTTTTAGAATTCGAGAAAATTTAGGATTCGATCCACCTCTACAATAAACACATATAAGTGTACACGTAGTACGTGCTAATTTTTTGATTGCTCTAAATCATTTTTAATGAGAGTTCTGCTAACTTTTGTGGGACGGTGTTATGGTCCTTGAGACTTAAAATGGAGTTAAATGCTATTAAAAAATAGAAGGACCTTTTTTAAAAATTTATATAAAGCCAGCACTTAAAGAACAATACTTTTTTATTGCATTTTGCGCTTTACTGTATTTTAATTGAGCAATTGTGATACTATTTCTTACAGTGTTAGTAAAACTATAATAGTAACAACACTAAATTTGTCTCGTTGTCGTCTGCTCAAAACAACAAGATGGAGGAGGACGTGGATCTAGGTTCTTAAATTTCTTACAAAAGTTACTTTTAAAAACTTTAAATTTAGATTTTGCGGCTCTAAATTGTGTTAAATTGTTGTTTTTAAAAAAAGAAAATATGACCGAATTTACTTTCCCTGTCTCTTTTTTGGCAAACTTTTCTCAAATAAAAGGAAGACGAAAAAAACGTTTAAATGATTGATCACCCAGCTGCAAATTCCGCAAATATTTTGAAGCACAGTTTGAGACACACTTTGTATACAAAGTGCGCCAAAAATAAGTGAAACCCTTGAGTAAAAATGATGGAATACTCTCTCCTCTCTCTCTCACATCCTTACCAAATTAGGGTACCATCCACATTTTATAAAAAAACAAACGTGAATAAAAATTTAAAATGGTACCTGTAACTGGTGCCTCAATATCGATCATTGTTTTTTCCTGACGCAAGAGGGCAGCACCTTCATTGATTATGCGTAGTGCAGCCGCTTCTTCTATCCGACCTTCAAGAATAAAGTGTTGCTTCAGAACGTCCGGTTTAGGTTTACCCGTCCTAGCATCGAATACTTCAGCTATGGTCAACTTGTGACTGGGCGGAAACGGGACACCTTTTGTTGGAAAACATACAAAAAAAAAAATTAAATAGCAGAAATAATAATTATGTTACACTGAAAAAATGAGACTAGCTCAAAATTTGGAAATAAAACAAAAGCCAAAATTTCAGGTTGGAATTGAGGAAGAAGAAAAAAAATGTCAAAATTTTCATAGTATTTTGTGTAAAACAGAAAATTACTTAGAATTGATGAAAACTGAGTAGTCTCAGTTTTTTTTTTAAAAAACAAAACAAAAAGTTTTGTTTTTAAAAAAAAAAAACCGGAATATTGTAAAATTAGAAATTTAGAAAAATTCTGCATCAATTATTACGCAAAAAAATTCTATAAAATCGCATAATTTTACAATCTCCATACATTACAATCAATCGAACACTAAATGGATTAGAAAAAAACATAATTTTTGTTGAAAAATATCCAAAATTTATCTGAAATTTGTTCATATATAGTAGGCCTATATAACATATTCTAAGCCTCAACCTGAATTTCACTCTTTATTCCATCTGTTTGCAATTTTGTCATCTTTAATTAGATCGAGTAGCCCCCCCCCCCCCCTTTACTTGTTTTTAACAACATAAGTGCCAACAAAAAGACCAAATCATGCAAAAAAAAAATATTTCATTTCATTATAACTTTTTAAAAAAATAACAAGATGGCAGGTCAAATTCATTTCATGCAGAAACTATTATGAATATGTACTGTTAAAATTACTAATTACTAATTAGCTTTCCCAATTATCGGTTGTTTTGCAGATTAACTGCAATAGAAATCATAATTAAAAAATACAATTTTATGTAAAAACAAGAAAATTGTTTTAAAAAATGTTTTTTTTTTTGGTGATAGTCGCTTTTATAAAAAAAAGGTCTAAAAAGTAAATCAAGCTGTAATTGAGTCTTGTCTTGTTGGAGTAGTGGTTAGTGTCTTAGCCCATAGTTATGTACAGGTAGTTAGAAATAGGCGAAAACATCAGTTGGCTCCGCCCTTGTTATGACGAACGGCAACTTCTAATTGGCTGGTTATGTAGTCTGACGTCACATGCTCCGCCCTTTTCAATGTCAGACTACATAACCAGCCAATTAGAAATTGCCAGTCGTCATAACAAGGGCGGAACCAACTGAAGTTTTCACCTATTTCTAACTGCCTGTTAGTTATGTTGGTCATGGGTTCAATCCCCGTCCAGTGTGTGAATTATTTTCAAATATTTCAGAAAGGTGGTGCATGGTGGACAAACAAACAAATTAGTAAAAAAATACAGTGATAATTAAATAATGATATAATATATCAGTGTGTTGTCACTTGATATACATGTAAGACCTCTCTGGCCACAGGTGGCGGCCTTTACAACTCTTTTCCTTCACGAAAACCCTTCTCCAAGAGACTCGATCTTTGACAGCGAATCGATGATTGCAGCAGGTAAAGTGCAAGTTCAAAGTAAATAAGGAATTAGAGGAAGAAAACCCAAAGTAATGTCGGAAGTGTTCAGAGTGTGATTGGCAAATTCTCAATGTCCTAATCCAACTTAATCGTTAATTGAGAGAGTTTTTAGAACGAGTTTATTTTTATACATTGTATTTTATATTTAAATCACAAACACATGCAAACAGCCAAACACATTTTTTTTAGAAAACTTAACTGAAAACATTCCCACTTTTGAATTAAATTATTACCGGATGGTCGTTTTTCACTTTCAAATTGGATAAGAATTGTCACAAAAAGTTTTAAAGGGAACTAAAATTACACACATTGAATAAAAATCACACTGAATTTCAACTTTGTAAGGAATTTTACCAGAAGCGCCATATATTTTTTAAGTGCAGAGAACTGTTTTATTTCTAATTTTATTTTCTGGTGTGTTTTTCAGCGTGTGTGATTTCTCCCTTAGATCACTTTCCTTATAGGCAGAAAAAAAAAACTAAAAATCTAATTTAAACAATTCTATTTTGCAGAAAGTAGGCTTAAAAAACGGTGAAATTGTTTCTTTCTGCCACGGAATTACATTTTATTAGTCTATTGTTATTTATGGCTCGGCTTCCTATTCGTTCTCTCCATTTAGCAATAGCGGTGGTCAATACCTTATTTTTGCGGCGTATAAAACCAATACAGCGTTCTGATTGGCCAAATTCAAATTGATCACAGCTATCGCCAACAACCGCCATAAGAAGCAGCAGCCATAAAAGAAGATGACGTCCTGTTATAAACAGGCAATTAAGAAATCGGGACAAACAGAAGTTGGCTCCGCCCTTTTTATGACAAAACCAGCTTCTAATTAGTTGGTTATGTAGTCTGACGTCACATGCTCCGCCCTTTTCAACGTCAGACTACATAACCAGCCAATTAGAAGTTGCCAGTCGTCATAAAAAGGGCGGAGCCAACTTCTGTTTGTCCGGATTTCTAATTGCCTGTCTTCTTATAAGCTGATAAATTTTGTAATTCCGCGTAGCAAACAGAAACAAATTCACCTATTATTTTTTTTCTGTCCTACTTTTCAACCAAATCAATAGAATAAAAGTTATTCAAATTAAACATAAATTCCGTTTTTTTTTTAATCTGTGTAGAAATTGTTTTTTCCGGTTTATGTAATCTAGCCCCTTAAAGCCTGGAACACACACGCGGAATTCCGCCAAGGGGGAAAAAATAGGAAAAGGAAAAAAAGTCATTTTCTTTTTCTGTATCTCTGTTGTTCACACATAGAAACAGAAAAAGTAATGAGGAAAGTTGTGGGCACCCTCTATGGAGAAAGAAAAAAAACATATTTAGATCTATTGCCAAAATGGATTCCAATTTGCTTTTTTGTCATGTCACGTCATGCTTCTTTCTGATTGGTGGGAATTTGAACGGAATATTTTGAGAACGGAAAACGTTGAGCTTTGTTCAACTCATTTTTAATGAATTTTCCGTTCATTTTTTATGGAAAATTTTCTCATTTAAATATTCTGGTTTGATTTTCTGAACGGAATTCCGCGTGTGTTCCAGGCTTAAGAGATTTATTTCTAAATTAGTATTCCGCGTTTTTTGAAAAAAACAAAACAAAACAAAACAAAACCAAAACTAAATGAAAACATTTCATAAAGAAAAATAAAATAATATGTCTCTTCAAACAGAGAAATAATGGAGGGGAAGATGATGATCATCATCTTATGCGACAAAATAATTCTAAATCGATTTTTTCTCTCTTTTTCTCTTTTTTTAAAATTGCATAGAAACTCTTTTAAATTGGTGAAGAAAATATGAGTGACATTAGATATAATAAAAAGCAGTACACACGTCATCGACCACCAACAAAGAATGTCACCACCTCCTCCTTCTTCATCCCTATCTTTATCTATATATACGTGTGTATGTAATTACAGCCGCAATTATCGACTAAACAGAGAGAAGAACAAGAAACCCGCAATTATAACTCAATTCATTCACACGTCGTCACATCTTTTACAAGAAACTTGAAAAAAGCACGATGATTTTTTTTAATAAAATAAAAATATGTTTTCTGTATTAAATTCTCTTGTAATCCCTTCGAAATTTCGAATGACAACAAAATAAAATTTGCTGAAAATTTTATTTTTGATCAAAATCTATTATGAATATCCCTGATGACAAAAGTACGGAGCCCCTTTTAGGACACGCTGTGAAACAATTTAAGTCAGTTATTATCGAGATAATATCTCGTTATATCAAGTTATTATCGAGATAATATCTCGTTATATCAAGTTATTATCGAGATAATATCTCGTTATATCAAGTTATTATCTCGTTATAACAAGATTAAGAACTTCACATAACGGACTGAAATTGTTTCGCACATGTTCTAAAAGGGATTCCGTACAAAAGTAAACAGGAATCAAGCAACACATTTTTTTTTTGTAAAATTGTATTAAATTTATTATTTAAAATTATTTTAATATCAAAACTGATGAAGTAAATGAAAAATAGGTCCTCAACAGTTAATACAAAATATTAAAAATACGAATTTTGAAAAATTTAGTATTTTTGTTTAGATTACGGTGGCTTTATATGTATTTTGCTTTCGTTCCTCCAGACGGCGCCACGAGAGTTCACAAATCAGCTATTCATAAACATCTAAATGAAAACTTTGTATTTTTCTCCACAAGCTTTATTTAATTTTGTTTAATTGATGTCAGGTTTTGAAAATTTATATAAATTTCTGAAGAAATCGCGAATTTTAAAAGTCCTAACAATGTTTTTTAAAAAAAACTTGTGATCACTGATCACAAATGTTTGTCTTTATAATCTATTAATGACACCTCAAAACAAAACAACAAAAAGAAAGACAAAATCCGAAAAGTAAAAAAAGCAGAAAAACCGTTTTGTCTCCATTGACTTGATCGACAAAATGTCACCAAACCAAATTACAAAAGAAGTCTTTTTTTATTTTCTGCATTTGATGACAGATTCTCATCGAAAATTCTGTAACCACCCCTAAATTCTGTGAATCAATCCCAACCTCTCCCTTTATCTAACCAATCCCTGATGTTTTTTGTCCCCTCTATTGAGTCTTTGAGAGAGAGAGAGAGAGAGAGAGAGAGAGAGAGAGAGAGAGAGCTAATCCAGTTTAATGCATTCTCTTGGAATGTATTTTCTTACGGAACAGACTCCACCAAGACACACGAAGGAAGTTTCTTTTCCGCCTCATCTGTAACCATGACAACCATGGAATTTAGAGGATCAGCTCCATGATATAACAAAACCATAAGACTATTTTTTATATATAAAAAACAATACAATGACTATCATTCCATCTTTCTAATAGACTATCTTCTCAATGATCCCTCTTTTTGTTTTTCTTCTCGAAAGAGGGGGGGGGGGGGGGGGGGAAACGCATCGGTATTGAAATTGTACCTGAGAAATTGGACTCTTATTTGATCCAATTTCATTTGATATAAAGGTTTTTTTTTTAAAAAAAACTGCAGTGAGTTCAGTTTAAAATTTCTCTTTTTTATGTTTCCATCTCAAACGACGTTGGAGGTGGAGACTAGAAATATTTCTATTTTGGCAATTAATCCAATTGGCATTTAATTTTATAATAATAACCAGAAAATTAATCAAAAAACGTGTTTTTTGTGATGTTTTTATAAAAAAAAGGTCTAAAAAGTAAAAACAAAACTAAGTCTAATCCCCTCTTGTCTCGTTGGTGTAGTGGTTAGTGTCTCAGGCATTCAAGCCCATGGTAAGTGTTGGTCATGAGTTCTCAATCCCCGTGCAGTCTGGATTATATTTTCAAATATTGTTTAAAAATAGAAGGACCTTTTCAAAAATTATATAAATCGAGCAAGTGAAGAACAATACTTTTTATTGCATTTTGCGCTTTACTGTATTTTAATTGAGCGATTGTGAGGCGATTTTTTGCTGTTTTAGTAACACTATATAAGAACACTCATTTGTCTCGTTGTCGTCTGCTCAAAACAATAAGATGGACGTGGATCTAGGCTCTTAAAAATAAACGTTTTATGGCAAAATGGAAATGAGCGAGCGAGAGAATCGAAGACGCCATATGCAACAAAAATCTGGTCTCTGATTGGTTGTTGGGTAGCGACTTGAAACGTTTGCGACCTGAAGCTTCTGTTTGAACAGAAGCTTGGCGACTGAGTAGCAAGTCGCGACGCTTTGACAAGTCGCTAATAGTTGCTTATATATGGTATGAAGACGCGCATGTGCGCTGATGCTCGCTCGAAGTAGGTCGCTCGACGTCGCGTGAATGAAGTTTAAGCTTAATACCTTGTACACACACGAGTTAAATGAATTCAAATTAAATGTGTTTAGGTGAATTATACGGAATCCCGTTAAGGACACATAAACCAAATAAAAATTGACTTTATTATTAATATTTTAAAATTGAAATACTAAATCAATATTTTGTCAAATAGTTTATATATTAATTATTATTTAAGTATTATAACAATATTTTCAGATTATTAACTGAATAAATTGAATTCGACATATTTGTTTGTTTGTCCTTCACGAGGCTCTGTAGAACACGTTTATTATTTAAATGCATTTAAATTATCAGGTGTGCACTAGGTATTAGCTACAATCATTACGCTTAAACAGCGCCACCTCTGAGTAATCTGGTTAGAGTGTGCTGCCCCAGTGGATTTTAATGTAATAACCAGTGCAAAGTGTCAGACACACTTCAGTATTCTAATGTAATCCTCTGATAGCTAGCCTCCAACTCCAGTCGCTGTTTGAGATGGGCACACCCTTCACTCTAATGTTAACAAGAAAACAATCTTAAAAATACATTCGGCTAGGCCTCTATTATAGTTGGCCATCTCAAATAATTGAAAGCTATATATGCTATAGACGATCCATGGCTTTTAATGTCATGAAACATGCACTGCACATGCGCAGTATACCTATCTTTATCCGGTATTCTCAACAAGTAAAGGAATAGGCCTTTTTTATGAAAAGTAGCCGTTATGTAGTGGTTCATCTAATCAATGATTTCGACAATTATTATCCATTACATCCTCGAAAATCGAGGATAATGGAACCACAGTAGTACTATGAATGACATTTAAGACTAGTGTATAGAGAGTATCCAAAAGTCTTTTCCTATGGAGTATTTCGTGCCAAAATTGAATGTTGCCAGTAGATGGCGCAAACTGTATTTAAGAGATTCAGTTAAAATTACGATTTAATCTTAAGACCATTACTCTCCGGGACTGGCAACTGTGAAAATCTAGTTATGAAAGAGTGGTAACCATAGACTAAATATGGTAGTGACAGCAGCGCCACTTTAGTGGGAAAAGGTTGTACTATAGGTGTAATATAAGGCACTATTGTAGTTTAATCTTAGACTATTACTTTACTGGACTGGCAACTCCCGAAATTTTGTGTTTGACAGTTATGAATCGTCGTTTTCCAGGTGGTGCCTCTAGCGGGACTATGGTATATGAACTTGAATAGTAAAAGTCAAGTTTTGGACGAGTTCATTTTGTAGCTATGTAGGGTGTATTTTTACATATTAGTATGAAAAGTATGGCCGATGAAGAACTACACAGGCATAGCCTCCTATAGATACTATCTATAGGAGGCTATGACACAGGCAATTAGAAATCGAGAGAGACGAACAGAAGTTGGCACCGCCCCTTTTATGACGAACGCAACTTCTAATTGGTTGGATATATACTGAGGTTACATCAATCAACGTCGAACCACAAAAAAAAACTGACTTTCACTCCCGATTTTCTTTAAAAATAATGCCACCAGACGGAGCTGGCATCACTTTTGCCTATGAACATGCATTTAACGCTTTAACATGTAGAAGATAGGGAGTTCCCAGTCCAGTAAAGTAATAGTCTAAGGTTTCACCAGGTTATACGAGAAATCCATCGCCATTCAATACATTACGAGTTGCCAGTCCCGGACAGAGAGTAATTGTGTCTAAGATTTAATCGCCACAAAGATGTCTTCCCTTCTAAGTTTCCAAAAAGCAGACGAGCATGCAGCATGGGAGTTGCTTTATCTTAATACATGCTTGCCTAACCTTCTTATAAAGAAAAACCTATTTGAAAGTTGATTTTAAAAACGCCCTCTGGTGCACATTTTTTTATATATATTAAGAATCGGAAAGCAGAAAATAGCTTCAGGAGAGAATTACTAAATCCTTTCAATGTTATTTGATATAAAAAAAGGAAATTCTGAACACACACACGCAGTCTGTTTGCACGTACAAAAACAACAACAACGTTGTTAAAGTGCAACACAGAAAAATCGAAAGATAGGAAGAAGTAGGAATCCTACTTCTCCCTTTCTCTCTCTCTCTCTCCTTCTCTTTTCTGTAATATAATAAATTCCTCGGTAAACAGGACATATTGGTTTTTTTTCTTCTTCTCCCCCTCCCTCACTTTTAACCACCTTGACAACGAAACAAGCTCTCAATCACCCACACTCCCTCCTACCTTCCATCCATCTCTCCCACAATATATCAAAATATCTACAACAACAGTAAGACTACATATTACACGCGTGACCTGTATATCTGCTCTTTCTACCCTTATATTCCCCTACATCCTCTCTCTCTCCCCCCTCAATATTACTTGGAAGAAATAATTACACGACCTTATTAGATCATGTACATTATATATTGGAGATGAAGAAAAATACAAACAACATTGATTTGAATAATGTACCCATCCATTTTCTCTCTCTCTCTCTCCTCATCTCTTCCCCTTACTCATTCTCCCCTCAAACATCTTTCAAACGATTGCATTTTATCCCTCAATACACGTTTCATTTCTTTACATACATACACAACATTGAGACAGACAGATACTCTTGTCATCCATCCATCCATCCTTCTAGCCCCTCCAGGTGCACACATACACACAAAGAGAGCGAGAGAGAGAGAGAGAAATAATCAATAAGTTGAGAGAACATGAGGTAAGATGACAAAGATCCTCTCTCTCTCTCTATTTCTTCAGAGGATGCTGACATATGCTGGCAAAATATGTCCCCCTTCCTCCCTTCTATCCCTTCATCCCGCCCCCTCCTCCTTTAACACAACCTACACATGATGATATTAGTTTATTATTATTATCTTTAGTCGTCATCTATCTCTCTTGTGTCTACATATGGGAACATTAGTAGTAAAAATGGAAGGTGGTTTTCTTTGGATAATAGTCAGGAGGAGGAGGAGGGAGGAGAGTTGTTGTCATCCGTTTAAATCCCTTCAATTATTAGGGTTGAACACAACAAGTAACTTCGAGTCGATTGACCGACGGATGACCAAAACCCTTATCATTTTTATCTCTACTTCCATATATATATTAATAATAATAAATAATCAATCATTCTCTCTAAATCAACCTCTTGTTTCTTTCTATAATGATGATAAAAGATGTGAAAGGGTCAATCGATTGATCTGTGACTGATAATTATTATGAAAAATCAATAATTATAACCTGATATTTGTGTGTATGTGTTGTGAATACCCTAAGGAGATCACATTTATTGTGTTTTATAGTTGCCTCATCCTAAGAAAAAACTTGTGACGTCATTTTGATACCCGTCAAATTTTAAAATTGTCATTTAGTATGATAGAAAATGGGGGTCGGGGTGGGTGATTTTTTTGTCAATTCTTATGACGTCAGAAGAGTCTTTTCGTAGAATGAGGCAACAGATATTACATTCCATCTGTTTTTACTTCTTGTTTAGTGTGATTGCCCATTTTCAAGGGGAGAGAAAGGGGAGAAGGCGAAGTTTAAACGACATATATATATATACATGTTACTGTCAATCTGCAGAATCAGTTAGGCAATCTGCAGAATCAGTTAGGCAATCTGCAGAATCAGTTAGGCAATCTGCAGAATCAGTTAGGCAATCTGCAGACTCAGTTAGGCAATCTGCGGACTCAGTTAGGCAATCTGCGGACTCAGTTAGGCAATCTGCAGACTCAGTTAGGCAATCTGCGGACTCAGTTAGGCAATCTGCAGACTCAGTTAGGCAATCTGCGGACTCAGTTAGGCAATCTGCGGACTCAGTTAGGCAATCTGCGGACTCAGTTAGGCAATCTGCAAAACAACCAACCGTCTAGTGAATCTGTAAAATTCAATACATTTTTGGTGTTGAATTTTACAGATTGAATAGCAGGTTGGTTGTTTTGCAGATTGCCTAACTTATTCCACAGATTGACAGTAACATATATAATTATAAATAATAATTTATCAAAAATGATATAAATACATTTTTTTATAAAAGCATAGAAAAATGTAATAATCATTATGCTTTTATTCAATATTATTCATTCATATGAAAGTTAATTTACAGAGAAAAAGAAGAAAATCAATATCTGTTGAATGTATGAACAACAACAAAAATTTCACTTCCTCTCTCTCTCTCTCTCTCTCTCTCTCCCTATCTCTCTTCTCAGAAGAAGAAGAAGAAGAAGAAAAAAATGGAATAAACTAAGAAAATCGCATAAAAACGTAGGGATGAAAATAAAACAATGATTGGAATTACGTCCATTAGTAAGCTCTGAGTGGTGCCAAAGAAAATTGGAAGGACCTCTTAGAGGAGCTTTTAGAATAAGAAGAGAGTAGGAGGAAAAAAGAGTTCAGCAAAAATATGGCTTCATTTCGTTTTACTTCTCTCTCTCTCTCTCTCTCTCTCTCTCTCTCTCTCTCTCTCTCTCTCTCTCTCTCTCTCTTTCAACCATTTTATGACGACAACAAAAAGAAGAGAAACTGTCAAAATGTTTTTCTTATTCTCTTTTTTTTATATCTTTTCATTTTTTCCTTTAGATCCTCCTTCAAAATGTATGGTGATCTGTCTCTTTTATCTGTGTCTTTCTCTAACCTTCACCTCCGCGCGCCCCAAATCGTTACATGTTGTTACCATATAACAAGACATCGATTTTGATGCTTAAAAAACCATGACCAAAAAAAAAAAAATTCGACCTACTGGCATAGAAAAATGATTGTCCTGAATACACCCCCGCACCACACGCACACACCTCCCCCTCCTCCTCCATCTCATCATCACCGAGATTCTCCTATTCCTTCTTCTAGTCTAAAAGTGTCCCATTTTTTTCTTTCAATAAATTACAGAGGAGGTTAAACTTAAGCCTCGTTTTCACGGTGGCGTTAGTTCTATCGTGAGAGTAGCTGTCATGAAAGTTGTGATAGTTCACTCTCTCACGATAGCAACTGTCTACGCGTCTTGAAGTAACGTGATAGTTCTGTCACATGACAGTGTGACGTCTACTTCATAGATATATCATTGAGTCAACAACAGTGTTGCCTCTCTCTCTTCCTCGGCCAGAAGCCATATTTCCCTACAAAGTGGATATTTCTCCCTACAAGCGCCGGTCACTCAACAACTATTACTATTGCGACAGTACTATCAACTATCTAGTCAAACGAGATAGTGTGACAGTGCTATACAGGCAGTTAGAAATCGGTCAGAACTTCAGTTGACTCCGCCTTTGTTATGACGACCAGCAACTTCTAATTGGTTGGTTATGTAGTCTGACGTCACATTGGTGATTCATGAAAGTCACTTCCATTTTTAAGTTTTTTTAATGATTTTAAGTAGAGATGAGACACTCGAATCCAGCGAATCTTGATAAATATTAGAGATTCGAAAACTCGAATCTTAGCGCTTTTTTCGCCTTTTTCGAATCCTAACCTTAAAAAAAACTGTTTAAAAACTTTGGTAAAATTAGTTTTAACTTCAATTGACGTCCAATTTCGCATTCACTAACAAAAAACCGGCGATTTTGTTGCAATTACGGTGGTCGGACCCGGATCACCTTGTGGCGACCCCGAGTGCCACCACAATTGTTTTTTATTAATAATAATTTAATATTTAATATTATTTCATTTATTTGTATCTTTTTTTTTAAAAAATAATATAGGATTCTTATATGAAAGATTCGAGTGATTCGACAACCTTTTAGAATTCGGATTCGAGAAAATTTAGAATTCGTTCCCACCTCTATTAAAAACCAATAGATTCAGTACAATATACAAAAAAAAAAGTTATCTTTGGTTAAAATCAAAGGTTTCTTTTTAAAAAAAACCCAAGTCTAATTTAAAATGATTTTTAATTTTAAAAATTATTTTGGCAACTGTTGGCTAAATTTTAACAATATTATTTTGACAAGAAATTTCTAAAGGTAATAATAATGTTCTCATATAAGTATTTTGTACCAAAAGAGAAAAATTGAAACAACTCCACCCTTTAAATGTATATGTTACATTTTAGGAAAGTAGAAAAAACAACAACAACACAAAAGATAGAGAGAAAGAGAAAAAGGCAAAAAAAAAAACAACACAAACACACCCTCTCTCTCTCACTCACTCACTCTATAATAATAATAACTAGACAGAATGATGGATCAACCAGCCCCTCTTCTCTAAATGACTTTCTAGAAATCCACATTTATGTACAACAATTTAAAGAGTACTAAAAATAACAACAACAAAAAATGCATCTGCTCTTTGAGAATCACACAGATTTATTTATGTTTTAAAAAGCCTGGTTCACATTTAAAATACATTTACATTAATATTTGTCTGGGGCGACTGAATAAGCGCCAAATTGAACAAACGCCAAACTGAATAACCGCCAAATTTTTGGCTTTTATTCAGTTTGGCGTTTCTTTCATTTGGCGCTTATTCAGTTTGGCGTTTCTTCCATTTGGCGTTTATTCAGTTTGGCGTTTATTCAGTTTGGCGTTTATTCAGTTTGGCGTTTATTCAGTTTGGCGGTTATTCATGTTTTTTGTAAATTGTGATGGTCCAAATATTGTGAGCTTTTATAGACGTCAGACTGTGCAGATTTACAAACAGAACATGCTAACCTAACCTAACCTAACCTAACCAAACCTAACCTAACAATGTGTTTATCACATTTTGGCGGTTATTCAGTTTGGCGCTTGTTCAGTTTGGCGTTTATTCAGTTTGGCGTTAGTTCAGATTGGCGTTTGTTTAATTTGGCGCTTGTTCAATTTGGCGCTTGTTCAATTTGGCGCTTGTTCAATTTGGCGCTTGTTCAATTTGGAGCTTGATCAGCGCCACTCTCTTCTTCAAAAAACGCCACAGTTTTCGAATGTACGAATAACAAACATTTTTTTTATCGGAATAAAATTACCTTCAGTTGTTGCCACGGAAACGTTAAAAGTTAAATGTAAATTTTAACAGAATATGTTCTCAAATAGTGATGATGCTAATGAAGCATAAAGCTCGGTTATTAACGTAACCGTTAGTGTTTCTATATGTGTGATCCAAGCATTTATATTAGGACATTCGAATCCTTGAATCCGGCGAAATCTTGAAAAATATTCAAGATTTGAAAACTCGAATCTTCGTGCTTTTTTCGTCATTCGAATCCTAACCTTTAAAAAAAACTGTTAAAAACTTCGGTAAAATTAGTTTTAACTCCATTGACGTCCAATAGAACCCGTTCACTAACAAACAACCGCCGAATATTGCAATTTCGGAGGTTATCCGGATCACCAATATAACCTTGTGGCGACCCTGAGTGCCACACTTGTTTTTTATTATTAATAATTTAATATTTAATATTATTTCATTTATTTGTATCTTCTTAATGAATAAATATAAGATTCTTATATGAAGGATTCGAGATATTCGAGAACCTTTAGGATTCGGTTTCGAAAAAATTTAGGATTCATCCTACTTATGCAAAAATTAAGAAACTAGATAGTGTTTTAGAAACTAGAAGGGTAGCTCAATCACTGAAGGGTGTTTTCACGATGATATAAATTTCAAAATAAGCTTTTTATGTCAGTTTGAAAAGGAACCAACTTTAAGTAGACTGCATTTTATAATTTTTGTCTAAAAAAAAGTTTATTTTGAAAGATATCAACATTCAAAAATACCACCATTCAGTGATTAAGCTTACCTTCTATTTTTCTAGTTTCTCTTAATTTTGCCTCTGAAGCGCAGAATATTAATCCAGAGTTTGAAAGGGGGGGCCACAAAAATACAAGTCTTGTAATTCAATTGGAGCTCTATGGAGCCTTGTAAAGGACACACACATCGCAAAATTATAATTTGTCATTACGAATTGTTAATTCGTAATGACAAATTGTGAATTTTTTATGTATGTCCTGATTAGGGCTCCGTAGAATACACTTGAATTTACAAGACTTGTATTTTTGAGAAACAGCGCCCTAGTCGTTTTTAATACCATACTAGGTACAAAAAATGAATCCGATTTCAACTACAAATTTCAACTAGATTTTAAAATTTCAACTGATGGACTTGTTGTTTCTCCTTTTATATACTGAGGGCCTTTTTTTAACTCCTCCAAATGTCCAGTCTTTCCTCAAATTTTCACTCTTAAAGAGTTAAGACCTATTTGAGGTTTGTAAAGCATGTTTTGAGGGACAGCATAAACCCTCCCCCTCCGAAATCCTTCTCCATCTTTTCCCTATATTTGCGCTTTTTCTTCTCTCATTCTCTTACAATATATTTAAACAATGGCTCCAAGGAGAACCCCCACGTCCTGATTTAATAATCGATAAAAGCAATATGCAATTGAGCACACACACTGAAACTATTTGCTCTTTTCTTCTTCTTGTTCTTCCTTCACGTAAAGAAGAAGAGACAAAAAAGAATGAAACACCCTGCATATTTGTCTGCATCACTTGTGCTGCACATGTTGTGTATTTTGTCTAAAATAGAATTTGTGCGTCGTGTCTACCACTAGTTGCGCATTGCGTCGCTTTTAAAAGACAAATCTAATCGATAAATAAAGAAAAACGTCCCAGAACCACACCTCTATATACAAACACATAGAGAAAAATAGACAGAATGAGAGATTGCGAGAAAAAGTGTAAGAAAAAGAGAGATGAAGAGGCAGATTAATATATATGGAAACTCATCTTTAAAAAAAAAAACAGGACAGGAAACATGTTAAGAAATAATATTCCGTACCATTAGCGGTTAATTAAAGTTTAGTACCCCCCCCCCCCCCCCTTTTAATGGGTGACACGGAAATATCCGTAATATCGGATATAATGCACTATCTAAACAGATATTTTCGGAAATTTTTGTCTTCTTATTCTGACGAATAAGTTCGGTCGACAATAAATGAGAAATTCGGTTGATACACAATGACAAATATTTCAGGGTGTGTCATTAAAAATACCTTCATATACTTTTTTTTAAAAAATATTAACACTTTTGTGACGAATTACTATTGCTTGAAAAAATAAAAATGATAAAAATGAAGACATTATTCTTGTCTTGCCGATAGAATGTATTGCACCCAACATTTCCATTCCCTCTCTTCCGGTTCACTTTCTATATTTCTTCGAAAGTTCATTGCAACAACTGAACCTATAGGAAACACACCTGAGTATTGTTTCTCAGAAATACAAGTCTTGTAATACAAGTGAATTTCTAAAGGGCCCTCTGTGTAAAGAACACAGTAGCAAATTCGCAATTTGTCATTACGAATTGTTAACTCGGTAATAACAAATTGTAAATTTTCGATGCATGTGTCCGTTCTGATCAGGGGGCTCCATAGAATTCACTTGTATATTACAAGACTCGGTTGGTATTTTTTGAGAAACAGGTGCTCTGACCCTATAGAAACACACACCATGTCCACTCTTAAAATTTGGCCAGGCTAATCGTATCGTGCATTGCACACAGGAAATTAAGCCAATCTTGTCTTGCTAATTTCTCTTTAAATACAATTGCACATAGGAAAGGAAGCCAATCTTGTCTTGCAAATTTCTCTTTGAATAAATTGCACTCAGGAAATGAAGTCAATCTTGTCTTGCAAATTTCTCTTGGAATAAATTGCACCCAACTTCTTCCCTTACATATGTGCAGTGAACATTTTTATTTCTCATGTAAAAACCTTTCCATGATTGACATCTTTGAAACTAAATATTTTATATGACATTTTAATAAACACAAAATTTCTCCATTTCATATTTGAATATAAAAAAAAAGATTGAATGAAATATTATTCAATGTAACCCTGTGAAATGTCACTTGGCGCAATTCATTTACTATTCTAGTTTCTTTAAGTTAATTTAATATTAAAAGTTGCTTTTAAAACAGTTTTGAGTACAAAATAGTTTTTTTTAAAAAAATGCTGTATTTTATACATGAAGCTTAGATGAGACTTGATAAAAAAAAATGACAGAGAAAGCGAATCAAATTCGTGATATTTCTAAATGAAGTAGAACGGGCTGTAAAATTTTGGGCGTGGTTGAAAATCGACAAAAACAGGAGTTTTTTTAGGCAGAAATCCTCTCCAACCCCACCACATTATCAACTTATCAGTAAACATGAGACTTACTGGTAACACACACACACACACAAAAGCTGCTCTTGAAGAGCGCTATTATCTCTAATTGTTTTTGAGTTTCATTTGGAAAATCCATCTTGATAAGAAGCGACCTACCTACCTCTCCCTCCCTCTCTCTCTCTCTCTCTCTCCCTCCCTCAGTGGAAAAAACAACAATGGTTTTTACTTTGTAGGACACAAAACAGAAGGGTGGGTCTCCATCCCCACCTCCCTTCCTCCTCTAACTATACAGCAGTTAATTAATATTAATAAGTGTTTTTATCCTCATTCTCTCTATCTCTTATCATTATCATCATCATCGTAATTATCAAAAATAATAAAAAGTTTTAGTGAAAAAAAAAAGATAATGATGGGGAGGTGAAACTCAGTTAAAGTGAAAAACTCAGTCCCATTTTATAGCTTACTTCCTAATCAATCATTACAAGAATAGAAATGAAATAAGAATGCAACAAGTTGTCATAGAGACAAACACACAAAGAGAGAGATTTCTTAAAGTGAATGACTGTTGCCCCCTTAAAAGATATCGAACGGCAATCACTCATAGCACACGCCTAAAGAATGTGTAGAATTTTAAGGGAGATTTTTTTTTCCTTCTTCTTCTTCTGAATTTCTCTCTTTTTTCTATTTGACACATATCGAAAAAGCTTAAAGATTTTCCAATACAGGGGGGGTTTCTTCTTTTAAGAGGATGGGGGAGATAACAGGAGAGAGAGAGGATAGATTTTCAACCAAACAAACAATTCCTATTAATAGAAACATTCTCTACCAGTGCAACAAGTGCGAAGAAGAAAGAAAAAAGGCGAGGGAGAAAAAAGGGCTCAAAATGCGGCACGTACAAAAAAATGTGACCTTGTTTCATATATATATCCCGACTAACATTGTGCGTCAACTGCGAAGATTCTCTTCACAGGCAATTAGAAATCGGGACAAACAAAAGTTGGCTCCACACTTTTTTTTTTATGACGACCGGCAACTTCTAATTGGTTTGTTGTGTGGTTCGACGTTGAAAAGGGCGGAGCATGTGACGTCAGACTACATAACCAACCAATTAGAAGTTGCCAGTCGTCATAAAAAAGAACGGAGCCAACTTGTGTTTTCCCCTATTTCTAATTGTCTGCAGATTCTTCTTTCTTTCTCGAATAAAAAAAGGGTTAAAAAAAGACTTTGTATTTCCAGATGAATGGACATCTCTTTCTAAGTATGACCATCACCCTCCCCCCTCCATTAATACACTATTTTCTCATTTAATGTTTTTCCCATTAAGCCTGGAACACACATGCAGAAATATAGGCAAGTGTGCTCAGCACAATACACTCATTTGCCCCACCCTTTTATGTGGAATGGCAACTTCTAATTGGTTTGTTTGGTCTAATGTTACATGCCTCGCTCTTTTCAATTTCTCTAATTGGTTAATATTTGGACTGACACTCATAAAAGAGGCGGGGCAAATGATCGTATTGTGCTAAGCACACTTGCCTGATGCAGAAAATCACAACATAATATGTAAATGAGAAATTTTTCAGCTAAAATTGAAATGGAAAATTTGCTGCAAAACAAAAAAATGAGTTGAAATTTCGACCAATCTCAGCATGAAGCATATGAATGAATGGTAATTTCGGTTGTGTATTGCATTGCAATGTTTTTTTTTTCTCAACAGATGGCAGACATAAACGTCCTCATTTATTTTTTCCGTTTCTATCTGTGATTATCAGCAATATATTGAATTTTCGTTTTCTATTTTGCTTTTTCCGCAGTGAAATTCCGCGATGTATATATTCTAGGCTTTTAGAAGCACATAAAAACAAAGAGGACAAAAAGCTAAAAATGAACTATTCCTCTCTTCTTTCCATTCTAGTCTCTTAAGTTCGAAGTATCGATTTTTGATTTCAACCCACCCCACCCACCCATCATATATATCAGAAGTCGAATTGAATATCCACAGCCTTTTTCAAGTTGTATCTCTAGGCTTTTTTGTTGTTGTTTTTGTTGTTGTGAACTTATTGGAGCAACAACAACAAAACCACATCAAAATGCAACAAAAACCAAATAAAAACCTGGAAGAAACTCTTGATCATTATTATAGATTCTAATTTTTACTAACACCTCTTCGTAATAAGCCTCTCAGATACTAAAATTAACTCTCATAAGTCATTATTTTATAGTACCGTCATTTAAATTTTAAATCACATAATTATTGAAATAAATTAAGATATAATTAGATTTTAATAAATTAAGAGAGAGAAAAAAAGGAGGGAATAATTTATATAACAGTATCATTGGGATTTATTTATAAACTAGTGGGGTAACCCGTCATAAATGACGAGAGCAAAATTCACAAACAATTGTGCGCATGCGCGTCGTTTTTCCTTTTTTTTCTCTCTCTCTCTCGTTCTACACTTTCCAACCTTTTCCCCTCACCCTCTCCCACTCTCTCTCTCCCCCCCTTCTACACTTTCCAAAGGAAGAGTTCAACATATAGTTGACCTTGAGAAAAAAAACGGTTCATTTATTCAAATTTATATAAATTCCGACGTGCTTCAATGGTTTTGTTACTCCACGCACACACACAGACCTGGGATATATATATATAATTATAATTACAATAATTAACAATTTCATTGTTTGTATATTTTATTTTGGTTTTAGTACAAATTTTATATTTGAAGCTGATTTTCAAGTGTAAACAATCTTCGAACTATTGATTGATTATTCTGTATTTCAGGTGCAAAATGAAGAGAAAATTGAATGTATTTTAGAAACTAGAATACCCTTCTAGTTTCTAAAACACATTCAATTTTCTCTTCATTCACAAGCATCTCTCCTCAATCACTTATGGATATTTTCATGTTTGATATCTTTTAAAATAAGCTTTTTATGTGAGTTTGTGGTAATTGATTCAACTTTAAGCTGACAATACATTTTTTAAAAAAAATTCTACATAAAAGTTTATTTTAAAAGATAGCAAAATGAAAATAATCCTTACCGTTATTGAGATACACTTCTAGTTTTTAAAACACTAGTTTTTCTCTTAATTTTGCTTCTAAAAGACGGAATAATTACTGAATCACAGTTTAAAAATCCGTTGCTTAAACCAATAATTATAACACAAAGTATTTTATTGAATGCTTCACATTAATTATTAATTATTATTATTATTTAGGATAAATCTGATGCTGTTAAAAATGACGATATTATATACAATGCCAGATCATCAAATTTTTTCAAGCCACAAAATTACAAACCAAAAAAAAAACCGTACAAAAGAAGTAATTTACTAATTTAAGACGATATAAAAGAAAGAAGAAACAACAAAAGACAAAATTATTCAAAGTTAACAAATTCTGCTTCAATGAAAAGAAGAGATTTCGCCTTTTTTTATTACAAAATGTAAAATAGAGAGGGAGAGGGGGGGCCTATTTTTTTCTTTTTGTTTAAAAAAAACCCTTAAGCCTGGAACACACACGCGGAATTCCGTTCAGAAAATAACAGAATATTTAAATGAGACAATTTTCCATAAAAAGTGAACGGAAAATTCATTAAAAATGAGTTGAACAAAGCTCAACTTTTTCCGTTCTCAAAATATTCCGTTCAAATTCCCACCAATCAGAAAGAAGCAAGACGTGACATGACAAAAAAGCAAATTGGAATCCATTTTGGCAATAGATCTAAATATAATGTTTCTTTTCTTGCTCAATAGAGGGTGCCCACAACTTTCCTCATTACTTTTTCTGTTTCTATGTGTGAACAACAGATAAACAGAAAAAGAAAATGACTTTTTCCTTTTCCTATTTTATTTTTCCTTGGCGGAATTCCGCGCGTGTGTTCCAGGCTTTACTCTACATAGACAAATAATAAAATAACCAGTTCACAATATAGCAGCACTTAAGAATGCAAGTAGATTATTTATTTTGTCTCTGTATCGTTCGATGGCGCCACTAGCCCTCCTCCTCCCATAGAAATGTACTGACACTCCTTCCTTACCTTCCTTTTTTTTCACGTGGCAAACTTAATTGCGTCATTGCTATTTCTCTACACGTGCTCACTCTTCACTTATATTATGTTCTGGGTGCAAGTTTGTCCACGTGCTCTGATAATTAAGGTTGTTTTGGACACTTTTAGAGCTAAAAGAGGCTGCAATCTGTTTCAACTAATTGGTGACTCAATGGAAGTTGCAGGCGCCATCTACCTTGCTTTTACGCAAGTATTTTTTTTTCTATGAAACCCTTCTTAAAATATAAAAGTGCAAAAAAAAAAAACGACATCATTCATTACAGTATGGACCCAAATTTATTTTTCCATCAAAATAATAATATGCAATATTCCTAAATTAAAATGAAGCTACCTCTCCTTGAACCTTTTCTTATCAGAAAAGAAGATCAGACACAGAAGAGGTTCATTTTATTCGAAATACAAATAAGATGTCTCTACAAATAAATAACTAAAATAAGACAAATATTTGAAACTTGAACGTGGTTTCTTTTTTCAATCAGAAAGTAAAGATATATATCTCTTCAAGATATATATCAATTACACAGGAACTTATATTTACCATGATGATGGTCATTATGGATCATCATAATCAAACCCACCTCTACTCTTCTAATCTACCCACTTGCCCAATTTTAAACAGAAATAAATGAGCTCTCCTCTCTCTCCCTAACAACATTCTATAAAAAAAAATACAACCCAAAACCTACTTTTGTAAAAATATCGATTCATTTTAATAATGGCTGAAATAAAACCAACCACAAGAGATCTAAAATTTGTAGAACGAAACTGTTCCACAGGCAATTAGACATCGGGACAAACAGAAGTTTGCTTCGCCCTTTTTATGAAGAAACCAACTTCTAATTGGTTGGTTATGTAGTCTGACGTCACATGCTTCGCCCTTTTCAAGATCGAACAACACAACAAATCAATTAGAAGTTGTTGGTCGTCATAAAAAGGGCGGAGCCAACTTCTGTTTGTCCCGATTTCTAATTGCCTGTGACTGTTCCCCCCTTCTTCTTTCAGAGGAAGAGGAGGACGAGGAGGCTACCGCTTTTTTGTTGTTGTTGATCAAAAAATGAGTACAGACGAAGAGAAAAAGATCATTTTTGTTTCTATTCACACATCATTTTATACAATTAAAACTAAAAAAATCAGCCATTCTACAAAATCACTAGGAAATTTGTGCAAAAGAAGAAGAAAAAAAAAAAAAACCACAAACCAATTTGGAAGTACAAAAATGACAGGGAAAGACATTTTATGCAACTTGCTCAAGCTGAAATATGCTTTGAAAACATGCACAAAATAAGAATTCACCAGATTGACGGGTTGTTTCAGGCATTCTACAAACAATGTCTAAATATTAAAAACAATTATACTATGCAATTAAATAATAAACTGTGTTCTATGGTGCCCTGTTAAGAGTTGGAACACACAAGCGACTTTTGAAAGACTTTTTTCGGCGACGAAATGAAGTCGAATGTCGCTGGTCTGTCGACGCAATGCATTTTCTACAGAAAGATGGTCAACTTTGGTAGACAGTTATAAGTCGCCCGTGTGCCAAGATTGGCGTTTTTACATAGAAAATACATTGCAACGACATACCAGCGACATTCGACTTTGTCGCCTAAAAAGTCGTTCATTTGTCGCCTGTGTGCCAAGAGCCTTAAGAATATCATATCGAATTCAATATATTAAGTTACTATTTCAATAAAGTGAGTTAAAGATTTAAATTATACACGTATTAAATTTGTATTTTAATGTCATTGGTTAATTTAACAAAGTATTAATTTATTATTTATTATGTTCAGATATTAATGTCTTTAACTGGACTCTGTATAATTCAACTAAACACAATTAACTCAAATGCTATATACATTACTGTATATCTAATACCTCGTGTACACACACACATGAGTTAAATGAATTCAAATTAAATGTGTTTAGGTGAATTATACGGAATCCAGTTAAGGACATATGAGCCAAATAAAAATTGACTTTATTATTAATATTTTAAATTGAAATACTAAATCAATATTTTCTCAATAGTTTATATAAATTATATTTAAGTAATTAACTGAATAAATTGAATTCGACATATTTGTTTGTTTGTCCTTCACAGGGCTCTGTAGAACACGTTTATTATTTAAATTCATTTAAATTATCAGGTCTGTACTAGGTATAAGTGTAGACAAGGTATCTAATTAGTTGTTTTTGCAACTTTGTCTAGTAATTATGTAGAATGACTCGATTCTTCACTTTGACCATAAGATAAACATTATGTATTTCATGCACGCATTTCTCTCACTCACTCACTCTCTCTATCCTCGCTCTCTATACAACACATTGGAAAACCATTTTAACGCTCTTTTTTCTGCTTCAGCCCCCTCACCCTCCCCCCATTACCCCCCTCCATCATTCTCCCAAATGGAATGCAGTAAAAATGGGTCCGATTGGCCAACAAAACAGAAAAAAAAACAGCAGCAAAATGCAACATGTAATATAACAGCCAAGATAAGGCAATTTCAGAATAATGCGCCACACATGAAATACGAACATCGCCTTTTTTTTCGTCTTCTTCCTGTATATATTAAAACCACCACCACTACCACCACCCCCTCTTAACACCCCCCCCCCGGGTCCCCCTCCATCTCAAAAGGCCTTATCCATCCCAAGTGTGGATTGGGACATCATCATCATCATCATGACTCATGAGTGATAATATCATTATCATCATCACGCAAACACAACTTCCGCCATTAATCAAAACGTCCTCCATTTTTTTTCTCTCTCTCTCTCTAACTGAGAGAAGGACCCCCCCCCCCCCAATCCCCAAACGATCATGGTCAACCCATTATCCTGTTTAAAAAAAGCCACTAACAAAGACCTGTCCAACAGGCGGCCCGCCGAGTCTTGCCATTTGGCCCACAAGTGATTTTTGAAATAATTGTACAATAACACATGCCCAAGCCCATGGGCACCCACAATTAACAGGAATGGGAGTTCGCTTGTAACCTTTCAAAAGCCAACAATTTTTATGTCTCGCTTCGCTTTCACTAGAATTTATAAAATAAAAAAATTTTAAACAAAATTTTTCACTCGCTGCGCTCGCAATTGTAATTTAATCTTAACAAAAGCATCACCCCAAAAACCTACACTTCCTGCCCGTGGCAGATTCTTTTTGGGAGGTTATATGGCCCCCACTCTAACCCATGTACAGGCAAGGAAAGGCAGTAAGATACTGTCGTTTGCCCCGCCCTTTTTATGAGAACCAGCAACTTCTAATTGGTATGTCATGTGGTCTGATGTCACATGTTCCTCCTTTTTAATTTTCCAATTGGTTGATATTTGGTCAGGCGCTCATAAATGGGCGGGGCAGCCGACTGTATCTCCCTGTCTTTACATACCTGTAACCCGAGTTGTGCAGATCTACCTGCACTAAAGAAACAGACATAAGTTGGCCCATTATACTACTTAATAAAAACATGGCTAAGAATCTCTCTTCTTAATCACCTGTAACCGGAAGCACCACCATAAGACAGTATCTGGCAGCACTAACCGACTAAGCTTTAAAAAAGTCTAGTCGTTAATTGCCCATCATATTTGATGGATCAGATTGGACTGTATTGGAAGAGAAAAAAAAAAGCCTGATGGATGGATGAGGCCCCCATTTTTCATCATCCACTTGGCAATAGCCCAGAATTACAATCTCCCCCCTCCTCAGAATAACTAACTGACCATCAGCATTGGGGGAGGGGAAGACAGAGAAAGCGAGGAATGGAGGAATCTAATCTCCTCCCCGCCCTCAAACAGTCCCTTATATATTGTTATAATAATCATTGTTAAAAGCACAGTGAAACCATTAATTGTGTTCGCAGACGACACTGGAATGTGTTCTGCATTTTGGTTGGAATGGAAAGGAGAAGGGGAGAGAGGGAAAGAGGTTAGCCTCCTCCATTCAGACCTCCCTGTATTAGAACAAAGTGGGAGGGGGGGGGGAGATTCACATGCCTATATATATATATATATATATATATATATATATATATATATATATATATATATATATATATATATATGCCCATGTATATAATATATAAAAATACATTAAACCTACCAAGTCACGAAACGCTTCATTTAAAAATGGGACGTGAAAAATTAGTAACCCTCCCATCACTTCTAAACCCTGTTCACCTTCATATTTTTGTTTTTTTTTTAAAAAAAAAACAGGTATATAATGAGAATATATATTCATAATTTATGAGGGAAGAATGTAAAAAACAGAGACTTCCGAAACCTCTTTTTAAAAAAAATAAGTAGTAGCCCAGTTTCCCCACAGGCATTTAGAAATCAGGACGAACACAAGTTGGCTCCGCCCTTTTTATGAAGAACGCAACTTATAATTGGTTGGTTATGTAGTCTAACGTCACATGCTCCGCCCCTTTTCAACGTCGAACCACACAACAAACCAATTAGAAGTTGCAGGTCGTCACAAAAAGAGCGGAGCCAACTTGTTTTCGTCCCGATTTCTAAATGCCTGTCGTTTCCCCCCCCCCCCTCTCCCCCTTGCACTTTCAGGACAGGCAAGTGTAGCCAGAACTAGCTTTTCGTTTGCTCTCCACCCTCTTATGTGCGTCATCAATTTCTAATTGGTTTGTTACTGGGTCTGATGTCACATGCTCCGCCCTTATCAATTTCTAATTAGTTGATATTTGGTCTGACGCTCATAAAAGGGCGGAGAGCAAACGAAAAACCTAGTGTTGGCTACAATTGCCTGTCTTTCAGGTCCTTTTTCAGAAATTTTTGTTGGTTTGTGTAAAATGATTTTGGATCATTAATTTTAAACAGATCTCTTTTTCTCCTTTAATTTAACGAAGACTCAGAAGAAATCCTCATCCCTTTTCCTACCGATCGCCTCCAACCCTCAAACATCAAACTCCATTAACGAGATAGAAAATAAAAAACTAATCAAGAGACTCCAAGAGAGAAAGATAGTTTCAAAATGAACTTCATTATTCATTCATGAACACAAGAGAGACAGACAGCAGAGAAATGAGAAAAGAAAATGTCTACATTCCTAAACACAACAACCAACAAAAACCTCAACTTATAAAAATGCATCATCATTTTTACATGTTGGTCAAATTTCTATAATTCGTAATTCCTCATTATGTAAATTTGTTATTTAATCTCTGTTTATTGTCTTTTTATTTATACAAAAATAATCATTAATTTTGGCTAACCTTTACAACCGGCAGCCAACCCTGACATCTACCCTCCCTTTTGCACCCGGGCTAGAGACCCGGCAGTACGGTTTAAGTCTGCCCCGAGTATTTTATTTCCTCAGTACCACCCATAACTTAGCGAGCATTCCCCTCTATACGCCATCTGGTGAGGCAACTGATGAAGCACCAGCAACCCCACAAAGAGACAGGCAATTAGAAATCGAGACGAGCAGAAGTTGGCTTCGCCCTTTTTATGACGACCGGCAACTTCTAATTGCTTGGTTATGTAGTCTGACGTCACATGTTCCGCCCTTTTCAACGTCGAACCACACAACAAACCAATTGGAAGTTGCCGGTCGTCATAAAAAGGGCGGAGCCAACTTCTGTTCGTCCCGATTTCTAATTGCCTGTCACAAACGGTCCTTTTTTTTTTCAAAAATGCCGGACAAAAAATATGGAAGGTAATTATTTATACAGTACTTATCATTGGATATTAATCGATTTTTAGTGAAAATTAAAATTAGTAATCATTTAATTCATACTGTATTGTTAAACCGCGGCCCTAGGACTTCGGCACCCTAGACAACCACCTAAGTTTGCCTAATAAATGGGCTCAGCTCTGTAGGTTTGTAGACTTAAGAGGCAATATTACTTTGACAAACCTCCACAAAGAGCGCTAGCATAGTTTTTTTCTATTGAGCCCATAGACCCAATGTTAAAGAAAAAATGTTAGTTTTTAAAATACACAATCGTGGCGGCAATGTTTATTTTTCATATTTAAAGTTGTCCAATATTAAGTTTTCAAAGTGCAATATGCACCTTAAGTGATTCGAGTGATAGAATGACATAAAATTGGTAAGTGTAGTTCTATTTTTAAAAAACTATTTCAAAATCGCGAATTTCTAACTCTTGTGTTAAACTCCATTGAGTACGCGTTCGTAAGCAAAAAAAAACATCCATTAAAATGCTCGTAAAATAAGCAAAAATAATTTTAAAAAAATCAGCAAGTGCGCCCAATGTGTTGGCTTCACTGTGGTTCACTTGTGGTTTTTTAAAATTATTTTTAGGTATTTTTACGAGCATTTTAATGGATGTTCCCTTTGCTTACGAACGCGTACTCAATGGAGTTTAACATACGAGTTAGAAATTCGCGATTTTGAAATAGTTTTTAAAAATAGAAAAACACTTACCAATTTTTTGTTATTCTATCACTCGATCAGCATATATTTAAGGTGCATATTGCACTTTTGAAAACTTAATATTGGACAACTTTTAATATGAAAAATAAACATATTGCCGCCACGACTGTTGTGTATTTTAAAAACTAACGTTTCTTCTTTAAAATCGGGTCTATGGGTTCAATAGAAAAACGATGCTAGCGCTCTTTGCGGAGACTTTTCAAAGTAATTTTGCTATGTAACCTCTTAAATATTACTGTAACTTTTTTTAAAAAAAAATTCTCATCCCACCTTTTATTAAGAAAGACGAGGATTTTTTTTATTCAACAAAAAAGAAAGTTGTTTCCATTTTATTGACACTTTACGAGATGGATTGGGAAAGGGGGGGGGGGGGAAGCAAAGGAGGAGGAGATTAGTTTTCCGCGGTTTGTAAACAGGTGGCAACAAACAAACAAAACAATCCACCCCCTTGTCTCCCTCATCCTCACCGCTTCCTCAAATAATAAACACAGAAACCGTTTGGATGGAAACTCCTAAACAAACATTCGATCAGTTTGAACAGAAAGAAGAAATAAATCCAATTCCCCCCCAAAAAAATCTTTCTTCCATTGAAGCCACAGTGGTTGGAAAAAAACCTTATAACACGAAATTTAAAAGGGGACCCACAATATTGTTTCCGTGTTAAACGAAATTTGTGTTTTTAATTACGGAAATAGCTACGCTTTTTCTAAGAGAACTATGGTCGAGAATTGTATTTCGTGTTATCCGATTTATTTTCTGTTAAATCATTTTCACTGAAATATGTTCTCTAAGATCAACCTTTTCTCGGTTGAAACATTTAAATGAACCAGTTGCGTAAATGTACACAAAGGAGTCACACAACGCCCTCCAACGGCCAATCAATAATAAGAATGAAAATAAACACTCATTTAAATAACACAACCAGTAATATTGAGTTGACAAACGAAGCATGCATTTCCAAAACGTTGTAAATGACAACAAGCAACATATATATGCTGACAACTAGACAGGCAATTAGAAAACGGGATAAACAGAAGTTGACTCCGCCCTTGTTATGACGAACGGCAACTTCTAATTGGTTTGTTGTGTGGTTCGACGTTTAAAAGGGCGGAGAGCATGTGACATCAGACTACATAACCAACCAATTAGAAGTTGCCGGTCGTCATAAAAAGGGCGGAGCCAAATTGTGTTCGCCCCAATTTCTAAATGCCTGTATTTCACCCTTATATGGCACTTACAACGTTTAGGAAATGCACCCCTCAAATAGTATTTTCTACTTTCCTTCTTATGTTTAATTTCAAACGAAATCTTTGGTATGAAGACATGATGACGAAATTCTGAAGCCACATTTAGGAGAATTTTAAGATTTATTTTGAAAACTAGAATAAAATTAAGATGTACAAAGTATTTTAATTATGTTATCTTTGAAAATAACCTCCTTTTTGTTGTTGTATTTCGAAAACTTGTTTTTTTTTTACATAACATTTTGTTAGTTAAAAATATTTTCAACATTTTCATCCAACTAAAAAAAACAGTATTTTCAAAAATATAATATAAAACTATCTATATACACCACAACTTCGTTACTCTTCCTGTTTTTAATTAAAACTTAAAATTCTTATGTTCTTTACAAAATGCACTTTTTTTTACAAAGTATGAAAATGGGCTCGGATTTTTACGCAAAATATCAAGCAAATGTTTCTCAATCTGTGGCTCAAGTGCCAATTGTGAAATAATGTCGTTTTTTTTTCTCAATCAAAAACATTGGTTAAAGACTAGAACTCTAGTTGACAACTGTACGTAACCAGACATCTAGCCTCTAACCAGCTTTTTTTATATATATAAAAAAGCATAATTGCTCTAATTAGCTCTTGAAGCCACAAATTGAGAAATATTTGCATAATATTTTTGCATAAAAATCCGAGCCATAGTGATTAACGACGCAGGGTGTGTTATTTCTTAAGTCACAATGGCGTAATCTTTTCAAGGACAGATAAAAAGAGAGAACCGAGTCCAAGTAGGACAACTCTTTGCCATTCCTCCTCCTCCTCCTCCCATTTGTCACCTCACTCTCTCCCACACATTTCCCATCAATGATGCAATAATAATAGGTTATAATACGTTCACTTTGGCAGAAAAGTGTTGAAGGGAGGGTAAAGTGTGTGTGGAGAGTAGGAGGGTGGTCCGTACTATTGATGGCCTCCATTCATTCAATGGCTGCGAGACATTTTTGCTTTTTTGTTTGCTACAATGGAGAATGTCGATAATAGTGGCAAACACATACAATCGAATAAGAGCAGCACCAAAAAAAAAAATGAGGACATAAAAAGACAGGAAGAAAGAAAAAAAAAAATCCCAAATTCCGAATCATGACCCATAATCTAACCATAGGGATATACCATTACCATTAATAGAGATGTGGACATAAAAACAACCCGATAATTCACAACTTAATGTGGACAAAAAAATCCTTTAAGTAACGGGTGACAGTAAAAAAAAAAAATACAAAGGGGATTAACAATTTAAGGAATGTGTCTTTAGAGGACAGGCATGTAAAGACAGGGAGATACAGTCGTTTGCCCCGCCCTTTTATGAAAGTCAAACCAAATATCAACCAATTGGAAATTGAAAACGGCGGAGCATTTGCTGTCAGACCACATAAACCCATTAGAAGACAATTAGAAAACGGGATAAACAGACGTTTGCTCCGCCCTTTTTATGACGAATGCAACTTCTAATTAATTGGTTATGTAATCTGACGTCACATGCACCGCCCTTTTCAACGTCAAACTACATAACCAACCATTAGAAATTGCCGTTCGTCATAAAAAGGCCAGAACAATCGTCTGTTTATCCCGTTTTCTAATTACCTGTTATTAGAAGTTGCCGGTCCTCATAAAAGGGGCGGAGCAAATGACTGTATCTTACTGTCTTTACTTGCCTATCTTTAGAGGTGGTGGCAGGCAACGGGTAGAACCGAACCGTTTCTACTCGGTTCGCGTTTTTTTTTTTTTTTTTGGAAACCGGTTCTGAACAGTTCGTCGATCTTGACGAACCGGTTTTCAATATGCTTTAGCAGATTTACGCAGACGCGCAATATTGCACAGATTTGCGTAGCACTTTAGTCTAACATGCTATGCAAATCTGCTAAATGCGTTTGAACCGGTTAATCAAGATCGACGAACTGATCACAACCGATTCCCAATATGTATTAGCAGATTTACGCAGCACATTATAGTTTGAGGTGGCAAAGGGTAGAACCGAAACGAATTTACTCGGTTTGAGACCAGTTCTTATCAGTTCGACCTATTGTGGTGAATCGGTTCCATCAGTTCCAGTAATTAAACCGGTTCTACCAGTTCCGAACCGATGACATATGTGTGTCTTTTAGATAAATAGTAGAAGGTAAATCCTAAACAGGCTCCTTCTACCTTCACTTCACTGTAAATTGAAGCTTGTGACGTCAGATAATTCGATTAATTATGTCAATTTTGTTTGATGAAAAAAAGGTTAATAACACATGAAACAATTTGATTTAAAATGATGAGAACATTTGTTATTTAAACCATTTTTCTATCAAACATGACATAAGTCTAAGTTTTCTTTTAATGAAACCCTCTGACGTCATAAGCTTCAAGTTACAGCGAGGCTACTATACTAACACACCACATAAATACAGCCTAGTCTGGATGTGATATGTCTTTTCGTTCAATGTCTGATCGAAGTCTCAATTTCAGAATGTCTCATGGGACATCCACCCCACAGAAAAAAGGTCAAAAATAAAGAGTTGCCATCGTTAATTGAACTCAATTGAAAGTAATCGTCCAAATGTCTGTCATCATCAACAGTAACGACAAACAACGACCTACACACTGACCAACCAATAAGTCCATCAAACACACACTCCACCTTGTTGTGACCTTGTTGTGTGTGTGTGTGTGTGTGACCTAACGTGAAATAGACACAAGATAGAATTACCGTGCATTGACAGTGTGCACACTCAGTGCCACGTCACACACTCGAGACAATTTTGTGTCGCCACAAAAAGTGTTCGGTAACTAGGCCTGAACAAGGTGCAATCTTTTATAAAGGTTAGGTAACACCGTAACACGGCCACGGCTACAAGAAAGTATATTTTGCAACTATTCTCGTAGACTCCTTTCTATGTAACCAGCTAAGAACCTTTAGGTTGAGTGTGTTTGAGGCTAATTTCTACATGACCTAGTCTGCTTCAATCGAAAATGTCCTTAGTTACGTCACAGAATAAGGAGAAGAACAGAAGGGAAACTCTTGTGCGGCTCCTTTGACGTTGCTGTGACAGAATTCTATGACCTTGGAATAAGTTACTCAAGCCACTTTCATGGAGCCGCCATTTTGAAAAGGATTAGAAAATACATTTTTATCATAGTAGTCTATGGAAACTTGCGCACATGCGCAGAAAAAATTTTGTGACAAGATAATGGCCCTGTTACCCTTCTGTGTATCTCTTTATTCTGTTGTTACGTGTAAGGCCAGTAGTAATAGTGAGCGGTATGTGGGCGTCCGGCCAAACACGGCTCTCTAGTTTCGTTCCACCACCCTCAAAACCAATTTTCTTGGCAAACCCCTAAAAGTAAACAAAAGAGAAAGGACCAACACCACGAATATAAATAGGGGTTAGAATGGGAGAAAAAAAAACAAGAGGGCTACATGTAGGGGGGGGGGGGGGGGGGGGCACTGCGATTCTTGAGAAGCAAAAAAACAGTTTTAGTTTTCAACAGATAATTTTGTTTGTCACGTAAAAAAGGTGCCAAGAAAAACAATTTGTAACTAATCATTGAACTTCAATCAACCTATAACTTAATAATATACACACACAGGGGTCTTATTAATGTGAACTCCACTGATTAACATTTTTCTATTAAAAAAATACACGCGCGAAATGCGGCACGTGTCAAACCCATCCTTGTCCTTCCCTCTCTACACTTTGCACCTCCAATTGTCAATGACATTATTCTATTCTAATAAAATATAACCTTGTTTCGAGGCTAGTTCATCATTGCAATGCAAAAAAAAAAATAAAGGGGTGGATTTTCATGCACGCTTTGAGCTTCTAAATTCACAAACTGTGTGCAAAACACAGGCAGTTAGAAATAAGAGAAAACTTCAGTTGGCTCCGCCCTTGTTATGACGACCTAATTGGCTGCTTATGTAGACTGACGTCACATGCTCCGCCCTTTTCAACGTCGAACCACACAACAAACCAATCAGAAGTTGCCGGTCGTCATAACAAGAGAGGAGCAAACTGAAGTTCTCCCCTATTTCTAACTGCCTGTGTGCAAAACAGAGCGCACCTCTCGAATTCACCTTTAATTAGTGATTATCTTCGCTTAACGATAAGGATACCAGTTCCTAAAACAGTCATCATTGGAGACAATGCAACTGTAAAGTCGCTTCCGTATAATTTGCTCTCAACTATACTTGCTTCATTATAAAGAAAAATAAGCTTGTGACGTCAGAAGGGTTGACTCAAAATTTACAGGCAATTAGAAAACGGGATGAACAGAAGTTGGCTCCGCCTTTTTTATGACGAATGGCAACTTCTAATTAATTGGTTATGTAGTCTGACGTCACATGCTCCGCAAACCACACAACAAGCCGTTCGTCATAAAAAGGGCACAGCCAACTTCTGTTCATCCCTTTTTCTAATTGCTTGTCAAAATTTAGACTTGTCATTTTGACTGATAAGGGGGGGGGGGCGCAACCCCCCTTTTATCGGCCACCTATTGAGGTTGCATGGCGCCATCTACCTTGCATTTTACACAAGTATTTTTCTATTCAGCCCTCTTAGTACATATTTACCTATGAGGTACTCTCATATACAAAATAAATATCAGCTGTCCATCAGCTGTGTTTGTGGAATATCTATTTATTTTAAAAGTGTTATAAGTTATAACAGACGCTTGTGACACTAATCAACCACCAATTTCTCTTGTTTAGAGATAAGAGAGAGAGAGAGAGAGCCTATTAAGAACAACAACAAAAACGAAATCGCGTTTTTCACTTTTCAACGCCTCGTTTACAACAACCAACTCAAAAATAAAACAATATAAATCACAAGTGTCATCCCCCCCTCCCCAACCTCCTCATCATAAGACAAAAGACGATCATCATCATTGGAAATTTAGAGGAACTATTTTCTCTTTTGATGTCTTCTAACCTCTTACTAGACCCTCCCTTCACGCCCCCCCCCCCTTTTCATCACCCTATTCTTCTCCACTCCAACCTTCAAAAGCATAAAAATAAGAACGACCTTACGAAGAAAACAGTTTTATTACATAATAAACAAAAGTAAAAATCTGGGTTCCTCTCAGGTTTTTTTTAAAAAAAACTATCATCCTTTTTTTTTCTCTTCTCTAAAACGACATTTCAAAGTCAAATGAAACGAAACAAACAAGCATGAATTCCATACGAGAAAAACACACCTCGAATGAGAGGCTAAACACCTCGAATGAGAGGCTAAGAAAAGAAGAATTCGGATGAATCCAATATCTCACAGACATTTTTTTCATACAGACTTATCACAGACAAGAATAATAATTGTACCCATTCATTTATATACATTGTGTATCAAATTTCCCATTCGTTCCACCCCTGATTCACATCAAATGAACGTCATCCACCCAACCGTTTAGCGACTAACAACAGAAAAGACACAACGTAACATTCATGAAGCAAAACATTTCTTTATAATGGTAATAAGTAATATGGCGCGTTCACTCTTAAAATATAAACAGAACATGCAGCCATATTAGGTATCCCCTTTTGTTCATAGTCATTGATCTATAAGCGACATCATATGCTTCAAAACGTCATTGTAGTAAGATTACCGTAAGACATTTACTCATTAGGAACCTCATAGCTTGAAGAGTGTTTCTTTTAATCATGTTGCATAGCCTCTAACCATATCCTTTTCTCAATTCGATCTCTCGGAAAACAAGTTAAAAGGTGATACTGTTTGAGGCTTGACTAAGTTTTGGGTGTCAGAATTAAAAGAAACACCCTGCGTAACATACGGGTATTTTTTACGGCAATGCGACCTATTCCACCCTTTTTTCTGTTGTAATAATCGAATGTAAATTGTAAAAAAAAATGGCGAAACTGCCCCTGTAAAAATGAAGCAGAAATTGAAGGACAAACTGAAGGGGAATAGGTTGAAAGGGGGGAGGGAGGAGGGTGAGGCTGAAAAAATAGAAATATTATAGAATATAGAAAGGCGAGTAGGGGGACTCACTTTTGACGACCCGCTCTGTGGTCGACACCTTCTGATTATTCGAAGACATTGTCACTTTCTCACTTGCGAGTGAGTCATAAACCGAATTTTATATTTGATAACGAACTAGCGGCTGATCACCCCCTTCTTTTCACCGATTCACAAAACGGATTAATAATTTCACGGACGCGACTGATTCAATATGGCGTAAACAACCAAGTTATTGGGTTTGCGCATTGCGCACAACTTTGCGCACACCGACCAGAACTTCAGTTCCGACCAATCAGGACGTCCGTTACGAACTCGGTTTCGCGTACTCGTTCTCTTACGACCGAGAGACGTCGATCACGATTCGTTCAAACCTGTACAAGAAACAAGAAATAAACGATGTTGCTTTTACACAGCACACAATTAACACATGAACGAATACGTGACTAGAATTTCTAAAAAATGTACTACGTTCAATAATCACTGAGCAGCGGCCATTACGCGCGAAAAAAAATCACACTCTTATATAAGAGCACTGACACTAACGACTAGACACGGCTATGACCACATCTGGAATGAATTGACACTTTGCAAATGTAGATGGCGCTGCGAAAGATTTGACTGTCATTTTTATAATGAAATGGGCTTGTGTCACGACGCCATCTTGGTTCCAAATAAAATATAGCCTTTTTTAAATTAACTTATTGTTGTATTTTTTCTTCTTCTTCAATAGACTACAATTATTGGTTGAAGATTGTTTTACTTTTATCTTGAATAAGTATGCATAAATAAAACTAAAAACAATTTCAAATAATAGTAGAATACAGATTATATTGTCGTCTGCTAAGAACTTAAATGTCTTCTGGCGTCTCATGACGTTGACATAATAAATTGTACCACATGGTGGCGCTACTAATCAATGCGAAATTCGCTTTCTCATAGAAACTCATTGAATAGATTACAGGGTGTGCTTAAATCTAATATTATGAAGTTTTAATTTAAAAATAAGAAAAAAACAAAATTAAAAACATTCATTTTAAAACTGTTATTTTTTTATTTATAATAGATTTACTATAAAATTATAAGTGACAAAAGTTTGCGAAAAAATTTATTTTATCAACCACCTCACTACAAAATAAATAAAAATATTTGAAATTTCTTGCATATTGTTTAGAAAATTAAAATTAAAAAATAGTTAGAAAAGTTAAAAAATTAAAATTGTCATTAAGATTCCAGAAAAAAATAATTTTTTATAGATTTTTTTTAATTTAAGCTTAATTCCTTTTGAATTAAGTTTAATTAGTTTGAATTAAATTTAAGTACATTAAATCTAGAAATAATTTTTACACTATCAAAAAACAGAAACCAATGAACTTTAGGAAAACTGTAAAAAAAAAGTAATTGAGTTTGTGATGAAAATCTATAGAGAACCAAAAAAAAATAATGAAATCTTGTGTTGGTAAATTTTTATTAAAAAATGTGACTAAAAACGTAAAAATTGTTTTGAGGGCAATTTTTAATTTTTCTCCCTTTGTTGTTGGTAGGCACGAAATAAAAAGAGGGATTGCAACATATCTTCACAGTGCCAAAAATACGTTTGGAAAGAAGAAAAAAATCACTTTTAATTATTATTTAGATAGAATGATGCAAAAAAAAAAACCAAAGTGTCCAGACACTTATATTAAAAAATCTCAAGAAATATCTTTCAATATATAAATTATAAATATGCAACAAGTGTATATTTTCAGGCTAGGATTGAAAATTCTTTTTTTTTTTTTAAAAAAATTACCTAATATTTTATTATGTCACCTTTTCGAATGAAGAAATACATGGTAGCAATTATTATTGTTGCTAACAAATACAACAAAAATACTTAACATATTAATATCTGTATAAAAATTAATTCTTGCTTTTTTTATGATTCCAAGAAATGAAATTTGTTTTACTTTCCTGTTACTCCCATTGGTAAACAAATGACCTAATTTTTTGTTCTAATTATAAAAAAAACCCGAAGACTCAATATTTGTCAAGTCTCTTCTCAGAGGTATTATTTTTTTTTAAATAGATATATCGCGAACAATTTTAGTAAAATATATCGCTAAAAACGTTTAGGAGTATATTATCAATTAAAAGTGTTATTGAAAATTCATTGTAATAATTAATAAACCTGAATACATTTTCCTTCATTGTCTATGTACAAAACAAAAATATACACCAGAAATATTTTAAGCAGAATTTGGCAATTAGCTTTTTCTTGTAATTGGATATATTACTATTCAACAAAAAGCATCTTAAATTATTCATGCATTCAATTTGTTAGAAATATAAATTTACTGACGGCTTTTGTTTCAAAAACATAATTAAATTTATGTGTAAAAAATGCACAGAACCAGAAAAAAACGCTAATATGCGCCAAAAGGAAAATTTTAAACGATATGCAGATTGTAATTAAATATATCAACATATTTAAGTATATATAATCACTTGAGTCATGCTTCCGTTGTCGTTAAAATGAAGACAGCAACGAACCGAATTTATTTGAAAGATTATTAAATGTGTCTTTCATTTGATTGATTTTTATTGTCATTTATTACTGAGGCCAAAAATTTGCATAAAATATACAAAACGATATTTATTTATTAATATTAGAATTTATTAATATTAAAATTTATTAATATTAGAATTTATTAATATTTTGGAAATCTGCATAAAAATTTACAAAAAAAAATATTTCGATTTTGTAGTTAAGATGTTTGCTTCAAGATATTTAATTAAAATAAATTTTGCTGTATAGTTTTTATTTGCATAAAACAAACATTTTTCTTGTATATTTTGCATTTTTGAGGCTATTTTTTTTCTAACTGCATAAAACGCATTATTAAAAAAAAAACAATTGTCACATTTATGAATTTTTATTTGCATAAAAGTTTTGATCTTATTTTTATTCCATACATATATATTTTTATATGGGAAATCAATTTTACAAAATTAAACAACAAACGAAAACAAAACCGAACTAAGTTCAGGGCTATGTTCGAACTAGGCTCAGAAGTCTTAATTTAAAAAATTTAAAGAAAGACAATTTTTAAACGAATAACTTTGGTTTAAACATTAAATGAAATTATTTTAGAACAAAAAAAGTAACAATAAATAAAGTGATCATAGTGATGAACAAAAAAGCCCTCACTTGAATATGTGAAAAACGTGAATGTGAACTAAACAATAGGCCCCGCCGCTGCTGCAAACTCTGGCAAACGAAAGTCGTTCGTCGTACCAAACAGCGGAGTTTTTACGGCCAAAGGAACTCTTTCGGCCGTAAATACAAATCATAAGTTAAGAAAAACAATATATAAAAAGGAAATGGTTAAATTAAATCTCATAGCAAAGGATATTTATGTAAGAGTTTGAAGAGCCCCGATCCAAGTGGCATCGGAACACCCATAATGATGCTTTCGCTGACGCCTTTGATCGTGTCAGTCTGACCGTAATAAGCCGCATCAAATAAATGATCGGCCGTTCTTTCAAACTTAAAACATTTTGAACGTTAACATACCAAAAAAATAAAAATAAAATCATATACAGTAAAAACCGCTTAACACAAAATGAATGAGACTGGAATATTTTTTTTCGTGTTAACCGAATTTCGTGCTACAAGAAAACCTTTTAAAAACGTATTTTAAAATATACTATGGAATTACAAATAATGCAAACATTTTTTTTAATATTTAAAATTTGCATCTTGGCTCCGCCTACTCATTTCTAAAAATAAAAATCAGTAATTTTGGATTGCATATTTTACGTATAATACGTAGTTTTTTTTATTCATGTGTGTAATAATATTTATTTAATCAGGATGCAAAAAGGGTGCAAATTCCGAGAAACCAGGCCACAGATTTGTTTTTTTTGTGTATGAAAAGAATTTTTTTTTTTTAATATTAACTCAAACGGAGTTTGGAAAACTCCATTAGACTGAAAATACATTTTGTGTTATCCGTTTTCGTGTTAAACGGCTTATTATATAAATGAATGCACACTGCCACAAACTCACTGAAGCCAACATTAAAACGCTCTCTTTCATATTTGCAAGACCCGTTCTCGTCATTCCCAATACTTCTCCCTTTTTTAAAAAAAAAAAATATGTGAAAATATACAGTGAAAAAACTCAAAAACAAAACCAACAAAATTAATTTTTACCTTCGAGCACATAAGATCGGCGAGAATCATAAGATGTCGCTTATCGACACTTATACCGTGACCCTCCATCGTTTTTTGGATTTCCGTTATGATCGTTCGCCTACATTAATGTGATTAATTTCGATCACAAAAAACAAATATAAATAATAAAAAAAACCGTAACAAACCTTGCAGCTTCGATACCCAATGCAGTGAAAACGTCGCAAATATCATTCGATGTTGTTTTTAATCCATCCACGCCTTAAATTCACATTACAAACTAAAAACATTTTTCGAACGCGACTTGCGTTATGAATCGTACTAACCTTGAATCGCCATTACTTCTCGAAGACTTCCGCCTTCGACAAATAGTTCATATTCCGCTTCAGTTTTGGAATCGTTCATGTTTATTACAGCTCGACTAACCGTAGGAAAACCCTGCAAATGATTAAATATAACATTAAGGTGTTTGTTAAAGTGCAAACGACCACTGAACTTTGGTTATTCTGTCTTTCATGAAGGGTAGCTCAATTACTTAAGTGTATTTTCACGTTTGATATCTTTCAAAATAAGCGTTTTAATTGAGTTTGAAAACAAGCAGATGTTTTTTATTAGAATTTTCTCTATAAAAGGTTTATTTTGAAAGATGTCAACGTGAAAATACTATTAAGTGATTCAGTTATCATACCTAGTTTCTAATACAATTTAAATTTCATCTTAGTGTTGCTCACAAAAAACGCAAACTAACTAGTATTCGAAAATCAACTTCTTCACAAAACATCATAAGAAATCCGTAAAAAAATTATTCCTATAACCTTTATCACAACATTTGGAAGTTGTTTGAGCAAAGTCTGAACAATAATGTGCAATGTTCCGCCTCTTCCGGATTCTTTCGGATAGACTACGATGGTCGATTTTCCGAAAGCCTTCACCTGATCTGCTTTCACTTTAATACGAGCCGTTCGCAACGAGTAACAAATGGTATCCACATTCACTTCGAGCTTCGAAAAAAAAAATCGAATTTAAACTCAATATTTCAAGTAGGTACAAAATAAAGAATCTGTCAATCGATAAATTTAAACCTTCAGTAAACGTATTCTTTCCAAATTAAGATTAAATATAATTAAGCAGTCGTCCTGCAAGATCATTTCTTCAATAGAATCACAAATCTTAAAAAGAAATTAAAATTAGGACAAATTAACACAGAAACGGTGTTGATTATTGTCTATATGCGAAGCTCAACGAACCTCTCCGAGAGTTGTCTTTTCAATTCGACCTTTGACACGTCTCGCAAATTCTCTATCGTACTTGTTTTCAAGCACAACTGTTATAATCGGAGTGCTGATGTTCTTCGAAGCGTTTATGATCTCTTTTATACGCGGAACACCCTCCGTGATATTCATCGAAGCAACACCAGCAAAATGAAACGTTTTCAACGTCATTTGAGTTCCAGGTTCTCCGATACTCTGAGCAGCCAAAGCTCCCACAGGAGTACCTTGTTTTTATTTTTTATCAATAATTATTAGTTAAAGAGCTTGGAGACACTTCAGAGTTGGTCGTGAACAGAGACATGGTTAATTTTGCAGTTAAAAAGTTGCTCAAATGGCTTTAGAAACCAAACGGCAATTTGAAACATTATGAAAATACCTTAATACCTGAAGAACACATTAAAAATACACACATTTTTCCGTAAAGCTGAAAGATGTTCCTGAAGAATATGGACATTTTTGAGGTGAATGAACTTTTAACATGGGTTGAGCAAATTAGCATAAACACAGTATGAAGAAAATAAGGTTCTCTTTGTTCATACCAAGTTTTGAACAATAATAGAATTTGCTATCGCTTCTTGAATGTTATGCCAGGTAATAACGTCCTTTGGTTGGAATATTCAAATGAGTTTTTAAATTTTATACCATTTTGAATTATGCCAAATACCTTGTCCCATGTTAAAGGTCATTGATCTCAAAAAGGTCCATTCAGAAAAATCATTCAGCTTTCAGAAAGCTATGCATATTCTTTAATATGTTATTCAAGTAACTTGGAATTTTCATGATGTTTCGAATTGCCCTTTGGTTGCTAGAGCCAATTGAGTATCACAAAATTAAGTGAGACGGTCGAAATTTCATAATAAATATTAAAGATACCTGGCTCAATCATGGCCTTAGAATACTTTAAGTCACACATTTTTATAAACTCTAAAATGTGCGTTTTTGTTAATCGTTCCACCTGCTGCTCGACTAAAATAAAAACGAAAAAGAGGCAATTCTAATAAAAACAAGATGACCGCGTCCTTTTTTTCTGACGACACGAACCAGGACTGAGATTATCTTTTCCAATTAATCCGAATTTCATACGAGTTTTGTTGATCTTCTTGGCACATGAGTCGAAGAATAAACTAAAGTCGAACAAAAGCTATAAAATAAACTGATAACGATCGATTGGTTCAAAACCTCGAAACTTACATCATTTCGGTTTTAAATTCGCCAGTAATGTTACAAAACTGATTGGTGTTCAATAACGATAGAACATACTCTGTAACAGAATCTCCATCTAAGGTTGCTTCACCTCTGCATTGATGATTCGCCTTAAAAAAAGCAAATCAAAATTTATGATTAAACTGTGATTACAATCATAAAGTTTCAAAACAAATTACAGACTTTTATGTTTTCCATAACGCGGCTAAAATCCATCGGTTTGTCTTTGCCTTCCATTGCCGATGGATCCAAACCATCGGCTCCGTAACAAAACTGAATCACATCACCCGTAGAAGTGCGAACTGTTCCATCATAATTGGCACATAAATCTTCCAAACACTGAAAACGATTGAAAAATACATCGTAAGTAATTAAAAAAAAAGTACTGAAATTAAAACAAGCTGTACTTTAACCAGCCTCCTTTGCATGTAACCGGTTTCAGCAGTTTTAACTGCGGTATCAACTAAACCTTCACGTCCAGCCATCGTATGAAAAATAAATTCAGTCGGCGTAAGGCCAGAAAAGAAACTGTTGGCAACAAAACCTTTTGCAGCTGGAGTTTTGCCTGTGAATAGTTTTCTAGATTAAACAAAAATATTTTAAAACAAAAAACAAAGTATTAATGAGTACTGTTTCTCTCAAAATGAGGTAATGTTCTGTCTTCGAAACCATCTGGCACTCTAGAACCTCGGATAGCCTGTTGACCTACACAGGCAATCATCTGAGAAATGTTGATGTAAGAACCTTTAAGAAAAAGAGAGAAAAAGAAGACGAGATCATCTTAATATTAAACAATGAGCACAATAGTTTTATAGTTCGATATCGGACCTTTAGATCCACAAAGAGCCATTATAAGAGGACTGTTGGTCATTGGCAATTCGGCACGACACTCTTTGTACGCATTGTCACGAATCACGGATAACTCTCGCAGAATATTGGCTTCAAGGGTTTCTACGGCCGATCGACCTGGAAGACTCTGCAAATTTCCTGATTCGTACTGCGAAATGTATCCCTCACATTTTGAATAACTTAAAAACAACGAAGTTGGAATTTAAGACTTGAATGCCATAATATAGATTTATCAATTTACCCATCGGACAATAAAATTTGTTTTCGATTGAGTAGACCGTAACCGGGAGTGACATCACCGAGGCCGATACTGAACCCACGATTCATAAGATATTGAGAACATAACCTTGCCAAGCGCCACATGCTGTCTGCGGCATACTGTTCTCCATAATCAACTAAAACGTGATAGAAGACACAGTTTTTCGATCCGGATCCAAGAACTCCTTTGTCGAGAGCTCCACAAAGCAACTCGCTGCTGCGAATTACGATAACTGAAACAAGAAGTTAGCTTTTAGAATAAAAAGTATAAAATTCTAATCATATTGTTACTTGAAACTTTAATTAAAATCACAAGACTTTTTTTTTAAAAAAAAGCCCAAAAACTCACAGGAGTCGTTGATGCAAAGATCTTCGTTTTCGCTGTAATCCTTTCCCTTAGCACGTAGACTCACTTTCACAGGAAAACTAGAGTTTGGCCTCAATATCAACCCAAACAATTGTTTCCCAGTCCACATTTGTATTGGCTGCAACAGAATCGAATGAGATAACAAGAATCAAGCTCCAACCTTTGCCTAATAAACCTCTTAATAGTTAATTATGAACTTTTCTTATTGCGGGTGGCGGCAAATCGATCTTCAATCCAACATGATCAGCAGCAAAAAAAGCAGAAACGATCTGACAAACTTCATATCTGGTCAAAAAAGTGTTTTTGTGAGTCAGCAAATAAGCACCGGTCAAGAAATCTTGAGTTGGAGCAATCAATGGTTCTCCGTTTCGAGGTGTAACTAAATTTGACTTCGTCTGTTTGAAAAACGATATGAATTTAAGTCAAATCAATCGATTAAATTCCATCTATTTAGCAGAATTAACCCCCATGAGAAAAAGAGCCTCAGCTTTCGCTTCTTCCGTCTGAGGTAGATGGAGATTCATTTCATCACCGTCAAAATCAGCATTGTAAGGAGCACAAACACATTCGTTGAATCGAAACGTTCGTCCAGGTAAAACCTTGGCCTTTAGAAAAAAATGAGTGTTTAGATTAAAATAAAAAAATAAAAAAAATGCAACATTGACATTACTTTATGCGCCATAATACTCAATCTGTGTAAAGAAGGCTGACGGTTGAACAAAACAACGTCGTCATCCATGAGATGCCGTTCGACAATATCTCCAATCTGAAAAGTTAAAATAAATGATTACACCAGGCTTTTCAACGAAACGCGTTAACAGATAACCTTCAGCTCTTTAGCCAACTGATCTCTTCTGCCAAAACGCAGAAACACACGATTGTCTGTAAGCCTATCACTCTTTATGAGATAGTTGGCGCCAGGATGAACTTCACTTCCGTTACGAATCAACTGCTGCATCAATTTCATATTGAATGAAGTAACCTGTAAAAACAAAGTGTCTTTATTTACGTTTCAAGTAAATGCAATGAGCAATCAAATATGGCCTCACTCTTTCGGGATAGGTCAAGATTTTCGCAACTTCAACTGGGACTCCGACCTAGGAAATAAAACCAAAAGTTACGACCGAAAAATATTACTTAAGGTGGCTTTATAAATAATTATTTTGTTTTGTCTTAACACACAGCGCCACTGCAGTGGCTATTATGTTTTATAACAGGTCTCTTCCCAATCCCCCCCTCCATTCACAGTTTCGAGAAAATTTATATTTATCAAGCGAACATTTTTTAGGAGAAACATTACAAAAAAATTCAAAGTGTTTTAGAAACTAGAATAGTCGGTGATTAAATGTCATTATATTAAATAACCTGATCGATTTTTAAATTCGGGTCAGGAGATATAACAGTGCGACTAGAAAAATCAACTCGTTTTCCGGACAGGTTTCCGCGAAATCTTCCCTGCTTCCCTTTGAGCCTTTGAACGAACCCTCGAATCTGTTTCGCTTGCTGAAAAATGAAATTTTATTTTTTATGATAAAGAAAGAAAGAACAAAATGGGATCTTCATTGTTTACTAGACCGCACTTTGACTTCAAGAGGAAGACCTGGCTGCTCGCCATTGATAAGCAAAGCCCATTGAATTTGAAGGGCATCCCACGCTTCCACAAAAAGCTGCATTTTGGCTCCTTTCTTTGTTTTACGATACAGCTCTTCATTTAGCATCAGTATAACTCCAATCTGTTGAGTAACGTCGTCTTCATTTCTACAAAAAGAAGAATTGAAAAAAAAACACCAAAAAAGAAACTGAAATAGAACCTGCATACATTCCGGCTCTCATTGGTGAAGCAACAGATGGGCGGATGCACAAAGGTGGAACAAGAATCCGCGATAAAATAAGATCTTTTGGATGTCCACTTTTGCGATCCATCAGAAGAAAGGGAATGTCCTTTATAATACAAATATTATGAAGTTGAACATCATAAACTCCAATAAGAAAAAAACTGGTTGTTACCTGGCTCGGAATACGTTCGAAAATCTTTTGTACGACCATAGGACTGAAGTTTGACTGTTAAGAATATCGTTATAGATCAATTATATAAGCAATTATTATAACAACGACAAGCTATTAGGATTCGCAAACAAATGTTTACAGGGCAATGGTTTTATAAAACATTCACGAGTATTCGGAATGATCCGAATTTTCCCTCGGCTTTTTTAAAGTAAAATTTAAGATGAAACTAAAAGTTTGTTAGAAACTAGAATAGTAAAAAAAAAACTGGCTAAAAATACTTTAATTTTGATATTTTTCAAAATAAACATTGTCCTTACATACGAAAATGTAAACTTTCGGCACTTCAAACAGTTTATACACTTCTACAGTTTCAAATTTAGTTATAATAACGTTTATTTTGAAATATATGAACGTGAAAATCCTCACAAGACATTTATGAACAGTTGATTTTAAACTCTGGTTATTGTGCGTTTCAGAGCAACACTAAAGAGAACTAGAAAAGTGTGTTTTAAAATAGAATATTATAAAATATCATTTCGTAGTATTTTCATGTTGATTTCAAAATAAAATATTTTAAAGACAAAAATAAAAAAAATAATATCCGCTTAAATATATCAATATGAAAATACCCTTAAGTAGTTGAGCTACTATACTAATTTTTAAAACATTTTCAAGTTTCTCTCCATTTTGCACCTGAATTGTAGCATAATCAGAGTTACACAGGCGTTTACACTGTAAAATCAATTTTAATAATTTTCTTATTCGTTTCTACCACACTTTAAATTGCTTTATCATACAAACAAAAAGTGACAGAATTAAAATTACGTACAAAAGTAAATCTAGATTTCAAAGATGCCAATTCCTTATTATGCTGGAAAGCGTCTTGGAAATCGCCAAAATTAACAAGCTGCGAACCGAAGTTATGCTTCTTCGGAAGTTTCGGCTGTTCAATCGAAATCTTCAACATTCCGACCTTCTTCACCTTTCCTGTTTAAAAAAAAACGCAAAAAGTAAAAAAAAAAGGTTTCCTCTTGTTACGAGATCCATACAAGCTAACCATTGAGAGCATTACAGTGCGGACACACCGAAACCTTCTTGCATTTGTTAAGTATCTTCCTTCTGATGGCCTTTTTTGTAAGATAAGATATCGGACTTCGCTTGAAAGATTCCAAAAACTCCAGTCGATCTTCTTCCTTCAACAAAATCCTAGAACAAGACTAGAAAAACACGATAACAACATCTAAAATCGTTGTCATTCTCTCTCTCTTGGCAAACCAGTAAGTATATACTTTGCAAATGGACTGCAAGATTGTGATGACCAAAGAAAAGTATCCGTTGTGAAAGAGCGGCAAGTGAAGATCCACATATCCATAATGACCGATACATTCCATACCCTTTCCACAAGTGTCACATTTATCGTCTTTATTGTTGACACCCTAAGTAAAACATACAATAATTCGTATTTAGTCGGCTTTTTTTTTTAGTATTCGTCAGAATTAGTGAACCATTCGATGGTCCATAGGTCCATATTCAACAGGATTGTGGATGTTTCCAGCTACGTATAATGTCGGAGTAGGTAAAACATTTATATGTGCCGCTTTTCGCATATCAATGGCACTCAAAACATTGAAACTGACTCCACTTCTGTAAGAAATCAAAAAAATAAACGTTCTTTTTGCATCACATTTCTTTATCTAGTTTGTCATTTTACATGTGAGCGCCCAAGTCAGTCTCACGATATTGTTCTTTAACCATCTTTAAACCAGGTTTCGTCTATAAAATATTAACAAAAAACACTTAATAACAAGTTAAATCGAAACATCAAATAAATTCATAAATGAAAACGTACAGAAAACGTAAAATAAAATAACGAAACATCAAAAACATATTCGAACTTTAAATCAAGTTTCAACTAACATGCTACCTGACTCCGGTGCTGCCATCTATTGAGTAATTACCACTATAAACTAAACTTTCGAAATTTATATTATGTTACGCCATTGAAGTTCCGTAATTTTTCTGTTGAGCGAAAGCAAATGGCGATTTTAACCATAAAATTATTACCTTGACGCCATGTTAGTCGTCCCACTGCATCAACTTCCGTTTTATCTTTGATAATAACTATCAAAGAAAAAACGGAAGTTGATGCAATAATGCAAATAATCCCCAAAATTGTGCTTCAATTTTTTACCACAGAGAGATTTATTACAAGGCAAGTGTGCCCAGCAAGATACAGTCGTTTGCCCCACCCTTTTATGAGGAACGGCTACTTCTAATTGGTTTGTTATTTGGTCCGACGTCTCACTCCACGCCCTTTTCAATTTCTCATTGGTTAATATTTGGTATAACGCTCAAAAGGGCGGGACAAACGACTGTATCTTGCTGCGCACACTTGCCCGTAGCTTTATTATGGCCTCATTTTCTTGTCTTTAATTACAATACAATTTACAAAAGCACACGTTACCCCCAGAATAAAAAAATCAGCTGTTTTAGGAACAGCTTATTTCCTCCTACTCTGGTTATTCTGTTTTATTAGCAGCACTAAAATGAAATTGAAAGTGTTAGAAACTAGAATGGTAGCTGAATCACTCCATAGTATTTTCCTGTTGATATATTTCCAAATAAATTTTTTAAGACAAAAATGTAAAACATATTGTATGCTTAACAAGTTGGGTCATTTTCAAACTGATATAAAAAGCTTATTCTTAAAAATATAAACATGAAAGTGTTCTTTCAGTGATTGAACTAAATGTATAGTTTCAAAAGCCCTTTCACTTTTTCTCGTGAAAGACAGAATGAAAAGACTTCGATGGGTGCTTATTGACTTTAAACACCACCTTAAAAATTGTAAACACTTGTATTTTCTTACTGTATTATATTGAATAAAGAATGAATTACAAAAAAAATATATAAAAAAGAATATCAGTCTGTATTTTAAACTTTCTAAGTAGATTTGCTGAAGAGAGAAAAAAAAAATATTAAAAAGTAGATTCTAAATGCAAGCGTAAAAATAAATCAGTAGCAAACTAAAAATGCTACAAAATTACATTCTGATATAAATAAAAAATAAATCTCTGATCAAATTCACTTTGTATCTTAAGTCTCTTTGAGTATACAAAAAATCATGAAAGATTTACAACTAAAATTACTTTTCCTGATAGAAAAAAAACTATTGTGAGCAAAAAAAAATGAGAAAAAAAAATCATTAAATATTATTTTAAAATAAAAAAATGCTTGTTTCATTTGATGCGTTGATCAACTAGCTTCCATTTGGTTGTTGCTGTTGCAATTGAGAATTCCGTAAAATGGCCAAACGCGTCTTAATTATGCGTCTCATTTCATTGTACCTAAAAATATAAATGAAAAATAAAAACATCATTACATGTAACTTTGCAAATTCTAAATTATGAGTAGTTGATTAGATTACTTCAACTTTATCTTCTTTGTTTCACGACCTTCTTCTTCAGTGAATTTACGTAAAATCGCAGCCAACTCTGGTTCCTGAAAGTTCAAATACTGAGCAACCTGGAAAAAAAAATTAACAATTGTTTTTAAAGCACACACAACTGTTCTTAAAGTAACTAACTGTCTAAAATGTAACTTTGCATTCTCTTTGTGATATTTGAATCCCTCGAAACATGATTATTTTTTATTTCACAAGCAAAATTAAGATGAACTTCAAAGTGTTTTAGAAACTCAATCACTTAAAAAGCTAAATAAGCGTTTCATGTTAGTTTGAAAGTGATCCAACTTTTAAATTTTAATTTAAACCATTCTAGTTTCTAACACACATGTCATTTCTCGTTAGTATTGCTCTTCACAAACGCAGAATACACAGAGTTAGAAAACAAGCTGTTAATACAGTTACGATGGAACAAAATGTCTCGTATATCGAAATAGTAACATCAAAACCAACTTCGTTTGATATTTCTTCGGTTTTATTTCGATCCATTATGAAAACTTTTGACACTTCTTCATGAGGTCCCAACAAGATTCTGACAAGCAAAGGAAAGTCGTCGTCCTTCAAACGTCGTATTTCTACGTCGCACAAACAAAATAAAAGTCAATTCGTACATTAAGTCGATACAATTCAAAAACACATTAACCTCCGTTATCTCGAACAATAAACAGAGCGAACTCTTCCGGATTGTTTTCAATGCAAAATTTATCGAGAAGCATATTGATGACATCTTCGGTCGTAACCATACTCGTTACCCAAACGTTACTCACACTTCCATATGGTGGTTTGAATGTCTTCGTCTAGAAAAAAATTCAAATAACATTCACAATCTAAAACTCGAGAAAAAAATGAAAAATAACTGTAACCTCTTTGTTATAGAAGTGACCATTTATGGAACATCGACGTTTCAACTTTGTTTTCGAACGACTCGACGTCATCTTTCTGATCTGAACGTGAGAAAGGTCTACTTTCTCTCTTTTCGGTTTTGTAGATATATCGTCGTCACCATCTGTCGAGTCGTCGTTTTCGACAGATAACAGAGAGCGATTTACACTTTCGACAACTCTACCTTCGTTACCGACATCCTTTCCATCTATCGAAACTTCACTTTGTTTCGCTCCGTCGACGTCAACAACAACAACAGCATCCGATTTCGTCTCCGTTTCTCTAGATTCAGAATGTAGCTTTTCATTCGTTGTTTCTGAATCTGCCGAAGTCACATTAACAGTTATTTTGTTTGCGTGTTCATCGTTCTGATTCGTCGCACCGTTTTCACGATAGAGAGGATTACGAGAACGACCGGGAAGAGTTAAGTATTTCGTCAAATCGTTGGTTCCGAGATACTGAAAAAATGTAAATCAAGATCGTTTTAGAGAAATATATTAATGAATCAAATGATTTGTTAAATATTTTAAATGTTTCATTACAAATACCCGTTAAAACTTTCTAATGAACAAAATTAAGAGAAACTTGAAAGTGTTTTAGAAACTAGAAAGGTAACTCAATCACTTAAATTTATTTTCATTTTGATATCTTTTAAAATAAGCTTCTTATGTCAGTTTTGTCAAATTAACCCAACTTTAAGCAGACGATTAATATTTTTTTAATTTTTGTTTATAAAAAATGTATTTTGAAAGATATAAACAAAAACAATCTTAGGTGACTCCTCTACCCTTCTAGTTTCTAAAACACTTTCAATTTATTATTATTTGTGCTGCTCTACTAGAAGCAGAATAATTAAAGAGTTTAAAAATCAGTTAATTATAATTTTAAAATTAATCAACCAGTGAATGATTTATTTCAAAATTAACGTTTTAAAAATGTAAAATATATTTCTTTTTAAATATTGAAATACTTACTCGATCTTCACCGTTGTCGTTGGTCGTTGCAATCGCTTCTCTGTAACTATTTCTCTTTCGTATTTGAACGTGATGTCGTTGATCTTCGTTCTCCTTCAAATGAATCAACCTATTAACCCCCCAGTAAATGCGTAAAACACCCTCCAGAACGAGTTTTCCATTTCTCTGATTAAAGTTATACACAAAAAAAAAGTAAACTTGTTATGAAATCGATTGTTATTTACATTCAAAACAAACAAAACCTCTTTCCACTTCAACTGACAACTGTTTCCCTCGTAATATTGATTGTACGACTTAAGTTTCGTTTCGAGAACTCCCCTTTAATAAAAAATTGAAATTTCAATATAGTAAATTGATTTAAAAAATAGAAATTTTTGTTTACAACCGATCAATTCCAGGTGGAAGCCGTTTTTCGCCCTTTCCAAAGCTCGTGTGCGATTCCACTTGTGATCCGTGCCCAAAAAGAGTAGGTCCAAAAAGAAAACTGTAGCAGGGAACGTCGCAGTAAGGAACACCTTTATGCTGCAACAATAAAAAACGGTCAAAGGTTACGTCATGTAATAGAAATTGGTTAAAAAAAACCTCTGCATGTTGTCCAGGATTCAAACGTTTTCCACATTCGTCGCATCGAAGGCATTCTGGGTGCCAATCATAACCCAAAGATTGCTTCCGTTCAGCTAAAAAAAAAAAACGAAAACAATTTTTATCTATTGCAATATTTAATGAGTTTAAATGAAGGAAAATCTTACGGACTTCTCGAAACGAAACGTCATTTTGAAACGGAAGTAACAAGAAAACAAAAAAACAAACAATATTCTTACCAAAATAAACGGGTTTTCCGCACTTATGACACGTCCACATTTTTGTTTTTCACCGTTTCATAATGTTTTATATGTTTCGTAGTCTTAATTTTAAAGTTAAAGTGGAAAAAAACAAGAAAAATGAAACAGAAAGTTAGAAAAACATCAACAAAACAGATCACAATGTAAATTACGTAACCGATTAATCGCCTTTTTTGTGTGGTCATTATAACCGGTTAATTTTAACTGACGTCATTTATTTATACAGGGTGACTCCAAATCAGTTGAACAAATTCATACAAATTAAGCATTAATTTACATAGAAGTAATATTAAGGTGGTTTTAAAGTGTGAACGTTTCTCTAACTGATTATTCTGTCTTTTAAAAACAAAATCAAAAGAAACTAGAAAGTGTGTTTTAGAAACTAGAAGGGTGGCTCAATCACTTAAGGGTATTTTCATGTTAATATCTTTCAAAATAAACTTTTTATGTAAGTTTGAAAATGAAACAACTTTAAGCAGACAATATTTTTAATTTTTGTCTATAAAAATGTTTATTTTGAAAGATAATAACATGAAAATATTCTCAAGTGATTGAGCTGCCCTTCTAGTTTCTTAAACACTCATTTTTCTATTCCAAGACAGAATAATCAGAATTTGAAAATTAGCTATTCATTAACCATTTTAATTTAAAAAATATCATTAAAATATTTTAAAATTATTTTATACTTATTATTTTAATTTCTTGTCATATTAATGTAATTAATAAACTTTGATTTGGTGTAAATTACATAGAAAACAATGGAAGCAGTATAATTTCCTCTGGATTTAAAAAAATGCTTTATGGAAGAATCACACATGCTGAAAAAAACACAGCAGAAATTAGAAATAAAAATATAAAATCAGAATATTTCTATGGTTCGGGAGATTTTATTATGAGTATGTGATTTTTCCCTTAGAAACTGGAAGAGTAAATCAATTATACTCAAAAGGATTTTCAGTCTTATAGGTTAATTATATTTATTAACTTGTGATTGTGACTTCAAATTCACAATTATTGTTTTTTTTTTATTATTATTGGTCATTCTGAAATTGTCAATAATAGTTTATTATTAAATATAAGAAAATGAAAATCCCCTAATTTTTTACCTAATGTGAATTTTATTTTTTATTAATTACATTATTTCAATTATTTTATGAATTGGATTGACGGATCTACTTATAAATCAACTCAATTATATATCATATTTAATTAAAAACAAATACATAAACATTTTGTTGGTTTTATGTAAATTCTTTAGGCCTACTTTAAAATGTAAAATCTTAATGATGAGAAAAGAAAAAAAAAACTACTCTTGTTTCTATTTTATCTATTATTTAAGGAAATTGTAATAATGTGTTTCTTCTGACTTTTACTGAATTCTATAGTGAGAAAAAAGTTTTGCAATGCATTTAAACATTATCCTATTAATGAAGTCTTTGAGGGGCAGGTGTAAAATGCGCCTTGCAATCTTCTTATTATATTACGATGACTTGAGTCTTAAGTGGGGAAAGTCAGAGTGGGAAAGAAAATACTTTAATGCTAGGTCCTAAAAGCATACATTTAAACAGAAGGTCCAAAAGAAATGACAACAGCAAAATGATAATGAGTAGAGCTCGGATTTTTATGTAATATCAATCAAGCATATTTTTTTTTTTCAATTTGTGGCCCACATACCAATTGTGAAGTAATCATCATCATTATAGCAACTGCAGTTATGCTTTTTCTAATCAAAAAGTCTGGTTAGATGCTACAGTAGATGTCTGCTAACTATCAGTTGCCAACTTAAGTTCTAGCATCTAACCAGTGTTTTGCTTTTAAAAAAACGTATTTGTTGGTTGATCTAAACGCGATTATTAATTTACAATTGGCACTTGAGTCACAGATTGAGAAACATCTGCTTTATAGAGCATAAACAATTAAACATCCGGGCCATAATAATGAGACAAATTTTATATAGGCCCTATAACAAAAAATTAATAAAAAATGTTGAAAGTTAGCAATCAATTAAGGTCTAAATTCGAGAAAAAAAATGTAGCACTTGAACTTTAATTTGAACCCTCAAACCAAAGCTTCTAATTTTGTTTTACTGACATCTACTCTTGAATAGATTTTTTTTATGTTGGAACTCTGTTCCGAAGGTTCAAATTTAAAGTTCAAGTGCCAAGTTTTTTTTTTAAATAACCCTCTCTCACAAACAATTTCAATATATAGTCTCACTGAATCAATGTTTGCACGTTTTACGCTATATTTAACAAATTAATTTTTTTATTGTACTTTTACCGTTTTATATAATAAAAAGTTTTTACTTTTGAAATTTTCTAAAATAATTTTCTAAAAAAAATCAATATCCTGAGTAGGCTATAAGAGAAAATGTTTTCATTGTTAAATATAAACAAGGACAAACAGCATCTATGCATAGTTGTTGTTTACTTGGTTTTTTTTTTTCCTATAAACTACATAAAAAGTTCCTAAAATCAACATTAAAGTCTAGCATGCTAGACTTAATAAAATGCTTTTTATTGGCATTTCTCAGCTCTACCAACATAAAAGTAACTAAAGTTGCAGTATCGACGCAACTATTGTAGCATATATACTATCATATGAGTCTTAAATTTATTATACATTTGTGCATGATATGTTAATAGTATTAAGGTCATAAACACTAAATATATTGTATGTCTTCAATACCGAACTAACATTAGGTACCTCATACACGTTCAATTATAGCATGTCAGTTTTGGCTTGTTAATCCAAGATTGTCTCTAGAATTTCAGACACGAACAATTCAATCCTGTTAATTTTTCTGTTGCATTTGTAAGTGAGAAGACTTGTTTTTTTATTTTAATTTTTTGCTTCTAGCACCGCCTCTTTTTTTGCCCTTTTTTTTACTAATTGACAACTTCTCATTATAGGAAACATTATGACCTCTTGCAGCCAACGCAACAAAGATTGTCATCCATACCCCAAAATTTAAGCAAACATTTACTGGAGCAGAGATTTCGAATGAAGATGGAAAGCAAATTTTTTAAAAAAAAGATTGAATCAAAAAAATTCAACATCTACATGATTCATTTTGGCTTTGCAAAGCCAAGTCTGACAAGCCAAAATTGAACATGTATGGGGTAACCTTACAAGTCAACCAATCCACCATTCAAAGTATTTTTTTTTCCACTCTGAGCAAATGAAACTCGGCGTATATTTTGCAAGCACTAGAAATGTCAAGTACCATTTGCAAAATGTGTATTTCGATTAAAGTACATGGCAAAAAATGCACATTTATCTTGGATATAGTGTATAGGGATTCTCCTTTAAAGTGTTTAAACAGAGAGAGAGAGAGAGAGAGAGAGAGAGAGAGAGAGAGAGAGAGAGAGAGAGAGAGAGAGAGAGAGAGAGAGAGAGAGAGAGAGAGAGAGAGAGAGAGAGAGAGAGAGAGAGAGAGAGAGAGAGAGAGAGAGAGAGAGAGAGAGAGAGAGAGAGAGAAAATGACTATATGGTTAACACTGTATATAAATAATTTACAGACTATAGGTGAGTCATTAAAGTGTAAATGACATGTCATTATAAAACAAACCTCATGACGGTGTCTTCAGACATACTACAGAATTCTAAAAGAAACTCATTTTTTTCCCCTTAGTAAATAAAAGGTAGCCTACCTTTAAAAACATTTATTTTCCAAAAAAAAAGGGGGCAATAGCTTTAGCTTTTAAAAGAAAACCAAATGAGAATTTGCATTTCAATGTTTAATATGTTTGCTATGTTTTTAAATTATAAATAATATAATGGATTCGAATGGTTTCAGTCAAACATTGACACAAAAAAAGCAGCACAAATGACATTCAAAATGTACAGAATTTTTACAAAAAATATGCAGTAGTTTGAATTAGAGACCTACATAAAGCCCATGGGCTGGGCTGACATTCTTATGTTAAAGACCCATAGGCCTGGTACTCTTCTTGGGCCTGGTGGGCTTTGTGGGTTGGGTCCAGTATAAAGTCTCATGGGCTGTGCTGGACTGGACTTCAAATTTTTACACAATGTTGGTCTTTAGTTTGAATTGTCTACATTTATATCAAAATATTTTGCTAGCCAGTAAAGCTTCCAAGATTCAATATAAAAACAACATATACTGTATTTACCAGTTTGGTATTAAACACCATTTCATAAGTCCACTAACCCTATATACTTTTGAATGAAATAAATAAATATACAGGCAATTAGAAATCGAGACATACAGAAGTTGGCTCCGCCAATTTTATGACAAACGGCAACTTCTAATTGGTTTGTTGTGTGGTTCGACATTGAAAAGGGCGGAGCATGTGACATCAGACTACATAACCAACAAATAAGAAGTTGCCGGTCGTCAAAAAAAAAAGGGCTAAGCCAACTTCTGTATGTCCCGATTTCAATTGCCTGTAAAAATATTCATTCAACATTTGTGCATATAAATTACTCAAAGTAAATAGTTTACCACATTTGAAAAATATTTGTACATGAATTGAAAAAAAAACCTATTCAAACTACATTTTTGTTTCATGATGACTCTGTATATAAAAAAATAAATATTTCAAATATTTTCCAAGGGTTAGTATTGACAAGATATATAAATTATATTTGCACATACTGTAGACTGTTTATTTACTATTTTCAGTTACTATTCTATACTTTATAAACAATCATGAGTTCTAAATTCTAAAATAACTTTCATATTATACGTTTATAGATCTACACAGATAATATCAATCATAAAGTGTTCCTTTTTCAGAACAAGGACCAGATATTATATGTGACCAGTAAGAGATTCCCCCCACCTGTCAGATTTTGTTTGCAAAATTGAAATGCATTTTCAAATCCTATTGCAAAAAAACAAAAAAAACAAACAATATTCAGTAGTTTATAAACTAAAAATCCATTTACTGTTATAAAATGGATAAAAATGTCAATTAAAAAAAAATAAATATGACCATTTTTAGTTAATAAGACTAAAAAATAAAACATATATCATGGTCGGTAGATTAAAGAGTTGTTCCATTAGATAAATTTGATGAGAAGATTAAATATAGAAAGATGAAATAAAAATGAAGCGGAAATGAAAAATCCTTGTCAACCTAACCTAGAAAATTACCAGTGACCCAAACTTACTCAATGGATGCACAATAATAATATTGCACTATAATTATCAAAAAAACCTACGAACTAATTGCAAAACAAGATTTTTCAATCAAAGAACCAATACAAAAGCTAAACATTAAATACAAAAGTAATAAAAAAAAAATTGTTTTTTTACAAATTAATGAATTCCTTTCAGTCTAAATAAATATTTTCTTTTTCTCTATATATACTGTAGTATTTACAACTTTATACAAAAGTTAGCTCGATTTTATTTTAACATATATAGGCCTCCATTTTTGATATAAATAAATAAACGTAATATGCCTAAAGCAATTACAACAAAAGCAGAATTCAATTTAATTTATAATTTAAATGAATAGCATATCTGCATGTAGATGTTTTTAAATCAACATTTTTTTTAAAAAAAATGGCAAATTCACTAAATTACAATTTAAAATTCAAACAAATGTCATTTCAACCCTGGATACCATTGTGCATTCAGTTAAATTAAATGTAGCATTTATTGAAATTATATTTAATAATGTAGACTAGTAGAAATAGTAATATTTATATGAAATATTAAAAAGTAATAATCTTATGAAATTTAAAGTTTAAACAAATATTATTTCAATCCTGGATATCATTGTGCCTTTAGTTTAATTAAATATAGTATTTACTGAAAATACGCTCGTAATAAAGAATATTAGAAATACAATTAAACTCGGTTATAGCGCCATTCAAAGGACCGAGTGTTTTATGACATTACTTATTAGTAAAAATTAGTAATTATTAGTAAAAAAAATATATTACTGTCCATTTTATTTTATACATGTCCAGTTTTTGTAGACGTTTAATTTTGGCGCATTTAGTCTCAAAGCACTTCTTTAGTTTTAATTTGAATATTCCTAAATTGCAAAAACTACTGAGTTGGTAACTTAAATTCACAAGAAAATTTTACATTTTTTGTTGCCCTTTTTGAAGAAAACAGTAAAATTCATAGAAATTGTGTCGTTATAGCCGAGGTAGAGTAACGTCATAACCGAGAGAGAAAAAAATATATATATTTACATAGGAATCTTTTTTAATTGGCGTCATCTTGGCGTTATAACCGAGTTGTCGTTCTATCCGAGGTCGCTATAACCGAGTTTGCCTGTAATCATATTTCTATGAAATAAAAGAAAAAGAAAGCGAAAATAGCCTTAGCAAAATAGGGCCTTCTATATATGTATAGAGAGAGAGAGTATAAAATATAAACACTAAAACCATCAAAGATATTTGACATTCTTGATATCTAATGGAAATACACACACACACAAGAGATAGCAGCACCAACTGTAAATTCCATTATAATAGGGTTGAAACAAAATACACTAGGAATTTTTTTTTTCTTCTCTCTTTTCTCTTCTTTATGAAATCCTAGTTTATAAGAGGCGTAAAAATGACATTTGGAAAAAAAAAGTGAACTTTTTGGATGGATCGAAATTGCATTTATCTGCAGGCCATCAAACGTTTTTTTTTTCTCCTTCTCTTATTGTAAATAAAAAGTATAACTCAACAGTGGTGTAAATAGAAAAAAAAAAGAAATAAAATCAATGAAAGTTTGTTAAAATTCTTTAACATTGCTTAAAAAAAAGTCACACAAACATATAGGCCCGACACACAAAAGAACTGTCACTGCCACTGTCACTGCCACTGTCACAAACAAAAATTACAAACACACTTTTTTCTTTTCTTCCTAAACTATTTTTTCAATAATCTAATAGAAACAGGGTCATAAATAGGTTAAAAATTTAAGTAAAACACCTACATAGAAATAATGTTGCATCTTGTAATAATTGTGAATCCAATTTAAAATCTCAGTCTATTTAACCAACAACATAAAAAAACGCCTCTGCAAAATCATACAACTAATTAGATAGATATGCGTGAAAATCAAACACTGTTTCTCTAAAAATATATACTGTATGTATTTTTATAGCTCGATAAAACAGTATTTAGAACAATGGGTTCCCAAACTTTTTTTTGTTGCCATATATGGCACAGTATTTTTTTAATGAATAAATCATGGCACACCTAGTGAAACGTATGACACGCTATGACACGTGTGCCACAGCACGCCCTTAAGAAACCACTATGTAATAGTAAACTTTTTATTTATTTTGCTTTTTATATAAAATTGAAAAATTTATTTAAAAATGTTTAATAATAACAAATTCATAATTTTTCGGCACATCTAGCGAAATTTATGGCACACTAATTGTGTGCCACGTCGGTACAACTTTTGAGAATTACTGATTTCAAAGCTGAGAGAGCTCACTTGTAGCAGTGAATACTAATTTTTCGTAAAATAAAAAAATGAGAGAGAGAGAGAGAGAAAGAAAGAAAGAGAGAGAGAGAGAGAGAGAGAGAGAGAGAGAGAGAGAGAGAGAGAGAGAGAGAAGGAGAGGGAGAGCGATAAGAGAGAGATAAATATCGGTGAATGCATTAAAAGAGACCGAAAAAAATGAAATTAGATAGCTCGCATTGAAAAAGTATAAGATCGGAAAAAGAGTGAGTTTCTTCTGCCACAAATCTTCTTCTATAAGTTATAACGATAGAGAAAAGCGCGCCACTATCGAACTATATAGCGTTAGACGGTGGTAGTTTTGAAAAGTAGTCTTAGTCTTAGTAGTAGTAGTAGGTTGGCTTCATAGCAATAACACCCAACAACGAAAAAACTCGGATGAGAAAATGTGAGAATGCATGGTGAAGTTAGTGCAAGCAAAAGCATCCCTTGAAACACTTTCTGGTCAACCGACGAAGGTGATGGAGGTGAGTTGACAATGGCTTCAGCGGAAGTGTTATTAACCGCAATCAAAGGAATAAATAACATTAATAATAATTATGATAATAATAATAATAATAATGTGAGTGATATGATGCTACAGTTGGTCGAAACAAGTTTTGCAACCAATAATAATACCAGCATTTTACAGGAAAATGAGGATCAACCCAGTAAAAGTAATTCAGCTGAATTGTATCAAGTTCCAATTGAAGTGGTCATTGTTTTGTCCCTCTTTTATGGCTCTATATCATTGGTGGCCATCATAGGAAACTTCTTTGTCATCTGGATTATAGGAACAAGTCGTCGAATGCATTCTATTACCAATTGTTACATTGCGAATTTAGCATGTGCCGATATTATTATTGGTCTTTTTGCTATACCATTTCAATTTCAGGCAGCTCTTCTTCAACGTTGGAACCTGCCACCTTTTTTATGTGCTTTTTGTCCCTTTGTGCAAGTGCTTTCAGTCAATGTGAGTATCTTTACACTTACTGCCATTGCAGTGGACCGTTACTGGGCCATTGTTAATCCTCTGAAACACAGACCATCAAGACTCAGAGTGAAATTAGTACTTGCAAGTATTTGGATTTTTGGTGGTGCCACTGGAACACCTTACGCCTTAGCTCTAAGAGTTACTTACAGGGTAGACAATATTACTGGAAATCTTAAACCATTTTGTCAAAATACAGGAATTGAAGAAATGACATGGAATATTTATAATCACATCTTAGTTGCTCTTCAATACTTTGTACCATTGGTTATTATAAGTTATGCTTATTTGAAAATGAGTTGGGTTCTGTGGGGTGCAAAAGTTCCTGGGAATGCTCAAGGACCTAGAGATGCCACAGTTTTAAAAAACAAAAAGAAGGTAAGGTTTCTTCACAATCATCAATATATATATATTCAATATATATATATATATTCAGAAAATAGATAAATTAAATGCATCAAAGTTGCAAATTTTGATTTCATTTGGAACCTAACATGAAAGTTATCAATTTTTTTAAAAATCTGAATGGTTCAATAAATCAACTCTATCGTAAAACTAATCAACATTTAACAACTGTGTTCAGTTGTATCTGCTAGTTGATGCATTTAGTCACTGTTAAATGCGAACTTTATAACTAAAAATAGCAATAGTTATTTTTAAATTAGTGTTTTAGAAACTCGAAAATTTATTTTATTTGTATATATTTTTTTTAATAATTAATAAGATTTAAGAACCAATTAAAACAATTATGAAATATAACGTTTATACAAGATTATTTTTGCCTATAATAATTCAAAATTTGTATAAAAATTATATTTTAAAAAAAAAATATTAACATGAAAATAACATTATCTCATTCATTTACTGTTATATTTTCAAAAAACACTTTATTTATTCTTAAAATTGCTTCTAAAAACACGGAGTAATCAGAGGTCAAAATCTGTTGATTTTTATTATTTGATGGTCAACTCTTTTCAAAATGTAGGCCTATAGTCTCTCAAGCAATTCATTCTTGTTAATTAAAAAATCATTATACAGAAGAAAACTACAATTACACTTATTATAGCTATGAAGACAGCCTTTTTTGGTCACAATTACACTCATTTAATTAAATTTACAAATTGAAATTCTTACGAAAGAAATTAAGTATAAAATATAATGTATATGCGACTTTGGTAGAAACTTTTGAAATACAAAAAGTTTGTTAAATTAGAGACATTTCTTTCAGAAGTCACGTAAGCAAACACACAAAATGCATTATTCTAATTAAAAAAGGCCAACGAGAAACGAAAATGTTTTTTCACAAAGAATGAAATGAGCTGTAATTTCAGTCATCACAACAGCATTTTGTAGTAAAAAAAAAATATAATCTGCAGTTTTCTATTTTCAAAATGGCTTCTACAATAATAACTAGCTTTTAGAAAACATACAGAATTCCAGTTTGCACTTTAAATCTCTTTAACAAAACAAAATTTCATTGTTGAATTGGAAAAAAAAAACGTCAAGAGTGGACAATGCTTGGGATTTGAAGGATTTAGAATTGCAAAGCTCATAAATCACTATTTCAACAAAAACATGTGTCACAATAGACCTAAAGTTGTCAGACCAAAAATAGGACCAATTAAAGGAATCTTGGACAACAAAAAGTCCAAATCCTATTTTCACCATTAAAGCGTGTTAACAATAGTTTTATTTGGACTAGTAACAATTCTTCAGAAAACACTCTTGTAGTGTATTTTTAGCTTACACGTAAATACTCGTCCAAAATAAAACCACAAGCAAATGCATGTTATTTACTTTTTAAATAAAGTAACTCAACTTATGATTAGTTTTTCATTAAAAAAAGGCAATCACTGCATACATTGTCTTTTAAGCTTTTCTTTCCATCTCCCCTGAAGATACGCAATCACTGCAAGCATGCATTTTTGTTTTGTTTCAATTTTATCATATTAAAAATAAAGCATTGTTTCCACTTGTACTCATGAGTTTGTAAATATTTTCTTTATTAAAAATATACATTTATAATTGCGTTTGCACTGCAATTTGTTGCAACCATTTTGAACCAAATGGTCTTTCTCTACCACAAGCCCCTCTGGTCTGATGGCAGAGTAATTAATTATTTAAATTTATAAACAAATGCACATTTTTGTGATTTTTTCAAAAGAAGAGGACGTGTTATTGTCTTCCCCTTATCTACATACACATTGGACTCGTTTTTATCTTTCTGTACATTTGTTTTATAAAGAAACAAATGTTTTTTTTGGTGTTGAAGCGGGCATTTGCAACATGAGCTCAGCAACATTTTAATTGTTTTTGTAACATTTTTCAGTCTGAAATGAACAACAAAAACTTGTTTTTCAGACTTAAATATGTTGCAAAAATGAATAAAATGTTTTTGAGCTCATTTTTTTGCAAAAAAAAAACCCTCTCATTTTTCTTGAAGAACTTTGCTAGAACGTGTATTTCTTTATGAATGCAACATGTTCATGTGGAAACGCAAACATCATCATATACACGAATCTAGATGCATTCTTTATTGAACCTTGAATCATACCATGAGGTCTCATTGGCCAGGATTTTTTTCTTGGCTTCTCGAACCAACCTAAGCCCTCGTGCTAACACGTTCGAGACAGATACAGCCAAGACACATCTGGAGAACTTTCAAGGATGTTGTCGTAACTGTCAGGTTGTGTCTGATAAAAATCAGATTAATGTGTTTTTTTTTTTTGAAAAAGAGAGAAATGGAAAAAAGAAATGTTCCCGAAAATGTTTGCAAACTCATTAGTTTAAGTGGAAACGCACCTTAACATACATACATGTTAACAAATGTTGCAAAAACACTTCTACATAAATCTCCAATGTTTTTATTGATATTTAATATTTTATTTGAAAAAAAAACCACAACAAAATTTTATTCATCCAGAAACCAAATGAGACCTTAGTTTTTCTTATGATATATATATATATATATATAAGAAAACGTCAATCAACATATTGATCTATGTAATATTAATCAAAAACTAGATATGAAGAAAAGGTGGAAGCAAAACATAGGCCTTGCTTATTTTTATATTTGGAAAATGAAAATGAAAATGAAAATAAAACTATGTCTCCATCCATTCTTTGATGTCGCTATTTTTTTTCTCTTCTTTTTGATCTTTCATTCAATTCAGATTTAGACTCATAACAACACAACAACATAATAATAATTCCGTCACAACATGTACACAATTGAATTATTATGTCAAAACAAAAAAAGTCAATATATTATTCAACCTATATCTACAAAACCAAACAAAAAAAATCATTAAAATAACTTTAATCTGTAACATATTGAAAGCTAGATTTTTTTTTTCAGGGCTAAAAACATTGTCATTAAAACGGAATTAAGAACAAAGTTTTTATTAAAATAAGAATTACTTTTATCCTTTTCTTTTCTAAATACCTTATTTCAGCATTTTTGTATACAATTAATTGTCGTTAATTAGAAAATAAAACTGAGAATCAATTATAAAAAAAAGTATCTAATCCTATGGAGTCCATTTTATTATTTTATATAAAAAAGTACATTTTTTTGATAAAAGAAAAACAAAACAAAAAAAAAAAACTAACTAAAATACCGCGTATAGAATTAATTACTAAATTCTAATGAGAAATACGCCTATAAAGCCTTCTTCTAGCAAATTACTAATTTTCCATGAAATTCACAAATGTAGGCTCTTTTGGTGAAAGAAAAAAAGAACATTCATAAATGTTGACACATTTATAAAAATGTTGAATCATGAATTTTAATAAAACATATTTACTTAGCTTTATAGTTAATTGACAAAGAAACAACGTGTCTATGGCATTAGGCCCCTTTACAGTAAGGTCTATTTGATAGGCGGCTAGTCTTCTGAATTCTAACTAAAAATCTATTCTGAATAAACAAAACCAAATGCAAACAGAAATATATATTGGAAAGTGCCTTCAAATCTGAATAACATAAATCTAAAAACACGAGTCAATCTTTTACATACAATCTTATAAAATATATTTTATTATTCAGTTTCAATCTATATTCGATTTTTAAAAAGAAGCATGATTTTTTTTTTTGGAATAAATATGAAACAGGTTTTTTTTCCTTCATATTTTCAACCGTTAAAATCGGATAAAAGGAATTAGAATTTCGATTCGATTCCGTAGGGTTCACATAAAATTCGCTTAAGGTGGCTGAATAGATGTTTCTTTTGTTATTGTTACTCCAAATGGCGCCACTAGAGTGGCTATTTATTGTGTTCTATAACCTAGGAGGTCACTTCCTCGCATTAGCTTTTTTGATAAAAATTTATCTTTTTCAAGCGAACGTTTTTGAGGAGAAATATTACGAAAAAATTCAAAAGGGCTTTAGAAACTAGAATTGTTGATGTTAATGCTAAAAGTTTTTAAAATGATATTTTTTTAAATAAACAATTACAATTACCAAACTGTTTATGATAATTTGAAACCTTTTATGATAATTTGTGAAAAAGTAAAAAAAAAAAAAAACGTTTTTCATAAAATATTAATGAAAAAAAAAATCTAAAAACGAGTCATTTTTAAACTGCTATAAAAATATTTGTTTAAGATATTGCCATGAAAAAACTTTTAGCATAATTTTTTACCATTCTAGTTTTGAAAATAAATTTAATTTTTTTTTTGTAATGTTGTTTCTAAACAAGTTTGCTTGACGTTTTTGCGTCCAAATTTTTCAAAAACATCTATAAAGCTAAGCATCAGCCATGGTAGTGATACTAACCGGAGGAGGAGGAGAATGGAGGAAAGGGAGACAAAAACAAAATAAATATCTTATTAAACCACCTTAACAAACACACACATAAAAATATTTCAGTTCCTTCCATTTCACCGATGACGTACATGTATTAATAGAAATTAGAAATTCGATTTGAAAACAGATATTTCGGAAACAAAATATGTCACTCAAACCAATTTATATTGTATTTGATCCTGAAAACAATATAATTTGTTTTGGGGTTATTGGGTACAACTAGTAGTATTATAATGGAGACAAAGAATGCATACAATTGTTTAAGGGTATGTCATATATTTATTCAATTCATGCATTTATTCAAACATACAATTAATTTATTACTATACATTGTTTATGTATAACTAGTGGTGTAACCCGTCATAAATGATGGGAGCAAAATCCACAGGCAACTGTGCCCAGCATTAGAATTTCTTTTCTTCCGCCCTTTTATAGCGTCAGACCAAGTAACAAACCAATTAGAAATTGATGATGTTCATAAAAGGGCTGAGCAAAAGAAATTCTAATGCTGGGCACAGTTGCTTGTGATAAATTCTAGTTTAATCTTGCTACTATTTTCCCCTCCCCTTTTATATTTGAAAGAGAAAATGAGATTTTCATTTTCTCTGGTGTGTGCATACGCATTGTTTGTTCCTTTTTTACTCCTTTCATTTCAATTTCAGTCACACCTCCCATTTTTTACTCCCTCCACGTTTCTCTCTCCCCCTTCTACACTTTCCAACCTTTCCCCCCCCTCTCCAATTTAATATCAATGGGGTTCTAGGATGGGGAGTGTGCAACATATAGTTGACCTTGAGAAAAAAAAAGCGGTTCATTTAAATTAATATATAAATTGTACAGCGTTAATCACTCACACACACACACAGACCTGGCTTAATATACAGTATATATATATATATATATATATATATATATATATATATATATATATATATATAAATATAATACTAAACACAGACATACTAAACAAATACAAACCTAGTTTTGTAAATGTCATTAGTACTCATTACTCATTACATTGTTTAGTAAAATATATAACCTGTATTTTAAATAATGCAAATATTGCTAAAAAAAAAGGCCATAAAGAACAATTTGTGAGTTGAGGTGTCTCAGAAATAAATTTAGACAATCAATTCTAAATTCAATCTAAATGTAAATACTAACAATTAGCAGCACAGTTAATGTGGATTTAAAGTGTAAACGCCCCTCAAACTCTTTGCTATTCCGGTTTTTTTTTCAGGAGCAAAATTAATAAAATCTTTTAAGTGTTTTAAAAACTAGAAGTGTAGCTGCTATAATTACTTCAGGAGTAATTTCATATTGATATCTTAACATTATCTTTTTGTATCAGTCTGAAAATGACCCAACCTTAAGGCCTTGTTTCCACTGTGGTGAAAATTTGAACTTTTTGAAAATTTCAACTGGTGAAAAATAGAAAAAAACGTGGCTTTTGCTTATGATAGTGAATGGACGGAGGACACTTTTCTTCTATTTTTCACCAGTTGGAATTTTCAAAAAGTTCAAATTTTCACCCCAGTGGAAACAAGGCCTAAGTAGACAATTATTTTTTTTAATGTAAATTTTGTATATGAAAAGTTGATCTGTATTACATGATTCAGCTACCTTTTTCTACTTTTGAAACACATAATTTCTCCTTGGAGAAGAATCACACACACCCATAATAAAATTCCACGTAATTTCACTTTGTAAGTAATTTAACAGAATCAACATCAATTAAGCACTCAATCACTTAAGGGTATTTTCATGTTGATATTTTATATTTAAGTATTTTTTTTATGTCAGTTTGAAAATGATCCATTTTAAGCAGACAACATTTTTTTAGGTTTATGCTATTAATAGTTTAATTTAGGAATGGGACATTCGAATCCTAGAATCCCGCGAATCTTGAAAAATATTCGAGATTCGAAAACTCGAATCTTCGCGCTTTTTACGTCGTTCGAATCTTTCGAATCTTAACCTAAAAAAACTGTTAAAAACTTTGGTAAAATTAGTTTTTAACTCCATTAACGTCTAATAGAAGCATTCACTAACATAAAACAGGTGATTGTTGCAATTTCGGTGGTAACCGGACCACCAATATCACCTTGTGGCCACCCTGAATGCCGTACTGTTTTTTATTATTAATAATTTAATATTTAATATTATTTCATTTATTTGTATTTTCTTAATGAATCATCCAGGATTCTTATATTATTATTATTATTATTATTATTATTATTATTATTATTATTATTATTATTATTATTATTATTATTATAAGATTTATTCCGTAATATGAAGTATTCGAAAGATTCGAGAGATTTGAGAACCTTTTAGGATTCGTCCCACCTCTAGTTTATTTGATAAAATATTTTAAAAGAAATATTTTTTATTAACCAAAATAATACTCATATTATGTAAATGTAGTAAAAAATGTAATACACTATCACTTTTATACCGTTTATTACCAAAATATTTATTAATAAATCCATCATTATGAAAACACTTTTAGCCATAACCTTCTATAGTAAATATTCAAGTTTCTAGTAAACATGAAATATTTTTTTCTTTATGTTGTTTCTCTGATCTTATCCACATCTCAATTGACTATGTACTAAACAAGCCTAACATTTTCTATGAAGCATCATCATGTACATAATATATATATATATATTTAGAATAATTCCTGAAAGGCAATATACTAGCTTATTTTATATTACATCTATACAAAGTTAATCCGAAAATTAATACCTGGTATTAGACTCATTCATTTGGGAGTAATATAATGTGAAGAAACAAACATGTTGTTCAAATTCTAACAGATTTATTGCTGAGATTTAAAGAGAAACAACAACAAAAAAGGCCGGTTCTATAATAGTGATTAATGGACTGTGGATTTAAACTGTGTAGAGGGTATAAAAAAAACCTTATAGGGTATTTATATATATAAAAAAAAACTGTTGCATTTCTTTGAAATTTTTTTTTGTTTCGTTTCAGGTAATAAAAATGTTACTCATCGTTGTACTTCTATTCGCTTTCTGTTGGTTACCATTGCAAACATATCAGGTGTTGCAATCCATCTTTCCAGAAGTAAATAGGTAAACAATATTGTCTCTTTCCTCTTTCTTTTTTTTATTTTTCTATAAACTTGAGTAGCAATTTTTCAATCATGTTCGGTAACTAGGCGCTGAATTACAAGTATATATATATATATAAAAAAGAAATAAGTAGAAGTTTTTTTTAAACAGAAGTAAAAACAAAAGAAATGTTTGTATAAAATACACATGGAAACGCAATCTATTCTAGTTTGTATGTTTAACATCTCATCTCGTATTACAAAGTTTCATCAATTTCTGATTGCATATAGAAAAAAACAATTACAAAATTGTCATGCTTAATTAAATTTAGAACGGCAAATGTGTTAATTAGAGGAGAGAGAAAAAAAAGTTACACCCGTATATAATTGGTGTGAAGAAGAAAATTTTTTAAAAAAAACGTCGCATGAATAAATAATTAATTATCTATGCATGGCTAGGAATTACAAATGAATTTGTTAAGCATTTATAAGGCCATTAATGGTTTTTGTAATTTTATACAATAGTAATGGTCTTCAACTCACAACCCAGCAAACAAGATTTTATTTGGATTGAGAGTATTTTATTTAATATCAATTATAGTAAATCCTATAATCATATATTTGGAAGATTTTTTTTAAAAAGTAATCTTGTTGGTTGGTGTTACTAATTTGACATCAAGAAATATAATTGACTCATTTTAATTTTCTGATGAAAATATTTTCCTTAGTTATATTTTTGTTTTACAATTAAAGTAATTAATTATTTGGGCTCAGATTTTTTATGCAATATCAAGCAAATATACTTCTCAATCTGTAGCCCAAGAGCCAATTGTAAAGTAACAATTCCTTTAAAAAAATACTCCTTAGAGCAAGCATGTCAAACTCGCGGCCTACAACGATTATCTTTGTGCCCCAGCCCCTGTCAGATCCAGGATTACTGACATTCACTTTGGGTCAGTTTTGAAAGTAATCACTGCGAACAAAATTTCTCCCGAAGTAAGAAAGATTGCAGCAGAGAACACTTGCATTAATTTTACTGTTGTCCTTGTTCTTTTTAGACTGTACTTTACGAAATTCAAGTTTTTGTGTTTTTTTTTGCGTCCCACATAAACTTAGACCTTGTTTATTTGGCCCGTGTTAGCCTTTGAGTTTGACATGCTTGCCTTAGAGGTTAGAACTGTAGATGACAACAGAGAGCAACCAGACATCTATCCTCTAATAAGCCTTTTTGATTCGAAAAAGCATAATTGCAGTAGCTCTAATGATAATTATTTTGCCATTGGCACTTCTGACAATAGCAAGAGGGGCGCTTGACCCATTTCAAAAGTAAACTTTCTTATTTCATAAGATATTTTACCAGCAAATTCTTTAGAAAAATTGTTTGCTTGCAGAATTCTGCACAATGTAGTTATTTTCCTATTTATCATTTATCATTTGCCTCCACCACCACCTCCACATTTGAAATAATCCCGGGGGCGCTAATTTTATACTATAGATCGGGCGCAAAAAAATTACCTAGTTACGGCATTAGTAGCTTTGTAGTTATTATATTATCCTATATACAGTATATAAAAGCCTCAAAAGGGTCTCTTCAAACAATTTAAAAGGAGGATCACATAGAAATGAAGTGACTGATTAAGCGACAAATTGAACAACCAACCAATTTTCTATGTGATCCGCCTCTTAAAACGTTTGTACACACCTTTTTGGTATAGAATAATATCAAAATGACACCACTTTCTAATCGGAAAGAAAGAAAATGAGAAGAAGGTACAAATTACAAGATAAATAAATATATATATACAGTATTTCTTCTCTCTTGTCTTTTATTTTTAGATATAAATACATCAATATACTGTGGTTTTGTAGCCATTGGCTAGCCATGAGTAATTCATGCTGCAATCCTTTCATATATGGAATCTACAACGTAAGTACCAGAAAAATACAAAAAAAAAGCAAATCCTTTCTCTAATGGATATTTGACACACAATTGATGAACAAAAAAAAAATTCATCCATAATTGATGAAGTCAAACTATGAAACATTTTTTTTTTATTATATATCATTTTTCTTTTTTAAAAGGAAAGATTCAAAAGAGAATTTCGACAAAGATTTCAACGTTGTTGCATATGTCAACAGAGGACATCCCATTTTGGCAACAGTGAATTTACTAATAGTAATTCTATTCGAATGAGTGTACGTTTTACGAAACCATCACGGCCTTGTGTACATATCTCAAGTCATGTGTCACAAGTTTCTGTCTTGTAATTTTTAAACTTTTCTTCTTAAAAGCATTGTTTCCACATAATATACTGTACTTTACGAGTATAAGTGGAAAAGTACCTTTACTATTTTTGCTGCAGGCTTCCATATTATAATTATTGCCCAATTGTATCGTGTTTTTATTCAACATTCTTGTTTTATAAAAGTTAGGTTTGGGAGTGAGAAGCCCGTGATAGTTAATTACATGAAAATGTATGCAAAATAACACACGAAAAAGCAGTGGCGCGTTTATGGCCAGGCGCCTAAGAGCTGTGATATTTCGAGTTTATTGGTATATGACAATTTTTTCCAATTAAATTCCCTGTACTAAAAAAAATTAAAAACAATTATTTCAAATTTTGCATCTATTGCATAAAGTCATTCATAAAGAAAATTACAAACAAAATTAGTATCGGTAATAATGGAAACTACTACTTTACATTCATTTTTTGTTCTACATTTCACTCAAAAATATAACGGTATATTAAAGTGGCTGAATAGATATTTATTTTGTTTTTGTTCCTCTAGATGGCGCGCTTGCATGGCTATTATTTTCTATAGGTCTCTTCCTCAACCTGGCGGTTTTGTGAAAATTTATATTTTTTAAGCAAACATTTTTCAGGAAAAACTTTAAAAAAAAAATTCAAAGCATTTTAAAAACTAAACTATTTGGTAATATGATGATATCTTTTAAAAAATAAACTATTTTATGAAAGTTTGAAAAAGGCGAAAATAGTTTTTCATAAAATTTTAATGAACAACTCTAACAACGGTTCATTTTCAAATTTATATATGTATATTTTTTAAGATATTATAATTAAAAAAAATTTCTAAAAATCTTTTACCATTCTAGTTTTACAGACAATTCGAATTTTTTCGTGCTGATGTTTCTAAAAAAAAAAAAAAGGTTCGCTTGAAGTTGTTGCATCCAAATTTTCCAAACACATCTATAGAGCATAGCATCAGCTATTCCAGTGATGTCATAAGAAGGAACAAAAGCAAAATGAATATTCAGTCACCTTAAGAGGCCCCTTGGCGCGAGCCTGGGCCGAAAATTCCTATTAGCAAAAAGTATGTTTGTTTTTCTTTCTCCTATCATACTCATAGGCGGCCATGTAATCAGTTGTCACGTGACAAACGACCATTGTCCCGCCCCCTTGCCTAACCTTTATAATGTGAACCCTTTTTTTTGAAGCAACTACACATAATTAATACATACATTGCTAAAGAAATAATTCTGAAATCATTGATGAAAATAACATTCTAGTTTGTAATAAATAAACAAACATTCTTGATTGTAAAGCCATAAAAAACTGAGCATTCAAAAAGAGAAAACATCAGTTAAAATTAAACTTTAATTATGAAGTAAAAAGCTTAAATATTGAGCAAAAAGAGGGCACCATTAGTATGTTGTATAGTTCACTTTTTAAACTTTTTTTTTCTCAATATTTGAGCTTTTTACTTCATAATTGAAGTTTTAATTTTGACTGTTGTTTTTTCCTTTTGGGATGCTCCGTCTTTTATGGCTCAAAATCAAAAATCTTTGTTTATATTTATTTATAGCCAAGAAAATGTTTTACAATTTGTAATAAAAGTAGACCATATATATTAAGAAAACCGTCATGAAATAATAAATTGTATTGTTTTAAAAGTGTTCTATTATTATTAGTATTATCATTATTATCGAAAGTAAACACATCACTTGCTATTCACATAAAAGACTCTCGTTAGTGGCTAAAGTCTTCTTGTTGGTGACAACAGAACTCTACTCTCTAATAAGCCTTTTTGTTTGAAAAAAAAGCAAAATCTGTTTATGATTGCTCTATTAATAACGCAATTAAAATAGCTAAATTTAATTCGTAACTTTACATTTTACTGTTTTTAATTAAATTATTTTAAATAAAACTAAAAGCTGCAAAATATTATTTTTGAAATCACAACAAACTTAGAGATTTAAATTGGCTTAATAATAATAATAATAAAAAAAGAATCATTTATAAAAAAATAAATTTCTGTCAATTTCTGTAATTCGAGTAACATGTTCAAACTGATTTCAATTAAAAGATATGTCATTTTTAATGGGTGAAGTTAAGATTTTTTTTTTAAAATCAAAGAAAAGATATACAGCTGCAAGTGGCACACACACACACACACACACACACATCCCTTCAAACAAAAAATTCAAGCTTATTGAGATTGTCACAAAGTGAGCAGCAATTTCCCGTCTTTGTAACAATGTCAATTTGATTTGAGACAGACCAACCATTAATTTTCTCACGTCTTCTTGTATTTTCAACAACTTGAGCTCCTAGGATACACACACATTCTACAGATTAGGTCACGTTGCCTCTTTATTGTGAGAGTCATAGTAACTTGTTTTTGTTTTTACCTCGAAAAACCACATTAAAGTCCTGTGTACGTTGTTAACTTGTACATCTGGATTTTATGTAATACTTTTTAAAGTCCCTATCACCTGTGGTGATTTCAGGCTTAAATTGCTTTTAAGTTAAGAAAGAGAGAGAGAGAGAGAGAGAGAGAGCCAGAAAAAAAAAACTTATAAGCCTAAAGAATAACTTAAAGGACTTGCTTGCTGAACAAAACTTTAAAAGTTAAAACCGAACTTAAAAGCATACATAGGAGAAGAAGAAAAAAATAAGACTTTACAAGTGGTGAAAAATCAAAGTCAAAGTCAAAATAAATAGTGATTCCTTTCGTCAGAAATACTTCACTACAAGGCGTTACTAAGGAAAACCAATAAAAAGCCTATATATCAAACCAATAATCGATATAGACACCCAGAAATTTCAGTAAGGGTTTCATCTGTCCCTTCCCATTGTACATTCAATGCAGAAAATTTCGAAGAACAATTCCGAATTAAGGAAGCGTCACACACATTTTCAGAAGAAGAAAAAAAAAAGAAGAATGAAGAAAAAAAAAGCATTATTCCCAAAAAAAAATGGAATTGATGATGGCTGAATAAATTTCAAACGCCCTTTTTCTAATCAAACATTTTAAAATGCAGCATTCATAAAAAATAATTCAGAATATTTCAGAGAAAAAAAATATTCTTGTAAGAAAAAAAAAATAATAAAGAGATTGAAGTACTTTTTCTGACTCTAATTTATACTATGAACTCCAAATTTGAGGAATTTTGATGAAGTAGAAGAAAAAAAATTGAATTAGAATTTTTGTTTTCAATCAGGGTTCACTTCTAATTAAGTTTTAAAATATGTTGAAATTATATATACGTTGCAGTAAATTCCTCATTTCAGAAAAAGAAATTAGTTTTAAACACATTTTTTTTGGGGAGAGGGGGGGGGGGGGGGGGGAGGTTTGAAAAAATTCTAGAAAGATTTTCTTAAAATAAAGTCGTTTTGATTTTCTATTTTTTCTTATTGCTTTTAATGATTGCAGCAATTAATTACTTTAGACAGTTAATCAATTGTGCTTTTGCTGTATACAAACTCGGTTATAATGTCATTTAAGGTGACTGAACAGTTTGTTTTTGAACTTTTTGAAGTATTTTAGACGCAAAAAACGTCACACAAATGTTTTTTTTTTAGAAACAACATTACGAAAAGATTCAAATTATTTTCAAAACTAGAATGGCAGGCAATTAATATGATTATCCTAATTTTTTCATGGCAACATCTTAAAAAATAAACGTATTATATTAATTTGAAAATGACCTCTTCTTAGTTTTTTTCTCAGTAACATTTCATAAAAAAAACTATTTTCGCCTTTTTCAAACTGTTATAAAACGTTTATTTTTGAAAATATTATCATAAAAGAACTTGCGACATTATCACCAACTATTCTAGTTTTTTTTTCGTAATGTACAAAGTAACAATTGAACCATTGAACCTTTGCAATTGTTGAACCTCCGCCATCTGGTGCTACAAGAATAAATTAAATAACTTTGTAGCCCTCTTAATTAATGGACCAAGAGTTTTGTGACGTTATAAGCGAGTTGGCATTGTAACCGAATTTACTCATGTTGACGTTTTAGCCGAGGCCACCATAATCCAGTTTGACTATAATATATATTTTTTATTTACATAAAACGACAATGCTTAATGCTGCACTTGGATTTTTATGTCCCTCTGCCATAGTCCTGTTGGGCTGCTAGCAGAGTATAGGCCTACTTTTTTGGAATTGTAATTGTAATTGCATACTTCCAAAAAAAAAATTTGCACAATTCTGAATATTTCTTTGCATAAAAATGTTAGCCATATTCATTAGATTAGGAGGAAGGAAATGATTTTAGGGTTTTATTTTGAAAACGTCCAAAGTTCGTTTTAACCAGTGCCATCTTAATGGGGGGGGGGCAACTGGGCCCTGGTCCAGAGCCTCCGTCTAAACTAGGGCCTCAGTCAGTTAATTGTCACTATTTTCTGTATTTTTTTAAATCTTTAATTTCAATTTATCCGACATGAAAAACATTTGACTATTTTAAAAAATAGGCCTATTCACTTATGTGAAAAGTGAAATGTGTCCTGTTCCAATATATACAATGGGAATCATCATGGAATTATCAATACTTTTTATATATAGAACACTTTTTCCTTGGGAGAAAAAATGAGTTTATTTGTAAGGCATGGTTGGGGGCCTCAAATGAATCTTGTGCCAGGGGCCACAAAAGACTTAAAGACGGCCCTGGTTTTAACTAGAAAAAAAATGAGTAACTTTAATTAATTTTAACACAGTATTTCAACTAGTTAATATTATTTTTCATTGATTTCGGATCTTTACTGTTACATGATATACCAAAAATAAAAACTTTATATGCAAACTTCAAGAGTTCCAAAACTTCTACATTATTCCTTTAACTTGAAGCAATAAATACTTGAATTTAAAGTAAAATCAATCAATCGAGTAGAATAATGGCGTTTTTACCCAGAAGATAAGAATACTTGACATTCGACTTTAAAGTGAAAAAGTATGTTCAAAAACAACAGTTAGCAGCCATCTATCATAAAAATTCATTCCACAAAAAAAACACATACAGTATGGAGTTAGAAGAGGTTCACTCACAATTTTGTACAAAAGATTCCATTAAATTATCGATTCAAAATGATTCTAAGTTGTTTTCAAAGAAAGAATCAATGTAATCATGACTGCATTCACTGTAACTAAATTTTATGGGGATGCGCATGTATTGCACACACACACACACACACTGCATAATATCCTTTTAGCAAAACAAAATCAAATTATATGATACATGAGACTCATGTGTCTTCATTCACTCATTCAGATTTCTTAGTTATCAAATTAGAACACAAATAGTATTAATTGTGTAATAATGTAATCAAAATATATAGAGAAAAAAAAATAGCATCCAAAAAAGTTTAAAAAATACATTCTAATATATAAAGCCACATTAACTTCCATGTTTTTTTTTATATATATAAACAAGATGATTTTCGGACTCTTGTTTAGTCTCCGTTTAAAAAGCAACGCTGAAGAGAAATTAAAAATGTAATTGAAACTAATACCTTGTACACACATGAGTTAATTGAATTCAAATTAAATGTGTTTAGGTGAATTATACGGAATCCAGTTAAGGACATAAACACCAAATAAAAATTGACTTTATTATTAATATTTTAAATTGAAATACTAAATCAATATTTTGTGTCAATAGTTTATATATTCTATTTAAGTATTAACTCAATATTTTCAGATTATTAACTGAATAGAAGGAATTTGCTATATTTTGTTTGCCCTTTACAGGGCTCTGTAGAACACATTTATTATTTAAATGCATTTAAACCATCAGGTGAGAACTAGGCATAAGAGTGGTAGCTCAATCCTACTTAATAGTATTTTCCATGTTTGATATTTTTCAATACAAACAATTAATTAAAAATTTATAAGCTCATTTTTTTAAAAAAAAAAGATGTCAACATAAAATTACTCATAGAGGTTAAACTACATATTCACTTTTTAAACGTATAAAACAAACATAACGTGTTGACATTTTATAAACATATGTTTGAAAATGTAAACATGAAAGAAAACAATGGAATAAATTAATTTTTCAACATGTATCTGGTGTAAATATTAGTAGTTGAAATGAGTCACTTATGGGGGGAATGTTATGTTTATATCTTTTTTTTTTAAATAAACATTTGGTAATTTAATTAAAAATGTCTATTTTTGTTTGGCAGCATATCAATGCAACAAAGGACTATAGGGTTCCTTGAATCCTTTGTTTACCTTGTAATAATAATGTTTAAAACCGAAAAAAAAAGTCTCACTTTTTTAGTATATTGCCTGAAGGCTCGTCAATACAAACATTGGGCACAATTTATCATCTGTAAAGATAACATAAAAGTGGTGTCCGGAAACAACATCTAGGCGTCTGTGTAAATAAAAACATATCCGTCAACTATGCTAGCTCTACTTATCCATCTCAAGAAAAAAAGCATCTAATCCACATATTTGCTTTCTTAAGAAAGTTAAAATGAATAATACGATCATCAGTGTGAAAGTCAGAATGTAAAAAAAATGTGTACATGTAGATTAGGGTGCCCCCCACCCAAAAAAAGTTGAAAAATAAAAAGTCTCAACATTTAAATGTTATATTACCTGTAAAATCTCATGTCAGTTGAAAAAAATCATCAAAGGTCTTCCCCCAAAAGCTGTGAATTTGTCACCTTTAGAGCCACTTCACAGGAGACACTGTGTGTCGCCACTTTGTGTCACAACTCAGAGAGTTGACATGGCTTGCTTCACACGAACCATCATTGAAAACAATGGAATACTGTCAGTGCATACTACTTATATCAGTAGTATGCACGTTGGTCACCATTGCTAAACAGAGGGTGTTGGACACTCGAGGCTGAATACGAACACTCACGGTAAGGTAACCATATTTACAAAGTGCAAAACCGGGACAAAATTTAGAAGGGATGTTGTTGCAACAACATCATTAAATAAAATTGTAAAAACATTGTCGTTGCCATTTATTTTGACTTGAATTTGACCCAGGCTTTGACCCCGATTTTGCACAAGTTGCATTTAATTAGCATACTTTTCACTAGAATGAATTTTTTGAAAAAATCTTTACACACACTATAATAAAATTCCAACCAACTTTCATCCTTAGAATTTCCTCTTATTGAAATTATTGCATTTACTGTATCCACCACTTTCATCTGGGACTTCTCTTCAGAGCAAATATTCTTCATGGGACTAACGATACCGTTGAACAAGAAGATGGCACCCATCTCACATTGAACTATATGAGTTTGGTGTCAAGATGGCGCCAACCAAGTAGCAACAGTTGGCCATACTCTATCCTCAAACTAAAAGTTTAAATGTGACAGACAGTTTCTTTTAAATAAATTAATAGACACTAGATAACAGCATAATTTTTTAGACTTTTTGGTCAATTACCAAGACATTTTCAGCAACAAATCTAAAACCGGTACAAATGCGATATTTTAGGCATTCTTTCGGGACATCGGGACAAACATTCTGAAAACGGTACTGTCCCAGTCAAACCGGTATGTATGGTCATCTTAACTCACGGACATTGAAGAGCAACAACAAAAAAGGCTGGCAGTGTCTTTTACACTTTTTGTCGCCAGACAAAGTGTCTCGTGTGAAGTGGCTCATAGTTTTAGCTGTGCGAAATTTGTCGAAAGATGGCAAGCTTACAAAGCCTTTTTTTTACAAATTTATACATAAAAGTCAGAAATGTTAACCAAACTGTCTGCTGAGCTGATATAACAGTAATATCATATTTAACTAATTCTATTTTGTTGAAAAGAAATAGTCATGAATGTATTTTTTTTTAAATAAAATACAGTAGTTACAATTTTTACAGCCCAAAAAAAATCTTCTTTAGTTTCCGATTGCACCCAGTGTAAGAGACTGCCACCAGCAATCTGTAAACTTTTAAAGACAAGCCAAAAAAAAATCCAATGAACAACAAGCTCATGACTTGTACGAAATTTAGTAGTGGACACATGACGTAACTCATCCATGAAATTAATAGGTATTGTTTTCTATTTTTTTTTTGCGCTTAAACTACATTATTCCACCCTTCTATCTGTACAAATCAACCTCACAAACTAATCATGAACCCCTCCCAGCACAAAAAAAAAACAGTCCCAGCCTTCAACTCAATCAGAAAAACGTCTAAACAGTTCATCAAGTAATTTCTCAGATGACAACATGCTACCAAATAATAATATCCACTTATAATATATCAATATCATTATTATTATTATAAACTACAGAGAGAGAGAGAGAAATGGTGGTGACAGACATTGACGTTGGGTTTGCACTTTAAATTATAAATTATAGATTAATCAATATTTTGACATAACATTATATAAACACTTATTTAGAATCAAATATATAATTTTTTTTCCTATGAAATTTCTGAATAACAAAAATAAAATGCATTCATGTTATAAAGTTCTTCATTTTTAGCATAGCATAATAGTTAATGAAGTCTATTAAAATGTTAAAAAGTACTTCTGATGAAATTAAAAAATGCCCGCATTCATTCATACTAAGTACACTTAATTCCAAATGCAATTAAAATCAATAACATAAAATACGCCTTTTAGAAGAAAAAAATTAATTCACCTGTCCTTTAAACCAATTAAAATAATGAGATGAACAAAACCGCTGAATGAATTTTTTAAAAAAAACATCTCGTTTTTTTGTGCATCTTTTGTAAAAAAAAAAAAGAACTAACATTTTCTAAATTTATTTGCATATAATAATACATTATATGTGTATTATATTAATTTTCTCCATTTCGAATAAGAGAAAACTTTCACATAAAAAAACGTAAAATTCAATTGATTTAATGTCTTCTAGTCTTAAAGTGGAGTTCGGTTAGTTAAGAGGCTACATCGCAAAATTACTTCGAAAAATCTCCACAAAAAACGCTAGCATCGTTTTTCTATTGAGCCCATAGACCCGATGTTAAAGAAGAAACGTTAATTTTTAAAATACACAGATCTATGCTTCAATATGTTTATTTTTCATATTTAAAGTTGTCCAATTTTAATTTTTCAAAGTGCAATGAACACCTTGAATCTATATGCTGATCTAGTGACAGAATGACAAAAAAAAATGGTAAGTGTGGTTCTATTTTTAAAAACTATTTAAACATAGCGAATTTCTAATTAAAACCCATTGAACATCCATTAAAATGCTCGTAAAAATACGTAAAAATAATTTAAAAAAAACAGAAAAAATTCAGCATGTGGTTACTTGTTACTTGTGTTTTTTGAAAATTATTTTTTATCCATAAGGGTTAGAAATTCGCGATTTTGAAATAGTTTTTAAAAGTTTTTTGTCATTTTTATCACTAGATCAGCATATCTTTAAGGCGCACATTGCACTTTGAACCATCAAAATTGGACAACTTTAAATAAGAAAAATAAACATATTGGAACGACTATGTTTTTTTTTAACTAACGTTTCTTTTTTAACATCCGGTCTATATATGGGTTCAATATAAACACGATGCTAGCGCTCTTTGTGGAGATTTTTCAAAGTAATTTTGTGGTGTAGCCTCTTAAGAAATAGGCTTTTTCGTCTTCTGTTTCCTCTTCTTCTTTCCCTGGACCATGTCCCACACAGTGCGGGGTCGGTCAATGATGACGGGTCAGTGCCGTCTTAAGAATTATCCGGGCCCTGGGATAAGACAAAAATGGATGCCCAACAGGCTCACCAACAAATGTTACATTTAAACATTAGCCACTTATTTCATAATTCTGATTCTGAAGTGGTGGGATATAAATTTCCCAAAAAAAAAAAATTTTAGTTTCGAATGTTTAATGTTTTTAAAGTTAAAAGACGGGGCACTGGGTTACAGCCCTGCTAGCCCGTGCCTTAAGGTGGCACTGTGATGGGCCATTCGGCTCAGAACTCCGTAATGCTTGAGAAATTATAAAAGACAAACACAACAACCATGCTCCAACCGGGATTCGAACCCGGAACCCCCTTTTTTCATTTTGCTCCTGAAAGACGGAAATAGAGTTCAAGAGACATTTACACTTAAAAACCACCTTATTTGCATAAAATGAATAATTGTATTTTTACATACTGTCAATATAGCATAATCCACTAGACGCCTATTAGATCTAGAACGACACACAATTTCACCTACAATTGAATATTTGCATATGAAAAACAACATATAGAAGTTTGAGATTTGATTTTGAATCCCAAAAGCGCTTAAGTGGCTACAAGACCCTTTTAGGCTTTAAACCGAAATCTTATAGATTTCGGCTTAGTCTCACCTAAATCTTAAATTTAAAATACGCTACCCCTAAGAAATTTATATTAAAAAATATATTCCACACGGGAGTGGTGGTCCATGCTGGTTTAAATACATTAGAGTTGTAACAAATATTAGAATATCAATGAAACTATAGAAATCAACTAAGATTTTAAAGTGGTATTTAATTAAGCTATAAACGTACAGTATATAAACGTACTTCGAACTCTGATTATTCTGTCTTTCAGATGAAAAATTAAGAGAAAATAGAATTAATGTAACTTTTAACAGACAATAATTTTTTTAAAAAATGTTTCATTTTTTAAAAAAAAAGTTAATTTTGAAAGATATTAAACATGAAAACACAATTAATCTAGTTTCGAAGACAATTTCAATTTCTTCTTAGTGTTACTCCTGCAATGCAGAATACAACAACACAAAAACATCACAGTCCACACTTCCCCCAAATTATCTCCAATGTAACAAAAATTGCTCGTCACATAAACTAATCTTCATTTAATTTGAAATTTCATTTCAGTTTCACGTTTCGCTGCACAAACCGCAGATTTACATATTGACTTTACTAAACAAATAAAGTAAAAACAAGACTTTTCCCAAATAAATCTTCTCTGCAAAGTCTCTTAAAACACATGACAAAATTAGTAATTAATTTTAGATGCCAAAATGTTTCTTTATAAGATTATTTATAATATCACTCCTAAAAATATTATTAATTATTGTTAGTACACCTGAATCCTGATGCGACTAAATGAAGATTTCATACTAAAATATATATTGGCCATTTCAAAATTAGGGCCTATTAATTTGACTGTACTAATTAACGAAAATTGAATGCAATTTCAAACCGTTGGGAAAAATCCAAAAGCATAATATTGCATTGCTCTAAGATTTGTTCAGTAATAAACAAGAATTTAGTGCTAAAAATAATTTGTACTGAATTGCCATCACTGTGAATTTTGAAAATTAATTAATATTATGTAAAAAAAAAAACATTAGAATAACTAATTTAAGCCGAGAAAAATACCTATTCGGGCATTTTTCTACAATTGAAAACTTATTTTTGAACACACACAATTAACATTTTCAATTAATTAAAAAAATATTCATAATCATACTCATTAGACATCAAAAGTTTTAAAGAAATATCTAAACAAATATCAGAACTGTTAATTAACATATTTAGTTTTCATAATGAGTAGGTGTATACACATTTTTTGTCAGTTAAATACAATTTGGTTTTAGTTAATTGTAAACGTGCTAATTGAAAATTGATTAAATTAAAATTGCTTCCAAAGATTCAAAGTTTGGTAGAAACTTCAGTAGGGACTAATGTGAAAATATTCAAAATATTTTGAGATGATAAAAATTAAGATTTTTCTTTATGCAAAAAGAAAAATCTTAATAAAAAAAGTAATTTTTTGTAGCAATTTCAAAATATTGATTTTTCTTTTTCACATTTGAAGTTGGCACAAAATTTTGATAACTTTCAAACGTCTAAGATATAACGATTTCATTATGAAAATAGTAGACTTCTAAAAAAACGAACACACAAAAAAAATGACAACAAAGAGAAATTTTAGATGAAGACAGATCTTAAATAATGATATGACGTCAGCGTTACCGACAGCCAGAGAGTTAGGCTATTATTGTGAGTGCAAAAGTACACATTAATTAAAATCTATTTGTTGAATGTAGGCGAGTGAGGCAAAAATGCTGTAGGTAAGTTATGTTCATTTTAATATTAAGAAAAAGTATGCCTTCTTCATCTTCTGCAAATATAAAATACTCTTACCAACCTACACATGTCTACGTCTTCAAAAATGAGATTTGTTTTTAATTCGAATATAAGCAAATGTACAGAGTAGTAAACACAATTTCTTGTTACCCGGGCCCAGATACCGTGAAAAAATGCATGCAGCACCACTAAACCGTTTGTAATATAAAACAAAACAGTGAAATCAGGGTCTGACACAGGCAATTAAAAATCGGGACAAACAGAAGTTGGCTCCGTACGTTTTATGACGACAGGCAACTTCTAATTGGTTGGTTATGTAGGCTGACGTCACTTGCTCCGTCCTTTTCAACGTCAAACCACACAACAAACCAATCAGAAGTTGCCTGTCGTCATAAAAAGGGCGGAGCCAACTTCTGTATCTCCCGATTTCTAATTGCCTGTGGGTCTGACTTAGCAAAAGTGGAGCACGATTGGAACATGTTGGTGAGGCCCCTTCATAAATTCAATATTAACCCCCCCCCTAAATGTTTCGAAATAATTCAAAAATGAAAAAAAAACTAAAACTACTAATAATTTTTTATTATATAAATTTACTTAAAAGAAACAGTTTTTTGCATTTCATTTCTATTTTTTTCTTTTCGTTTTTTCATTTAGATATCGGGACGAACTTCAGTTGGTTCCACCCTTTTTATGACGACGGGCATCTTCTAATTGGTTTGTTAACTTTGTTGTGTGGTTCGACGTTGAAAAGGGCGGAGCATGTGACGTCAGACTACATAACCAACCAATTGGAAGTTGCGTTCGTCATAAAAAGGCCGGAGCCAACTGAAGTTCGTCCCGATTTCTAAATGCCTGTTCACCACTCTGGACTCCGAGAGCGCGTGGACCGATTAGGTCCAACCGACCTAAGGTCGGGCTCTGAGTGAGACACCAGTCATTTCTCAAAGAACTTTATGTAAAACTATTCTAATTTACTGCTTAAGCCAAAGCTAAGCTTACAACGTTTTTTTTTTTTGCATTGCGTCTTGTTTTAAGCTTAGCTTTATTTTAAGAATATTTTAGAATACGGCCATAAAGATATAATTGATAATTAATGTCTGTATCATAATATATTATTATTATTATTATTATTATTATTATTATTAAGATGACAAAATGCACAAGGTTGCAACGCCCGCAAGATTATAACAAGATACATATTTAACAAATCAAAATGACATAATTAAGATAAAATACAACGAGGCACTACAGGACAGTCATGAATTATTCAGGAGCGAAATCAGCTCCAACATCAGCCCCCATCTTCACCACTGGCTTTTTAGGTGTTTCGAGTTTACAGACAAAATCGACAATTTAGAACCAACGGAATTTGTTTATAACTCAAAGAACGCTGTATAGTGTATACATTATAATAAAGTCTGCAAGTTATGAAGTTGGCTTAATATATACTGTACAGCCTACTCTAGATTAGCACAATCCAGAAATTTAGAGCAGAAAAAAAAAGAAAATAAGTTAAGTCTCTAAGGTGCAATGCTTCGGTTACGTATTGTTGTCTTACACCTCACGGCTTTCTGCATACGGATTTGTGGCGTTGTTGGGGCAGATAATGATAGGATCATTCTAAATTTATCCATCACAATCTTATTTAACGTCACTAAACCGTATACAGATTGCAGAATGCTGTATGGTGCAAACGCATTGGTTTGTCATGTGTATAATTAATATTAATAATGTCAAAAAGTATTGCAATAGAGAAAGACACAGCATACGGCTGCAAGATTTTTTTTATAAATACATGTATTCTGACAGTGTAACCCATCGCATACTAAATGAACTTTCAGTAGGAATTACTAGGAAACCGTAGAGCTGAGAAAAGTCTTGCACTTCTTCACACAAAAGTGTCATCAGTTAACATGATATCAAAGCAATGTATAGTAATTTCTACAAAGGTTAAAACACAATTGTGCCCACCTTGTATAGACATATCTTCATAAATATATTTGAAGTTTATAAACGAAGTAAGTCTCGTACATTGTACAAATAAGAGGCGAAAAATAAGCACTTCTAATTTAACAACCAATTTCGTAAAAGATAATTAGTAATTATCCCAGAAATGCCTTCCATTTGACATGGAGATAAAAGACCTTAGTAAACAATGTTTGGTGTTATCTGGAAAATTGCTTCTTTAGATGTTTTATTTTACTTTTTAAGATGAGGATCAGTAATGACATTTCCTGAGAAAAACATTTTTTATACAACCTTTCTATGAGTTCTTCAGAAAATGCTCATATTATATTATTTGTTTCTTCCATGTAATGAAAAATATAGTTTATAAAAAAAAAACTTAGAACGTGTCAATCTTTCAAATTTTATCATTGTCAAGTTTCAGAATACAGTAAAGAAATCCATTCAAATATATATATATATATATATATATATATATATATATATATATATATATATATATATATATATATATATATATATGTATTTGAATGGATTTATTATATACAGTATACATATTATATATATTTGGTGTAATTGTCCGTTACACGAAATGTATGTCCATTTCACGAATTTGAATTAAAAAACGCAAAATGTATGGACACACATTTCGTGTAATAGACAAAACACCATATTTTACAGTCCTACAAATGAATGTTGAATAGCATTTTGTATTTTTTCTTTTTTTTTTTAAAAAAAAAGCTGCAATTTGACAGTCTGCCAAAGTTGAGGAAGACTTATTTTCATGTAAGGGCCTCGGCCCCATATGTTGCATATTGTATAAAAAAAAGCTGTCGATTTTATATTCGATAACATCCCTTTTCGCAGTTCTAATTCGAACAAAGAAAAGAAAAGAAAGGAACGAAAAAGCTGAATAATATAAAGACAAGATTCGTTCAGGTCTAACCTTTTTTTTTTTTCTTCAAGTCTTTGTGGTTAGAATTTTGGAAGCTGAAATAAAGACACACATAATGCATTGATCGGAAAATCCAAATAAAAGAAGAAGACTCAGGTTCTCCATTAGATAAAATAAAAAGAAAACAAAGAAAATGTTTGAAGAAAGATTTCAACAATTCCTTGCTGAAACTTTATGAATGGATGTTTCAGAAAGAAACTATAAAACAGCAAAGTGAAATTTTCTAAACAAACATTGGATAATCAGCATTCATTCATTAATGTCGTCAATAACTATTTATATATATATATATATATATATATATATATATATATATATATATATATATATATATATATATATATATATATATATATATATATAATTCAAATGAGATATGAAGTTTGTCTTTGGTAAACATTATTTTGAGCTATTCACAAAGGGAAGTAGAGGCCTAGATTTTTTTTGCAAGTGAGGCCCAGCCAGCCCAGAACACGTAGGCCCCTACTTTAAATTGAGCACCGCACGTAACTTCTCAAAGCAGATATGCTGGGTTTTTATAAGGAAAAAAAGCTCAAAAGGTTCACAAAACCCATGGGCTTTTCAAAAGCCTTAACAGGCCAATTAGGACCACAAAACCCACCAAATTAATGAAGCCCATGGGCTTTTCTTCATAAAAATTATATAGGTCTCTAGATAATGAGAAATAAATTCGGAAGGGATTCTGGATTCAAAATATGCAAAAATCGGAAAGGAAAAAAAATTGCTTTTTGGAAAAAAATATCAATAATAGGTAAAAATCGGGATTTTCAAACTTATTTGATCGAAAATCTGCTTAGATCTGCTTGTTGCAAACCTGACTAGCCTCACATACAGAGTACTTTTATTAATTTTATAAATTGTTCTATAGCATTTCCTTTTATTTTATTTAGTTTGAGCTTATAAATTTGGGTACCGGTACATCAAATATGCTATTGCAATGAATTCGAGAAGAAAACCTTTTTTTCCACGGAGAAAATCAGGATTTTAATTTTGATTGAAATTAGCCTCATTATATATGCAAATATTGTAAATGCACTTCGATTTCCGCTAAACTGATACTTATAATAGGCAACTTTCCTGAATCAGCATATATGCTGATTCAGGAAAGTTACCTATTTTTTCAGTCCTGGCAATTATGTTTTCGAATATAGAGAAATTGGAAATTGTGTTATACGAATTTACGAAATATAATTAAGTAAATTAACTTTTCTTTTTCTAGGTGAAAAGTACAAGTCCTGTCAATCTAGCCCAACATACCAAATATAATAAGGCATTCCTCTACCAAAAAAACATTTCCAGTTAAAATCAGTTTAATAGAAATCACGTCAAATTTTGCACCATGCGTTTTGCACTTCCTTTCTTCAATTATTTCATTCCAACCAATTGAATTTACGCTGGAATTCATTTATAATTGTCCGAGTATTTACGTGAAGTATTTAGTGAAGCGTAGAAGAATCTTTATAATATTATGTGGGCTATTTGTAGTGCGCCAAACACTAAAATGTCAAACGGAAATAACGTGGATTTTTTTTTAATAATGCTTTCAAAAAATAAGAAAAAAAAGGAAGGAAGAGAGAAGAAGAAGCAAAAAAAAAAATCCAAGGAGAAAAATGAAAAAACGGAAATATGAAACCTGGTGATATCTCAAATTCTTTCAAACTTTCTTGCTTGAATCTCATAGGAATAAAAACAATTTGTTCGCGCAACATCTCAAAATGTTTGAAATATGTAATTATAGCTGAAAATACTTTCTTTACATAGACTTTTAAAACAAATAGAATAAAAATTGTCTTTTAAAGCTGCCTTAACATCATAAAGACATTATGTTTTTTGAGGCAAAATTGTTAAAGGTCCATAGTCCCAAAACAACTATCAATAAAGAAGAAGAGAAGAAGAAAAAAAAAAAACCTCAAACTCCTCCAACAACAACAACAACGACGACGACGAAAACAACTAAACTTGGAAAGTGAAGTGAACAAACACAATTCCAAATACAATCTTAACAGCATGTACATGTTTGACTGAATAGCTCGAAGCAATGTACTGTCTCACAAAGAAAATCGATCTTAATATTCTATTGACTATCTATAAACCTAATAGCGAAATGGATGGAGTTCGTTTTTTTTTACTTTTTATTATTGTAATATGTTTATTCAAGTGTGGAGAGCAAAAAATTGAGTAGTAAAACTGCTAAACGAGTTTGCAAAACCGCAGCCAATGGAACAGACTTGGCGAAATCAGCAGAGAAAAGAAAACCCTGTTGTGTTTGATTCTAATGTGGATATAAATGTTGCTATTTCCAGATAATTTGTTATTTGGTTTATTTTTAGTCTCCCTGTCTTCAAGATTTTACAATAGGTGACAAACACAGTTTACCAATGACGAAATGAGAACTTTATTATTTGGTCTAATGGACTGGTTCCACTTAGTTACAAGTTGTCACGCAATGACTACAATAATTAATACTAGTTGGTGACCTAAATTTTTTGAAGCAGACTTTCAACCATCTGCATTTCTGCATTGACTAGCCAATGAGCAATCATCTAACATGGAACAAACATCATCGCAGCAGTTTATGGTGCCTTTAGTAAGTGACATTTGACTAGTCTTCTTGGTAGCATCACAAAAAAACTAGTTGAACATTTTACAGACATTTCTTATAAATTGGCAACTAGTGTCTGCGCTGTCTGGTCATTCATGACTATTTTGCAGTGACTGACTATATAGTCTATAAGTGGAACCAGGGCTTAATAGTTTGTCAGGTGTATGGCTCAATTATGAGTTTAGCAATCACTGCAAAATAGCCATGAATGACCAATCAATGTAGATATTAGTAACCAATTTATATCTAACTAATCTTCTACGATGCTTCAACCATCAGCAATTACACTAATTCAATAAAGGACCATGTATGCGTCAATGACACTGACCCCATGACTTTCTCTGTTAGCAGACTAGTAACTCAAAAGTTGAATGAAGGTTTACTTCACAAATTTAAGTTAGCAACTAGTCACAAGCTACATGTATATGGTAGATATAACAATTTGAATAAAACTAGTCATGCATTACAATTTTGCAATGATTAGTAACTGGAACCATAACTTTAAAGCATAGAGGTCTGTACAAGGAGGCTGGCAGTGGCCCAATTGGTGTGCCATGAGGTTAGCTACGTGTGCCGCGATTCTGGCAAAAAATGTTTTGGAACTAATGTCGGACATGACTAGTTCCGATAATCGAAAGTTTATATAATCGAACGCACAATAAAAAATAGTGGAGAAAAGTAAGAAAAAAATCGATTGCAAAGACATTCTTTTATTTCCATAAGTAAAAAAAAATTGGTTCCTATAATAATCGACGGTCTATTGTTAGTAGGGTAATATGAATTGTACATGAATATATTACTTTATGAGATTCGAAGAAATTGAAAGTTCATCTTTCATGCTGTATTTCAACGAAGTTGTCTTGTTCAATGTAAATCGGAAAATGGTATTTTTTGGGATTCATTGTTTTTTTGTGTGTGCGCGCAGACAAATACATCCTTACTCTTAAGAACTATAGAATATTATTTTTTTAAATATTTTCATGTCTGTCTCTCATATTACCGTTTGGCACATTACATATTAAAATGAATTACATGACTGACAAGCCATTTTTTACTTCCTTACAACTTTTATTGTCATTCTAGTTTCATTACTTGATTGTCTAGTAGGTTATTTAAGAATCTAATGTAATTCTAAATCATCTAAATTCTAGTATGTAACATATTAATGATTTTATGTTATTTAGCTCACAAGTGCTCAATCGCAAACAAAGTTTTTAAAAAAATCGCATAATAAACAGATTTCGTTAGAAACTAGAATAGTACGGGGATATCGTCGGTTAAGAAGTGATACAAATCATACCATGTAACTTGACATTTTTGGTGCTTTTGAGGTTTTGGCATCAATAAAATCAGAAAAAAATAAGTGCATCGTTCGGAAAATGTCGCAAAATAAACAAAAATCTATGTTAAAAGATATTGACTGGTAGAGGGTCTTCAAATCCATTCCATGTGATTTTAGAAATATTTAGAAAAAAAATTGTTTGTGATGTCATGTACATAACATTATTTAAAAAAAAAACGTCCAAATAATTTTATTAGCAAAAAATTGTCTAACAAAACTTTAAATTTGCATTATAACATTTTCTGTTCCTCGGGTAAAATTTATATTTTGTTAGTTGCATGGTATCACTTCTTAAACTATGATATGCTAAAGGTATTTTCACCACCATAGTCCACTTTTTAAAAAAAATAAACTATTTATGTCAAATTGAAAATCATTTTTTACTAAACACTGTTGCAAAAAACGGTGAGCAGAGGGGAAAAAAATGCTTATGAAAAAAAGCCCACACGAAAATTTCGCACAGAAAAAAAACCAGTGTCGTAAATGCGTGCAAGAAAAATTCGCACACGGAAAATTGCTCGCACCGAAAAATGCGCACACGGAATAATTCCCACACAGAAAAATACGCGCATACAGTAATTTTCACGTAAAGGTGAACATGTACGTGCTATTTCAAGTACCATTTTTATAATTGGTTGAATATACCGAACTTTCAATTTATTAGAAAAAAAAACATTTAATCCATTTATGTCAATAAGAATACTGAATCTTTTATTACTTTATAATACATGTATTGTGAGCAATTTTCCATGTGGACAATTTTCTATGTGAGCATTTATGACAGTTGGGTTTTTATCTGTGCACAATTTTTGTGTCGGCTTTTTTCACGTGCGGTTTTTTTTTTCATAGAACCGCAAAAAAACAGTGAAAATCCGTTAACTTTTTCGCTCAAAAAATTTTCTATCTTTAAAATAATTAAAATAGTTTTAGCAAATTTTTCTTCTATTCAATTTTCTAATTAACTATGCTTTTTCTTAATTTTAGTTCTAAAGAAACTAAAGTATGTTTACTTTATACATATAATTTATAAAATACACTTTAGAACTGATGTTACTTTAAAATTCTACATTACTTTGCAAAGTTCCACAGTCAAATTTAATGCTACATATTGCCACAAGGCAATAGTACATTTTTAAACATTATGTACTATAAGTTAAACCGTACAACATACTCAAAATGATTAAGTAACTATTAAAGTCATAAAGCTGATCATTTTCGGTCAAGTCTATTATGCCAATAAGATTTTACCATATTTTCTTGAAAACAACAACAAAACAAGGGATTCAAGGAACCCTGTAGACCTTTGTTGCATCATATTAGGGGGAGGTTCAAAATATAATAGCTGATTTATGATCTCTTTTACTTTTTATTTAATTTAATTTGTTATTCTAGTTTTTAATTAATTAAAATTACTGTTCTAAGTTTTATTTAATTCTTTTACTCTTCTAGTTTTTATTTAATTAAAATTTATTTGTCTATTTTTTATTAATTTTTTCTTTTACTTTTTATTTAACTCAATTTGCTATTCTAGTTTTAATTCATTAACATAATTATTGTTCAATTTGTTACAAAACTAGACTATTAAGAAGCATATGCATAAATATGTTTAATTTATATTTTTAACTGTACTGGTACAATGTTAAGCTATGAGAATCATAACACATGACGTGTATTGTACTGGAAGAGAGGGCAAACTGGGAGTCTTTTTGTTTTAGATTGAGGGGGGCGACTGAATAAGTGCCAAATTGAACAAACGGAAAACTGAATAAGTGCCAAATAGAACAAACGCCAAACTGAATAACCGCCAAATTTTTGGCATTTATTCAGTTTGGCGTTTCTTCCATTTGGCGCTTATTCAGTTTGGCGTTTGTTCCATTTGGCGCTTATTCAGTTTGGCGTTTGTTCCATTTGGCATTTATTCAGTTTGGCAGTTATTCAGGTTTTTTGTAAATTCTGATGGTCCAAATATTGTGAGCTTTTATAGACGTCAGACTGTGCAGATTTACAAACAGAACAAGCTAACCTAACCTAACCTAACCAATTTTAACCTAACCTAACCAATCCTAACCAAACCTAACCTAACCTAACCATGTGTTTATCACATTTTGGCGGTTATTCAGTTTGGTGTTTGTTCAATTTGGCGCTTATTCAGTTTGGCGTTTGTTCCATTTGGCTTTTATTCAGTTTGGCGTTTGTTCCATTTGGCGTTTATTCAGTTTGGCATTAGTTCAGATTGGCGTTTGTTCAATTTGGTGCTTATTCAATTTGGCGCTTGTTCAATTTGGCGCTTGTTCAATTTGGCGCTTGATCAGTGCCACCAATTGCGGGTTAGAATATGACAATAGTGTGTTAAGTAAATATCTGATGTGACTCACAACATAAAATGAATTTATATCTACTTTTCTTCTATAGGAGAAGAAAAATAGATTTAAATTCATTTTATTATTTATATTAAACGATTAAAAATAGTTCCAGTTAATTTAAAATTATGAAAATAAATACGTAGCATCCTTGCAGAGTGTAGATTCATTTAGAAGTTAGTTGATTATTCTAGGTAGCCCCGTTCCCGAGTTATATCATCCAGAACGTTTCATTGAAAATTAATCATAATTAATGAACTACTGTATGAATTGATTTGGTTTTGTAGTATGTTCATCGGTGCATACCAACGTGCATAATGCAAAAACCGCATTAAAATATCTCTATCCGATCTGGAGAAATAATGCCCAGACACACACACACACACACACACACACACACACACACAAAAACACAGCCTTTTTGTGCACGATCCTATAGTCCCTTTGTGCTCTGCTTTGCAGAGCAACAAAGGTCCAAAAAAGAGACACTTGTTGCTATAGAAAAACAAATTTTCATAAAACTAAAGTCTACTTTACCTGTTTTACATAATTATTATAACAACATTAAGCTAGATGTACTGTATTAATCTATATATACATAACATATATCACATCTGATACTTCAAAAAATCAATTTTATAGCTTCAGAAACCCAATTTAATATATTATTAAAGGTTGTAATCAGGTCACATAATGAGAGACAGTGAGCCAATGTATTGAAAGGTGACTTGATTGAAAGACAGTTCAAGTTGGTAATTTATCATTTTTACATGAACAAGAATCGTGACTTTAACAACAGATGAGAGAGGAGGAGGAGGGGGAGGAGGAGGGGGAGGAGGAGGAGGAGGAGGGTGGTACAATGCCATATTATCATGAAATAAAAGTTCTATGTGATGGAACTTTAACGATAGAACATAATCTAAAATGTAACACTATTAAAAATCGATTGCAACAGACTTTAGTACTAAAGTTTACTATGGAAGTAAGTTCTAAAGGAAGTACAGTAAGTTCTTCACTTCTCTTCTTAAAATCCTAGAAAGGTGTACTTTCACTTAAGGAAGGAAACGAAACTTGCAACTACAGAGATCTATATTTGAGTACAAACGCATTTCTACTATATAGACTGAAAAGGTTGTGTTTTGAAAATCATTATAAACCATTTATATCCATTGACACATTCATTACAATTTAGGACTTTTTGTTCATTTTGGCTCCATTTCCCAATCGATCAAATCAATAGCATATAAGTGGGAAAGGTTGGAAAATAATTTAAGTGAAAATGTATGTTAGCTTTCAAAAGAGAGAGTGAAAAATAATTTGAAACCTAGAACCTTATACAATATGGTAATAAAATTAATATAAAAAAAAGATGTTCATTCATGTTTATAAATAGAACTACTTAAATAACCATATGTTTGCATTGTATCTACCAAGTGATGTTTCATGTTAAGTCAAGGAGGATGTTTGAAATGATACCCGCTTTACAAATACATGCTAGGTCTACTTTCAAAAAAAAAAAGGAACCAACATCTTTGAAATAAATTTCATGAATAAAAAACCACTTAGATTTTCATACATAAAGTCACAAGAACCCGGAATGTCATTTATTTTCAGATTTATTGGCAACATTGCATAGGATATAATAAAAAAAGTATCATATAGGGTGATAGAGAGCATAGCATAAATTTTATATGGACATTGACCAAACTATCGATTTTTCTTTATACATGAATATATATCTAACCACAAGAAAGAAACATTTCAAAACCAGCCAAACAACTTAAGTTTAGGCCACCAACTCTTATAGGATTTCTGACAAAGGCACACAATAATAACACTTGTGGTTACTTTTAATCTCTTTGTTGGCAAATTGGGATAAGTATCAGCAAACACAACAAACTTGAAACTACCACAAGAATTAAGGTTTCTAAACTCATCGTCATTGTTAGTAATTAATATATGCCCTACTCATATTACACATAGGCCATAATGAAGGGTTTAGAGTTAAAGTGAACCAAGTCCATGTTTGTCCATTTTGTCCATGTTTGTCCATTTAAACATCACATTTTTCTGAGAAAGAGTGAACCAAGTCCATAGTTTAATTTGTATCCACCAGATGGCAGAAGTAGAAATAAAAATCAATGTAATTATATACATGTACAGTTGTTTAACTTTGAGATCCATTTTCTCAGAATTTACTTTCATGGACTTGGTTTACTTTAATTAACTCTGAACCCTCCATATTTATATAATTATGTAATATGAATAGGGTGCACGTATTCGTATATGTATACATTACATTATATTAATTTACATATATGTAGGAAATACCCAAAATCAGTTTTTTTAAAAACTAAAAACAGCTAAAGCCTAGTACAGATCGGTCGATAGTCACCCGACACACGTATCCAGCAACTTGACAACATATTCATCCAACACAGCGATTTATATCTGGATACATGTGGCCAGTGATGTTGCATGTTTTTATAAAAAAAATTTTAAATTACATTATGTGATAGAAAAATAGAAAAGAGTTAATTAAAATGTTAGAATATATTAAAATAATTTGAAAAAAAATTAAATATTAAATTTTTTTTACTTTATGTTGTCATTTGGTCATCCTTCAAGAAAGGCCCTGATCTGCAGGACCAGTTAAAACGTACCAGGACCAGGAAAACCTACTATAGTTACTGCCCTGCACATGGTATTAAATACACAATATAACATAATAAATACTATTTTTCTAAACGTTTTTAGTTGAATATATTTTCCTCATGATGTGTTTGCAACAGTGATTTTCAAAGGGTGTACTGTGGTATTTTCATGAATGAATTTTAATTTTATTGCAAAAAGCAAAATAAACAAAACTTCCCTATTATACGTTTACACTAAACCAGTGGTTCCCAGTGTGTTTGCAGTGGCACACTAGTGTACCATAAGTTTTGCAAGGTGTGCCAGCAATTTCTCCAAGAAAAAAAAAACTACTTTGCCATGAGCAAAAAACGTTTGGGAACCACTGGTGTACAAGCCTAGTTTCCTTTATTTAGGACATTTATTATAACAGAAAATATCGATAAATAGTATCGAACAATGTGAGGAGATCATCATTTTATATTATGATTTGGTAATACTTCATAGCCTCCAAACAGGAAAATCTCACATCCTTGCACATTGCATAGTAACGTTTCATTTATTATCAACTAATCGTGCAATATTAATGACTTGCTTTCTAGAAAATCTATTATGCAGTTATTGGAGCATTTGTTGTCAGTAAACAAAATGAAGACTATAAGAGATAATCGAATCACAAACAAAATCCACGAGAGCGTTATGATAAAATTTCTACATTGATGTTACTACAGTGCAATCTTGTAACTTCTAGTCATCATCATAATTATTATTTATCAAAGCCACAGTTACATTAAAAAATGTATTACATCATATGTATAATTTTTTCGAAATCTCATCTTAAATTTCCACACTCGAAAATTAACTTTTCAAACAGTTCATGCATTTTGAAATAATTAAGAAAACTCTTGAGCGAAAAAAAGTCAACTGTGGTCAATTGAATTAAATTGCCAATAATTCATTTTTAAAACTATTTTGAATTTTTCATGGCATTATCAATTGATGATCAAAGATGTTCAAATTTCATGATCGAGTATAATGTCAAGACTTTCAGGACCTAAATATCTCTAACGATCAGTAACCTTAGATAAGAAATCGAGGTGACCAATGTATAGACAGACACCTGAACACCTGCATAGATTTAAACTAAAGATTTTGGATAGTTGTTATTAGAAAAGAGGGTAAATGTTGAAGGTGAAGGTTACTATTACTACTAAAGGCAATTGGCCCTTATGAACAACAAGAAAAAATGCAGATCGAAAGTGAGGAAAAACTAAAGAAAAGGGGGGCGAGACAGGTTTGAAAGTGGTGGGGAAGTGAGAATGGCCTGACAAGAATGGGGTCATCTTCTTGGACGACAAACAACTTAAGAAATTTTTTTTTTTATCATTAAAGAATCATATAATTGATGATGAAATGATATAATAAGTTGGTTTATTCATTGTTGACAATACAATTGTAAATTGAAATGTTTAAAAACATCAGCAAATTTCTCAATTTTAAATCATCAATTTTAATCCAAATAAAGATGGTAACCAAAATCTCTAATATTTCTTATTTGAATGGCTGTCATAGAGACCACCACATCAATATAAAATATATAGCCTCAGCATGTTTTCTAGTTATTAATTGGTTTGTTTGTAAACGTAAATCATTTACCATATATTAAAATTCAAGTATTATGGGTATATTTATTGTCTGTGCCTTTATTAAGTAGAATGCGCACATATTTTCTGATCATAATAATTATAGCTTAATCAAAAGTGTATAATAATTATAATTAACTGCATAGATACATAATAAGAAATATTAGTAACTTCACGTATATCAATAATTATATAAACAAATATTAGAAAACTTTTTTGGAAATTAATCATGTTTTCATATAACATTTAGTCTCAAATGACATCTACATTCTACATTCATTCATTTGTTTTTTTGTTGTCATTCTGATTTTTTTTAAAAAAATATAAAAGTTAATTAAACATGGGTATCATGTTAAAATATTTTTTTTCTAATAAGAACAGAAGAATGAAAATTGATGAATTAAGACAACCCAATGTATCAAATGTCACTTTGATATACAGAGTGTCTATAAATTGGGTAAAAGCTGGCATTTTCATCATTAATGAGCGTGGTTACACGTGATTACTGATCAGTGATCTCAATGGCAGTATCGATGTACAGTTATGGAAAAATAAATAACAACCATAATGCAATTATAAACTTTTTTTTAAACTTTACAAATCAAATATTAATATTTCATGGAACTCTTTTTATTGAAATAAAAAAGTACAGTATATACGTGTATACCGTATTTTAAAACATCTTTATGTAAAAATTTGTCAATTTCGTTTTTTTTAATTATTAGTTAAAATTAATACAAAATAATCTAATTTTTTATCAACTCCAAAATGTATGCCGAACCACCAAACCAAAGTATTTGTGTAGTCATTTTCAGGGTCTTTTGAATCGTTTTTGTTTTGATAAAAAAATTGTGACTCTTCTTAAAAATAATTAAAATAAAAATTGACAAAATTGACAATTTTTTTTAAATATAAATACATTTTTATTTCAATAAAGATTTTCATGAAATATTTATATAAATTGACGAAATTTAATTGTGACGTTGTTTTTATTTATTTTTCCATAGCTATATTGCTCTACGAGAGTAAAAAAAAATACTTGGGTATTAAATTAAAAATTACTTTCACATTTTTTTAAACATAAAAATTTCGAAGTTTGTATAAAAAAAATGTTTCTTTCAGTTGAAAAAAATAAAAATAAGTAAAATATTAAGAATAAGAAAAATCTATATAGATAGTCGACCTACACAAATGTAACCTCCACACAATGTAAGCAAATTTAAAATTTTATAGCATCTTTTAACTTAATTATTGACAAAAACACTTTCATATTTTTTTTATTATAGTGGAGAAAATCGATGAGAACTCTTATCTGAAGTAACATATGAATAAAATTGCAAGATTTATTTTAAAAATTGTAGTCAATGAAGGCGAACAGATTTTTTTTTACTAAATAGGTTCTCTGAAAATAAACTTCTGAAATTGTGAAAAAGGTCATCTTGGTTTTCATCTTTTTTTAAAGGTTTTCAAGAAAACCATAAAATATCGCCTTTCTCAAAATGATGTATAAAGATAATATTTAAAAATAGAATTTTTTAAATGTTGCATAAAAAAACCTTCTATGGTTACTTCTTTTTTATAACAGAAGCTACAAATAAACCTTATACACCTTAACCTACCCTAAAGGTAGGATTATACACAGACAACTTCGAATCTGTCCATTAAGTATACAATGCAACCAAAACCCAACCCCCTGCAACATGGACCTTAGTGACCACATATTAAATTATATTAACTAAGTTATTGCCTGTAAATTTTTGATCACAAATAAATGTTTGTTACTTAACAATAAAGACAACAAAATTTATTAAATAAATACATGAATTTTATACATTTATAAAATTTATAAAATAAATACATGAATTTTATACATTTATAAAATTTATAAAATAAATACAAAAAAATTATCCATTTATTTTACCTATAGTCGTTCTTACTTCACAATACAGTGTGTATTGTGAAGTAAGAACGACTATAGGTAAATTTTGTTATGCTATAAGGTGTGTTGACCAATGACCACTCACGTGGTAAGATAAGGATAATAGGTCAAGCTACATAATGAGAAAGCAACGGCCATTCTAAGATATTTGGACAAAAGGATCACCAACGTTTATTACACTGTCTTCACTTTCTATAGAGACCAGATTCAAGACTGAATCCTCCATAGAGATAACATTGAAAGACTTCTGCACAAATTTCCCTTAGGAAACTTTCTTTGCATCTACACAATTTTAATATGGTGAGTACTTTCTTCTTTTAACTTTTAATTCATTAAACATACCAGATCAAATTAATTAAATAGTCAACATTGAATTATAAAGGCATCCAGTTTCTGTTTATATATACATATATATATATACATATAAATAAATATATATATATACATATATATATGTATATATACAACCCTATTCATTTTTAATTACAGACAATCAAAATTCAAATATATATCTTGTTATATTATAAATATTAATTTATTAAGCTTTAGGTCATCAGCATCATCATAATTACGAAAACTGTTCAGATATTTAAAAAAATCATTTTAAAATTAAAATTTCATGAATAATAAAATTTATGAAATATAAAACTACTGTCTGTTTCAATTAAAGACTTCTTGAACTGTGTTTTAAATTTAGAATGTTTTTTTCGTGTTTTCTTGGAAAAAAAATGAAAAACTAGATCTGTGAATATTCATTGAATTTCTGCACTTTCATCATTAAAATAATTCTAGTGTACATTACCTGTATACTAGATTTTTTTGGCTTCAAGACTCATCTTGACCCCAATTTGCTTGCAGGACGTAAGGGTCAAGGTCATTTAAAAAAACAAGCTATTTTACAATGCACACCCCCCCTTTTCTGTGCATTTACAATGAAAATGTACATTATCCAGAAAAATCCTAGAATCTAGATCATAGCCTCCAATACATTCTCTCCTCTATTCTTCCTAGATAAACCAAGAACCCCAATTCCCTTCCCAATATCCTCCAACCACCCCATTAAACTTCAGACTGATGAAAAAGAAATGCATCAGTAACTTCTAGCTATGTGTTTCCAACATTTTGTTGTTTAGCTGATAATCTCTGCAGCAAGTTTCTCCTCATTATTTCTATTAATCGGATGAACATACTGGAATGCATTCCTCAAGAGGCTTTTATATCAACTCAACTATTGAAACATGCATTGCTTTTAAAATAAGAGGGCACCCAAACACATAAAAGCTAAAAAAAGATGATTTTAGCCTCTGCAGTTACTTGTGCATAATAAATTATCTTAAGTGTTAAATTTTATACTGTATCAATTCAATTAGAAAGCCAAAATCAGTGGCGTATGACCATTGCAATTAAAAATGACCAATCTCTTTAACACCATAATCTAATTTGAAAACCCATTTACTAATGCAATCATGCAAATTAATTAAATTTTGAATGTAAACCAACCAAGTCAACTATTGTAATGAAATTCTATTCTTATCTAATATCAACATCATCATCATCACACACATTCGAATAACTCTCAATTACTACTAACTAACAACAAAAAAATCTTAAATATATTTTCACAGGATCTAACAATGAAGTTGGCTGTTTTCTGTTGTTTATTAATGGTGGTTCCTTACAGCGAAGCCTACACAAATGGTTTCAGTCAACCAGGTAATTTTAATGGTGACGTATATTATTATTATTATTATATCGATTTTTACTTTAATCGATTTTGTGTGTGTGTGTGTGTATTTTTCTGTAATACTTTAAGAAGCTGTTTAACCTTAAATTGGAATTACATAATGTATCATCCTTTGTCATTTCATTAATATAACCCATTGAGATAAAGCATACACCAATCCAATATTAATAATAATTTCATGCGAGAAAAAATAAACCACAAACAGAATACAAAGTATGAAATCCTTTCTAATGCAATGATAATTATAATACAAGAAAAATGAGACAAAAAACAAACAAACAAAAAGAATATAATAAATAATGAAGATATTCATTATGCATTTCTTTATTATATTTCTTTCATTTTCATCATTAAGCATACTTAAGCCATATAAATGTATACTTTAATGTGCTTAATGCCTCGAAACTGAAATTATGGTTAATGCAATTTAACTTAAAAAAAAAGATAATTCTGTTTTTACATTTTGGCTCATTGTTCATATTAGAAGATATTATTTATTTTGATTTTGGTTATTCGAAACACAAAAAAAAGTATTTTGCAAGGTTTTTTTTAAGTGACATCGAAAAAACAACACGATGCATATGATCCGCAAATTCTGTGTTATTCATCGATTTATCCAGCAGTGTGATGTCAAAACATTTATTTTTCAGGTCATTACATCACTGTTGGATTAAGGACTATGGAATGAGCACGACACGAGCCCGAGCCAAAATTATTATCGAAAGGTTTTCAATAGAACTAATTGTTTATATTGACACCGAGCTTGTCCGTTTTACAAACGAGTCTCGCACAATTATCGTCGCCAACGATAGTTTTTTCGGAATCTCTTTCAGTTCTCGTCTGTTATGTAATCGATACTCGATTTGCACGATTTTTAGAACGAAGAACTTGTCGACTTCATTTTATCCAAACGATTCTCTGTCACGAGTCGATCTAAATTCTTTGCCACGGTCTCGTCCCTTTCTTCCCACATACATATATAAATAGAAAGGGCATTTTTCTCGGGCTCGTGTCGTGCTCATCCCATGGTCGTTACATACTCGCATAAACGGATCCTAAAACTGTTTAATTTTTTTAACTTTCGGTTTCCTCAAATAAATTAAATTTGATTTGGACATAGAAACCGTTTTAGAAGCTTACTTTTAAAATAATTTTGAAGTAGAGCCTATACTTGAAAATATAAAAGTGAGGATTATTTACATAAATGTTGTTCCTGAAAAATAGTTATGTTAACTTTAAATTTCTTTTCAAATTGCTTCTAAAAAAAGCAACATACAGTAGTTCAAAATTTACGCCTTAACTGGGTTCAAAAAATTCTTTTTGCTAAATTTTAACTATGACACGTCGACATCAAAACATTCACAGTTGCAACACTGTATTTTGAAGCTTGTGGAATTAAAAGAGGGTTTTTCCAAAAAACTAGACTTGTGTCATTTTGTCTGCCAAAAAGAAGTAATAAGAAAAGTTCCCTAGAAACCATTTGTTTTAAATTCTTTAGAATTTAAGCAAATCGCTCTTTTTCTATCAGACAAAATGATACAAGACTAACATGTTCGTCAAACTCTATCACGTTACAAGCTTCGAGTTACAGTGTGGCGACTGTAATAGTAGTAGCCATTCATTAATTTATAATGAAATCAATATTTTTACTATGTCTTCTTCGTGTATTTGCAGATCCCAATGCTAACGTTACACCGCAGTTGCCACAAGGACCACAACCAACATTAAACGTACCATATCAACCCAAAAGTGCCTACAACTATCCACCACTGGTGCCAGTTCAGAAACCATCAGTTCTCTACATAGATCCACAATCTCATCCGTCGTTTTACGGTGCTGATCAGCTGACATCATCAACAACTGCTGCACCCAGTGGCATTTGGAAGATTTTCTCGGAATTCTCATTACCGAATTGGTTTGGTCATCACCCCGAAGAAACATCAACTGATAACTCGATTAACCAATATGGCTATCAACCATCATCTCCTGCACCATACCCATATTCTCAACCAAACGGACAACCTTCATATTACAATTATGCAGTTTTTCACCAACCATCTCCATCTGGATCACCACCCTCAGGAAATTATCAATACTATCAATCATATAGTAAATACCCACTCTATCAAGTACCTGCTCCAGGTAGCAAAAATCCTATTTTGCCACCTGTTCCACGGTATCCCGCAAACTACTATAACAATTATCCATATGTTCCGACAGTAGGTTCCAACTCACCAACTCCAACCACTCTGAGCTTGACCACATCTTCAACTCCACCTACGACTACACAAACAGTTGTGTCTCAGTACCCATCGATTTCAAAACCAGTCTATCCTCAACAACCACAACTTCCAGCCTATTCCATCTATTTAGTACCAGCTAAACCAGCTTACTACCCTCAGAATTCTCAAGGGCAATCGAATCCCTCGTATGGTAGACCAGCAACATATCAAGTACAAGATCCATCCATTTATTATAATAGTTATGGTTCAATGGGTGGGTATTCAGCTGGTAACAAGAACCCATTTTATCCAGTAACACCTACTCAAACTGTACCAACAACAACAATTACAAACAGACCAACTGGACCCGACTGTAACAATACTACGACCACAACTACTCCTACCTACAGTACACCATATGTATTACCCATTGATATAAGAAATAACGAGAAAAGAGACAATGAAGTGGACATGGGTACAACTACAACAAGTGCTCCTACAACAACAACAACCACCACCACCACAACTATGCCAATAACAACAGTTGGTACTATTGTTACTGAAACCACCGACTCTTCAAGCAGCGAAAAACCAGCACAGGCCCGACATTTATTTTTTGAAGGAGACCAAGAAAATTGGGTGCCACTCATCCCAGCAGTATAACATAACTATAGAAACAAAATAAAGATGAATAACGTAAATAATACTCGATTTAATGGCTTCGTATTTTTGGGTACTTGTAACATACTCACAGTGTGTGTGTGTGTGTTTATCTCGTACAATTTGGAAACCGTTTCAAACTTCAGAAAATCGATCTCGACAGACATTTGCTCAAGAGATGGCTTTTTTTTTCATTTCCTTTCTAATGTCAATTCGTCATGTTCTCTTGAACGAAGTTGCAAAGACTACAAATTCTTTTTTTTTTCTTTTACTTTGAACTAAAAAATATGCTCAGTTAGTTGAACATATAAGAATCACTTCGACTGTTATAAGACTAGAAGTTCACATATAAATTGTAAGATGAATGGAAACTATACTGAAAGTAATTCATTTTATGCAATACAATTGAAGAGAGAAAGATGAAACCAACTTGAAATGATTAGTTGACAAAAGAAAGGAAACATTTAATAAATATAACAAGAAAAATATTTTCAAGTTTTTCTTTTAAATTTCATTTCGCTAAATTGATTTTCTGTGTAATTAATACGACGATCACTTTTTCTTTATTTAGAAAAAAAAAATGTAATTATATCACCATTGAAAAATTAGAACTCTTTCTGAAATATCAATATCAAAATTGTCAAAAGATTCACGCATTATTGATTTTAATGTAGAAATGACAAATTAGTGACAGTAGACTTTTTTGTTATTCTCTCAAAACTAGAATGGCTGTAACTGATATCAAAGATATATAACTTGGTGTTTTTTTTATATATATAAATAGAAAAAGGAAATGATGAATTGGTATCATGGGGGACATTTTTGGTTATTTCATTGTTTCTCTGTTGGTCAAGGGTTATTTTATTTTGTATAAAAACGTCGGGGTTTTTTTTTGTATTTAACAAATTTAGAGTTAAATTAAGATAATGACAATAAAATAAAATATTATTATAGTAAATTATTTATTTGAATAAACAGAAACTAATGAATCCTAATCATTAGTTTTTGTCATTCACAATGATAAAGAAATACTAATATTAACATAATTAAAAATCCTAATCTCTTGGAAACTGCACAGAAGCAGAACCTCCATAACCTTCTGAGATAACTGGACGACGTCTTCCATAACCAGCTTCACCAGCTTCTTAATTCAAGACCAAGTAAGTCAGGACCACCAAAAGCTCAAAACTCGAAGTATGGATCGTCGCGAAGATCTTCAAGAGCTGAGTCATGAAGACCAGGACCTTCCAAACTTAGATCTTCATTGCCTGGTCCTTCTGAACCAACCAACCTGTGGAGTGAGTCGAGCATTTTCAGGAAGAGGACCTGAATCAAACCCTTTAAAATAAAACAAATGCAAAGGTCCAACAACACTTAAAAAATTCTTGAAATTATAAACTTACTGGAATAAGATGGTGGAACATATGCTAGTACAAAACTAAAAACCAAAGCTAGAAAAAGAACTACAAATACTCTGAATTCCGCCTAATAATAGAAAAATAAGGGTCTCAATAATCAACAAATAACATCTAGGAAACAAACCAAACATACCATTCTCATCACTAACGTTTTAAAAAAGAATTCCTCTCTATCTTTTTGGTGAAGAAAGAAAAAATACTCAAATTGAATCTGAAGTATTTTGTAGATTATTTCTATTCGTTTTAATTAGAAAAAAAGAGACTAAAAGTAGGGGATTTTTTTTATTATTTGTGCCCTAATTCACAAATGTTCCTCAAGCAAAATCTTCAACATCGGGGAAAAAACTCAGCTCCCTCTGACCAATAAAAGGAATCCATTTATTAGAAGGTACTAGAAGATTTATAAATTACTGTCACATTTTCCCCTAATAATCCCACTACAATGTTTAAAAACTTTCAGGGAAGGTAAAGTACATTCTTGCTCCAAATATGAAACAAAAGACCTGGAAGTAGCCACTAAAATTTTGTGTTTATGGTCTAAACTCCCCCAAAAAAACCATTTTATTATGCAAATAGTTCAATTAAAATTATTTATAAGAAAGCTCGAATAAGTTATATAGTTCTCTTAACTTATAGTAGAAATACTACAGAAGTTAACATTGCATTATTTGAATTTATAAATTATAATATCACATTTTATCTTTTCGTAATTACAAAATTATGTATAGTAAACAATATAAAAACAAAAAAATGCAATGGACTTTATAAATCATTTTAACTTTTATATGAAAAGAAAATTTATAAACAAATGATTAAAATTTTCAGTTTCTTGTGGTCTTTAAAATTGGAACACTGTTACACTTAAGGGCTAGAAAAAATGGGCCATTAGATAAAACTAGGGGGGGGGGGAGCACTAACAAAGGAATTTTGAATAGGACTTCATTTTTACGCATTTCCGCTTAGTTACTTGTGTCTAGCTTTATGAATTTATTAGATTATATTAGGTATTTAACTTCATTTCAACTTTTATATCTGACAAAGCCAAATGAAAATACGGCAAACTGTTTTTGATGATTTTGTTTAATTAAATTCATTGAGCTTATTAATTGAAAGCCGAAATATGCAGATAACCTACTCAATTCAGATTAATCAATAATTTAATAGTTAATGAAAACAATTTTGTGTGCATAATATAATTTATAATATCAAAAAGTTTTTCAGTAAAAAATGTTTTTAGAAACAAAAAAAAAATGTTTTTTTCACTTTTCATCACAACGGTAATTAACTTTCAATTAGTGATCCAATGACCTAAATGAACCTGAAAAATGACCAATCATGATTCAAATAGCTTTCAAACTCACAGTTAGACATCTTGGCCCTATCAACTGTTCAAACGCGACTATAAAAGGAGACTGAAAAAAAGACAAGTGATGGACATTCTGGAGAGAGAGAAAGAGAAAAAAAAAAAAAGTAAAGCGAAAATAACAGACTTTTTCATCCATTAGTTACAGCTCACAGCTTGTCACCATGGTAAGACAAATACATTGAACTTACTTTTGCAGTCCATTACCTTTTTTTCTCGTGAATCTAAATCTCTTTTAATACAAAAAAATTCAGCTACATATGCTACTTACTCATTTCTCTGCTACTTTTATTTCTAGTTTTCTAAATTTAAATTGTAATTCCCACTGAATCTACATACCAACTTTTTTTTTATTTCTTTTACGAATGTAGAATAGCAAATGCACATTTTGCATTTTGGGACTATTATTTGCATACTGCGCAGGTTCGCCTTATAGACTGTCATCTCTGATGAACTATGGTAAATAACAGCATCAATTCTTATCTTTTTTTTAAACAAAAAATGTCAACTTTTAAAGCAAGAATAACAGTGAAAAAGATATATTGCATAGAGGCAAGAATAATGTAAAATCCATTAGGCATTAGCTAAACTAAAAAATGCATACTTTTTTTTTCCTTTTTGCTCTTTGTCATATTTTTATATAGGATTCAAACCAATGAATACAATGCCATTGAGATCGTCGCCTATCTATGCTCAACAAACACCTTATCAACAAGCTCCAAGGAATCCAAACTATGCAAACCAAGTTCCAATGCAAAGCATGCCTCAGAGGCCAAGCTACACTCCACAGAATCCAATAAATCTACAACCACCACCAGCCTATGCTAATAAACCTGTTATGAATGTACCTGAACCAGCCAATTACGCCCCTGAACCTCCAAAGTATTCTCCTCAGCTAACAAACACTCATTCTCAGCCAACCAAGTATGTTCCTGAACCCCCAACGTATATCCCTGAGCTTCCAAAGCATGTCCCTGAGCCTCCAAAGTATGTCCCCGAGCCTCCAAAGTATGTCCCCGAGCCTCCAAAGTATGTCCCCGAGCCTCCAAAGTATGTCCCCGAGCCTCCAAAGTATGTCCCCGAGCCTCCAAAGTATGTCCCCGAGCCTCCACAGTATGTCCCCGAACCACCAAAGTATGTCCCCGAACCACCAAAGTATGTCCCCGAACCACCAAAGTATGTCCCCGAACCTCCTAAGTACAACGCTCCTGTGCAACCCTTGTATGTACCCCAGGCACCGAAGTATACACCACAGACACAATTAGAGTATGTACCTGCACCACCCCATTATGAGCCTGAGCCTCCTAAGTATGCTCCCGAATTACCCAAGTATCCAACAGTGCAAGTTTCTGCCCAACCTTCTTATTACGTAAAGCCTCATGTTACTGAACCACAAAATTATTCAGTACAACAAGCCACCAAGTATCAAACGACACAAAAGCCTTACAATACTCAATTACGTACCAATTACCAAACGACACCAAAACCTTACGTTACTCAACTACCCATCAGTTACCAAACGACATCAAAACCATACGTTACTGAGCCACCAAAATACCCAGCAAAACCCACTAACTACCAAACAACACCAAAACCTTACGTTACGCAACAACTGCCAACTAATGTGCCAAATCCACTCCCAAATTATAGCCATCAAATATCCAACACTGAATTAATGTATGGTGACAACTTGTATAGTAATTGAAATCAAAATGTAATCTAGTCTCGAAATTTAGTAATTTGTCATTGAATGTTTTTTTTTTTCTTCTTTCTCTCGCTCTCTCTCTTAACAATATTGTAATCATTTTACTAATTCAAAGAAAAAAAATGTTTTATTCATATTTGTTTTAATAACTGACTGAAATAAATAATTTCTGTTTTTAACATTCAACGTGTGTGTGGTCTTTGTATTTTGCATTTAATTATTCCATTAGTAACTTTGTTGTTTGCGGTTATATTTGTTTAGAAAATCTTTTGCTTGTACATAAATAACACAATATGTTCATATTGACAGTACGAGACTCTAGTTTACATCTGCAATTTACATAAATGAATATTTATTAAATTATTAAATTGCTAAAGGCAACAACAGCTTGCTTTCTAAGTGAAAAAAAAATGAATCGCGAACAAAAACACGATACAATAATATAATTAATAATCTGAAATAAATATATTTTGGTCTCCAATGCGTAGTGTAGGCAATGCTATTATTACTCTTATAGAACAGATTTTTACACTGAATTTTGAAAAAATACTCATTAGTATATATTTAGACCCTTTTAGATCAGTAATGGTCTAAGGTATAAACATATAAAAATGGCCCAATCGGGAATGGTCAAAGGTATTTTAAAAATATCATTAACAAAAAAAAAAACAAAGCAGAAAAAAAGTACAAACAAGGGGGTTGGGAGGGGGAGGGGCAGGGAATATGAACCATGAGATAAGATGAAAGGTCCAAGAAAACAATGAGTGACCAATGGTTGACCTTATACAAGGGGTATTCAAAAATAAATTGCGTCATTAAATCCCTGGAAGTGTTCAACTGGTCGAATCCTGTTGGAAAAAAGGGACAATTAAAAGGGTTCAAAAGCTAAAAACACCTAAAAGAATTTGGCAGTCACTTTACAGCAGCACCAACAGAAGAAACAACTGGTTCCCAAAAAGGACACAAAATACCTTTTTAAAAAAAAATTTCATATGAACAATATCATGGGATTCAACATTATGGTAAACACTATTATTGATAATTTAATAATTATAATTAATATATTTAAAAAAAAACTGTTAACAGAGGAGGGAACTGTATGCAATTGCGACATTTACTATCTTACTATATGCCATATTAGGTGTATGCATAAATGCAGGTAAGTTCAAAGTGTAAGATTTTTTTCATAAATTAATAAACGATTAAAGTTAATCATTTTTTTTTTTTAAATGTTAAGGTTTGAATGAAAATACCGCTTCAAATATCTCTGTGGACATTGCAACAGATACAGGATCACCTTTCCACATGTACCTTACGGGATCCTACACTTTAAATTACGATTATATGCAATTTTATCGGCGAGGTGATATTAAATTAAGTCTATTGACCTGGCAAGAATTTTAATGAATGTGAAAGATTTTAATTTAGATGAATTTTATCCAATTTTTTTTCTATTCATTTTATTATTAAAAAAAAGTTTTGTTCAAAAATGTTTCTTAAACAAATGTAAAATTTCACTTCGAAGTTTATTGTATAGTTTTTACTTTTCTGCGATGATTTATGTTTTATAAAAAAAATTATGGAGTTATTGTGCAAAAAAAATCGTTCTGTGTGTGTGATTCTTTTGGAATGTCAAGTAAAATTATTTAATTAAATTACTTACCACAATTGTGAAAATGAACCTGTCTATTTGAACTGGAATAAAAAGGGTAACAAGGTTAAAAATGGGGTCAATCGGTGAACTAAAAAAAAAAACTTGGACCTTGAAGGTGTATAAGGAACACAAAAAACGGGGTCAAGTGGCAAACATTTTTTGTTGTTGAAAACTTTGGTAGCAAAAAGGATTAAAAGACGTTCTTGCACTTTGAATCTTCAGCACGTTTCTTACATTTTTAACCTTTACCTTTAGACATTATTTTATAATTAAAACTTAAACCAAGATACAGTTAACTACAAACGAGATAGTGAAAGTTGGAGCTACTAGGTGCCACAACTGCTAATTAGTGCTAAATGACCTTTGCAAGGTTTTTCTTTAGGTAGAAAAATAGAAAGACACGGTTCTTTCATTTGCCTTAACCCTTGAAGTGAGGCTATAAATTAAAAGCTCAATTATCAACGATTTTTTTCTTAACGTGTGGAGTTGAGTTACCTATATACAGTATATATCTTTAATTGCTTTTCATTAAATTTCTTTTAAATAAAACAAAGATAAATACTGGTAGCTCACCACCTTGTTAGAGGCAAAACGTAGCGAGTGAACTTTGATTGTATAGCCTCTTTTTCAAGGCTCTCTTTAGTCCTATTACATCCCCTTATCCTTCACTTTCACATTTTAACAAGAGAACCTTAAATCTCTTCTACAAAGTCCATTAGACATCAAATGTTTATTGTTTGTTTATTGAATCATGATGTAACAAAAGAAGAAATTTAGCTCAAAGTAGAGATGGTGCAACTTATTAATTATCCACACTCAGCTACGGCACTGAAAATTACAGAGCAAGAGCTGAGTTGAGCTACCGCTGTAATAGAGGAAACAGTTTAACACGAAATAGAAGAGAGAAGAGTTTTTTTTTTTTGGTGTTTAAACAAATTTCGTGTTAAAATAATCTTTATGCTATTCTATGAGACCAGAACTGAAAATATATTTCGCATTATTTGATTTTTTATGTTAAATGGGGTTCTTCATTGTATTTATCTTAATTAAAGCAATTTCTGAAATTGTGATTTTCTCCATAATTACAAATTTCCAAGATAAAACAAAAAACAAATCCCATAAGAGTTCATTTGTTTATAAAAATAAGACGACAATTTCAAATTCTCCTTATGAACAAATAGTAGCGAAAAATGAACATACGACTTTTTTTATTTATTATTTTACAACGAATTTACACACTTATTATTTCGATTTCTCAGTTTATAACACACAACAACACTAAATAATAAATTCTTAAAATGACTTCCTCGGGCTTTTTCTAAATGAAATTTTTGCCAACTTTTTTCTCTCTCTATCTGAAATCATTAGCGTTTCAGCCAATTGAACAACCGCTGATTTTGTTGCGCGAAAATGTCTTTTGCACGTTCATATATTTTATAATCATCCTTTAATGCATTTCGAACCACGGGATCATTCCAAAGCCTTTCAGATTGTTCCGAATCTAACGCATTAAAATCCGCACTATTAACTCCGACACGCATCTCTGCAAAACTATCGTCAGCTGTTTTCGAAAGAAACTTCGAACATTCCGAAAACGGCAAACCGTAAACATATTCGAGAACTTTCAAAGTTCTTTCCATGTCCTCGAAAATACCAATAACGGCAAAAAATCTTTCTAAATTATCTAAAACGTAATCCAAAAGAATTTTTTTCTCTTCTTCCGGAAATGTATTTATATACAATTTATGTTTGAACCAACAAGAAACCGTTTCCAAATTCATTATTACCTTACGAATGTCGACATCGTTCGTTTCGATGTATTTCGATAAGTTACTTCGACACACGCTACTGTCATAAAGAAATTTGGAAAACAAAGATCCACCTTGAAGTATGACCCAATCACGTAGACTTACCTGATTGGCATTGATTACGGTACACTGAGGATCCGTAAGAGACTCGCGGCAATGATAATAACTGGAAACCGCTTGTCTGATTGGATCTCTAAAAACAGTGAAATAAGAACACGGCCTCTGATAAATAGAATCACAGATACCAAACGAATGGCCACCGGCATAAAAGTCAAAACGGTTGCGATATCGTTCGTTCAGAGAACTGTCCCAAAGGAGTCGAAACTCTTCGCTCGCAAGCGGTGCGACGAAAGACGAAGTTCCATTCGTCATCCACCTCAGGCATTTAACGATCGACATTCCAGAAGAACGTGGAAAATGAACAAATACTTTGATACCGTTAACGTAACGAATACGAAGGAGATCACCATTTGGATTTGCGACACTTTGTATTCGTTCGTCGTTTAAGACGTAATTGGGTAACGTATGTTCACGTATCACCCATGGATACCTGGCTCTTAAAAAATCCGATCTCGCTTTCGAGGCTTCCGGTCCATTGTCTGTTGTCACGCTACGTAAACGTCGAACGAGGCTACGAACTTCTTCATCTGTCAACCTGGAAAAACAACATAAAAAAATACACCAATATTAATCATAATTCATAATCTTTTTAACAATTTATCGTTAATAATTTTTATTTCAATACAGTTTAAGGTGAATTTAAAACTGTAACCGCCTCTCGAACTCTCGTTATTATGTCATTCAGAAGCAGAATTAAAAGAAACGTAAGTATTTTAGAAACTAGAAGAATCGTTAAAATTATTTTTTTATATCAATTTTGTAAATGACCTAATTATGTAAGACGACGACATTTTATAATTTTTGTTTATTAAAAAGTTTATTTTGAAAAATATAACGACATGAAAATCCCATAAAAGTAATTCAGCAACCATTCTAGTTTCCAACACACTTTAAATTTCTTCATAATGTTCCTCTTCAGAAACGCAGAATAACCCAAATTAGAAAATCATCTTAAAAGACAAATCTAGTTTAAAGTTCCGATTATAAAATTTTTCTTAACAATTTATAGCAGTTGAACGATTTGCCTTTTTAAAAATGCTACTTGGTCAACTTTAAAAGTTTTAATATTTGCATTTTTAACTGCTTATTAGCCACCTTAAAAGTTGAAAACAAAAACTAAGATAGTTATTTTTAGAACTGCAAATTAAAATTATCTTGATTTTTTTTAGCAATTAAAATAATTTTCAAAGATATTATCACGAAGATATGAATGCAAAAATTCTGTAAATTTCTATAGCTTCAAATAGTTTTAAAAATTCTATTTAAAAAAGTTTCAATCTAAATAATAAAAAAATAAGTACTTGATTTACGTTGAAGCAACGATTTTCTCAAGTTACACAATTTTAATCTCGCTCCAAACACAAGAGAAATATAAAGAAATGAGTTTTTTCACTCTCACTTTCTCAATCTCTTTAAACTTGAGTGATTTTCTTTCAGTACTAACGCGATAATTTTTTTTTTTCTCCAAAAGATAATTTCATAAAGAAAGATTTGAGATAAAAAAACGAGAGAATTTTTTTCTCGAAATGTAACAACTCGACATAAAACAAGACTGTTCGACGCCCGTCACCATCATCATCACCATCCTATTCAAATTTAAGTTTTCAATTTCTTTCACACACAAGATAAGAAAACATTTTAACATAAAACGAAGATGAAACACTTTTTTTTTGAAAATCTGCAGTGTCACAAAACACATGCAGACACACACACACACATGGTTCTTCTTCATAAAAGAACTTGCAGAACCATATTTCAATGAGTCGTATGGCAGTTTTGTTCTTAACAATTGAGAACTAGAATCAATAAAAAGATAAGTTACAAACATATAAAAAAAATATGAAGACATACTTAGACTGAAATTCTGAAGTGACATCGTTTTTATCAATCGATTCGTATTTTACTATCACAGTCAGTAATAAAACCGGAAGAATAAGAAAGACAAACACGGCTACAAGCTTCTTCCAGGTGATAATCATTCCAAAGTGCCACAACCACCAACAACGTCCCACAGACAAAAAACCCATCACGTCACCATGGCTTTAACCCATACTAAAAATACACCATGTAAAATCTGTAAACAGAGAACGATAAAAAAATAAGTACAAAAATAAATACGCTTATAAAATTATTTTTGAGATTTTTTTTTAAAGAACATGTAAATCAATATTTTTATGATTTTCGAAACAAATTGTCGTAAGTTTTTTTTTTTAAAGATAACTCAATGAAAATACTTTAAACACATATATAATTAATACCTTGAATCTTTCTAACCATTATTGTAGTTTTTTTTTATTAATATTAGTAATTAAGGTACGGATTTTTATGCACTTTTGAATCAAGCAAATGTTTCTCAATTTGTGACCCAAGTCCCAATTGTGAAGTAACAATCATCATTAGAGCAACTGCAAATATGCTGTTTTCTAATATAAACTGGGATGGTTAGAGGCTAGATGTCTTGTTACAATTAGTTGTCAACTTATTGAAAAAAATCCTAATTGTTGGAATTGTTACTTCACAATTGGCTATTTGGGCCACATATCGAGAAACGCTTACTTGATATTTCATAAAAATCCGAGCCCTACTAATTTTATGGAAAATAAATGTAGAGCAGATACTCAGCTAAAATGCTCTTAAGCTGTTTTAAAAACGACTGATTTTGTAACGGGTTATTTTGAGTTTTCAGGAGCAACACTTTGAAGTGTGTTAGATACTAAAACGGTACGTAGCTGAATAATCACTTAATTGTATGTATTTTATAAAGAAAAATAAGAAAAATTTAAAAATGTCGCCTACTTAAAGTTGTATCAGTTTCAAAACCGACATTAAAAGTTTATTTTAAAAGATATCATCATGAAATTACTCTTAAGTGATTGCGTTACCTTTCTAAACCTCTCTTTTAAAACCATCTTAAGTGCAAGTTATTTTTTGTAACTCTGTGTATATTGTGTGCGTATGTGTGGAGTAGGAGGAGGATTTACTTTTGTCTTCTGGTGTGTCTATAGACAGAAAAGGATTTATTTTATAATCTACCCAAAAAACGAACACTAACTAAATAAACTTTGATATTCAAAGGAAAAAAAAAACCTTTTTATGTACAAAACTAAAGTGTACAGTAGTTAATCATTATTTGTTTTTTGGATCTAGTTTAGTTTAAACAGAAAGATGTTTATTTTTTTGGCACAATTTCGTTTTGATAATTAACTTTAATACTGAATTCTTCTTTGTGTGTGAACACATTAAAGCGCGACTCATAAAACTGTCTTGAATTCATGATTGTTTAAATTTAAATCACAATGTCAATCAACCTTTTATTTTCTTCCCAAGAGCAACATTAAAGCTGAGGCTGCATATTCACTTTGTCTTTAAAGCTAAACTAGTTCAAGCATTTTTTTCTTCTGTAGTTTTAATTTAGTTTACATACAGTAGTGGACAAAATTATAGCAACAGTTTGATTTGGTACGTTTTTTTAATTGATGTGTGAGGATAAATTATAATAGCTAGTATCTCACAGCTGTATACATGAACACATTAGACCACCAGTTGTGGAAAAAGGAATGCTCAAAAACGTAACCCGAACAAAAATATCTTTTTTTTTTGTAAAATGAAGTGGACATAATTATAGCAACTTTAAAAAAAAAACAAGGTTTCTTCACCAAACTAAAATCCTCAATTCATAATGTCAAATAAACTTAATATTTACTGTGGTATCATTTTGCCTTGATAACATGTGCACACCTTCTTGGCATAAATGCGATCAGTTTCATTATTGTTTCCTTGGGAATGGTATTCCACTCTTCTTAAAGTGTTGCAAAAAGATTATTCAGATTGGTATGGTGTTTGGTCCGCACTTTTCGATCTACAATCTTCCATAGATTTTCTATAGGATTCAGATCCGGCAATTGTGAAGGCGAGCATAAAACTTTAATGTTTTCCTTTTGCAACCAATCTTTCACAACCTTAGAGGAATGTTTTGGGTCATTATCGTGTTGAAAGTAGAATGTTACAGACACCGTTTCATATGTATAGGGCTCCAAAATGTGCTCAAGGATGTCCTTGTATACAAATCGATCCATAATACCTTGAATTCTATGTATTGGCCCCATCCCAAAACCAGAAAAAGAACCCCATACCATTACCGATCCACCTCCATGCTTTACTGTTGGACAAATGTACTTGGAATTAAATCTCTGTCCTTCTGGCTGTCTCACATAACACATCCCATCACTTTTAAACAAATTAAATTTGGATTCATCACTGAATACGACTTTTTTCCAATCATTTACTGTCCAGGTGATGTGTGATTTAGCAAATTCCAGCCTTGCTTTAAAATTTTTTTTGGACAGTAATGCTTTCTTTGCTGGCCATCAAGCATACAGTTTTCCCTCAATCAATCGTCTTCTAACAGTCCTGTGACTTATGTTAATGTCTTCACAATTCTTGAATATTTGTACGATGACAAGAATGGTGATGCTTTGGATACCCGCAAAATTCGTTTATAAAGGCGTTTAGATGTTTTTCTTTTCCTCCCACTATTTTGTTTTGGTCCAATATCCTTCCCATTCTTATATAATGTCACAATCCGTGAGACTGTTGACTTATGGACTGCTAATTTTTTTGAAATCTCAGCCTGCCTCATTCCATCCTTATACAACTGAATAATCCTATGCCTGACATCCAAATTGACTGTCCGTCCATGTCCCATACTTGTAAACAATGCTGTCCTCTAATATATACTTATGAAATAAAGCAACTATACAAATGTTGTAATTCACTGAAATCACAATGTTGCTATATTTATGACCACTGGATATATCCACCTTAACAAGATAAGTGTCCTTCACACACTTGTTTGTTGCAGTTTTGTATAACATATGAGTGCAGACTGACAAGTGAATACTAATTTTATATAAATAATTAGGAATGGGTGATGAAACTGGCCAGTTCCTTTGTCTGTGTTAGGGTTTTAGGTGAATTCAACTAAGTTGCTATAATTTTGTCCACCACTGTATTTACAACAGAACATACTGTTAAGGTGGCTCCATAGATATTTATTTTGTTTTTGAACTTTATCTGTACGCCCCTTGATCGGTACAGCATCTCTGCTCCATAGACGTTTTTTTTTTGTAAAGTTTGGACGGAAAAACGTCAAGCAAACGTTTTTCATAAACAACATTATGAAAAAATTCAAATTTTTTACAAAACTAGAATGGTAAAAGATTATACTAAAAGTTTTTTCATGGCAATATCTTAAAAAATAAACATTTTATAGTTCAGTTTGAAAATGTCCCGGTTTTTCTTTTTTACATTGACGTTTCATGAAAACCTATTTTCGCCTTTTTCAAACTTGTCATAAAAAGTTTATTTTTTAAAGATATCATGAAAAAAACTTTTAGCATTATCATTTATCACCAACTATTCTAGTTTCTAAAACACTTTGAACTTTTTTGTAATGTTTCTTTTGTGTCTTTAAAGCTAAACTTTGTATTGCTTGTTATATGTTATACAACTAGCGCATTTGAAATTTATAAAAGCTTTCTTAAGAAACAAGCCACTGCAGCTTACTTTCTAGAGAAAGGCAAAAAATAAACAAATGCAGCTACTTATGCACCCAATATATTGATTTTAAAGATGGCTTGAGGCTAATTTTGATGTCAACAGACCGTTGCTTGAAAATTAAACGCAAAATAAAATAAATAGCTCTAAAACCAACAGAAATTCTTTGTTTGGAAACTAAAATATTTCAGTAAATTTCAATACTTTCCAAATAACTTCAACTTTTTAATTAACTAATTTTTTTTACAGTAGTTTTGGAAATAAACTTAAAAATCTATTTAACAAGAGATTCAAAACTTGAGTTCCCCCATCTCAACTTTAGGGTAAATCAGGTTTTCAAAATTAAAGACAAATGGAAACCGTTTAACATGAAAGGGAAGTGACAGGAATTTCTTTTGTGTTGAATGAATTTCATGACGATTTTTTATGCTATTTTAAGAGACCAGACCTAAAAAAATATTTCGTGTTATCCGTTTTAGGTTTACACAATACATGTAGAATACCACTTCAATTCTCTGAGTAGTTTCTCCACTTTAAACTATTGTTTGTTTTTTTTTCTATGTTAGAAGATTGCTCAGAAGTTTGTTTCCCGGTGAAGTTCAAATACGACGAGTTCTTGTTGAATTTTTAAAATAACATAAGCTCACAATATTTGTTTAGGCCACAACTTATAAAATAGATCAGCGTGTGGGTGTTTTAATTCTTTATCCAGGTTGTTTCGGAGCTACTACTCACTGTTATCTCTATCACACAAAAAACCGAGACAGGTCTAGAACATAACTTTATAGTGAAATACCAGATAAACACATTTCATTCCATTTGTTACTAACCTAGTGAAACTAATGTTATAATTTATAAATATATATCCTTAAAACATAGTACGTTTTGAGTGCATTGAAATGTGCACTCATCCCACACAATTTTCCTATCACTATGGTATTAAGTTATAAACTTCTCCTATGATTCTAAACTGATCTTTTCAACGTCAAAAAAAAAACCTTTCAGAGATCAACAAAAACTGTGCTACCCATCCATTTGTTATTTATAAAGACAAAAAGAATTGTGCTTTTTGCAATCAAAAAGGCTTTATTCGAGGCTAGAGTTAATCTCCAACAATGGTTCTGTTGCGATTTTAATGATTGGTAAGTCAAAGTTACTGCTAAACTCATTCATTTTTACATGAGTGTAGCATTAGCATTGACTTAGCAAAATCATTAAGAATGACCCTAAAGCTGCGTCCTCACTGAAGCAACAACGAGGAACTTTGTGTGGATGTTCCATGTTTCTTGAAAAATTTGCCAGTTGTATATTCTGTTGCCAGCAACAAAAGTTGTTGCTTGTTGCCAGTTTCCGTTCGGAGCAGTAAACATAAAAGAAAAATAGGAAACACGCGTCAACAAGTCGCAACAAAAACAAATGTTCCTTCAGTGTGTACCTTTTGTTGTCTAGTTCAAAACGCATTTCAGCCACCAACACATTTTTTTAAAATGTCTCAAAAAGTGGGATAATGACCTAATTATGAGGTTAATCATAGAATACAAACAATATGAGGGGTTTAGTGGTTTCTTATAAAAAACAAATATATTAATGCAGAAATGTGAAAGAAAATACTTGGCTCAAGTATTCTTCAATCATTATTTGCAACAAGCAACAAAACAAACTGCTACACTTGGATGTGGACAACTTGTTGCTAAGAACAAATGTAGCCTTGAAACAGAAACAAAACCCAAATGTTCCTCTGATACTGTTGCTTCAGTGTAGCTAAAATGTTTCTACAAGTTGGTATTTTTGTTGGACAATTTTTTGAACATCCACCAACAACAAGCAAACAAAAAAATCCTCGCTGTTGCTTCAGTGAGGACTCAGCTTTTACTTCCTGAAGAACTCTAGCCTCTAACCCGTCGCTCTGATTGCAAAAGGCATATTTTTTTTTTGGGCCTTAGTTATCTATAATTCAAATAATTATCCTTTTTATCTGTTTTGTTTAAAATACATTTACAGAATGAAGCATTTCTTTTTCACATCTACAGTGGATCTATTAAATAAAATGTTGAACTATATAATAAGTATTTCAAATAAATATTGATGGGGAGTGAACAATCTTTATGTATAAAAAACCTTTCTATTTTAAACACACCATTTATGTCAAACCGCAAAACTAACTGCCAGATAAAAAATGAACTTAAAAGTCTTGAAAAGCCATTAATATTGTCAAGTCAAAAAAATAATATTGTAATTAGATAAATAAAAAAACTGAGAGAAAATCAAACAAGGTAAAAAAAACGAACCACTTCAGATGCTTCTACATTTTTGTGTTGACTTTTCTTAATTCTTATTTCTGAAGAAAGAAAAAAAAAACCTTTGATAAAAATTGAAATCTTTACAAGGTGTTCGTAAAAAAACTCAAATGAAAGATTTAAATATAATTAGAATACTGGATTAAAACAACTTATACAAGATGTGTATCAAAAATGTATACACACTTCGGTTGTTAGTAAGTGCCTTATTTTCTTCAATTTAATTTAATAATTTTACAATAATTAAAGAGTAAATGTTAAAATAAAGATTAAATATAATAGCATTACATGTTTTATGGTTAAATGATGCCATTTATCTCAAATGTCGTACATTGTCATCAAAACAATGCTGACACCGGTAGGAAACTGATCTGCAAACACCAATTAACAAATCTCTTGTATTTGTGCAACTATTCTCTCTTCAAATTCTTGCCTTAATTGTATGAAAGAGAGAAGAAAAAAACCTCCAAAGAGAATTCTCGCACAAATACAAGAGATTCATTAATTGATGTTTGCAGATCAGTTTCTCTCCGATGTCAGCATTCTTTGCAATGTTTTGACGAGAATGGACGACATTTCGAACATTTCATATAAATGCATCATTTAAACATAAAACGTGTAATGCTATTATATCTGATCTTTATTTGAACCATTTGCTCTTAATTACAAAATTAAATTTATGAAATAAATATGACAAGTAATTAACAACTAAAATTTCTAAACATTTTAGCGACACTTGTATAAATCGAAAATGATTTTTAAGATGTTTTACGAGCAGCTGAATTTGAAACTTGTGTTTCAACTGCATTCCAGCAGAACAACACTAAGTAGGAATAATGTAGAAAGTATGTTAGAAACTAGAACGGTAGTTCAAACTTTCCTTCATATTGCTCCTTAAAAGGCAGAATAGCCAGTATTTGAGGAGAGTTTACACATTTTAAAAGTATCTGAAGAATCTAGACTAGAAAATGAATAACGTAAAGGTATTTCCATTTTTGATATATTTCAATTTAAAACTTTTTATCGAAGAATGAAAGTTTGAAAAACAAAAAATGTTAATTATCAAATTTCTAAAACACTTTCAACAATGAAATTCACTATGGGAGAAAAAAATACAACTATCTTTTGTTTAAAAGAAACTGTTTGATAAAACAGCAAAGTCATTTTTCCTTTTTCTGTATATAAAAAAAGGTAAAAGATAATGATTTTTTTGAATCACAGTGAATATTATAGTTTTAGAATCACTCTGTATTTGTTTTGTTTCAATTTCAGAAGTAATGAATAAATGATTAATGTTTGTTGATAGGGCTAATATTGATGTTAATTTCAGGTTTGGCCAGTTTAGCTGTCAAAATGGTTAACATTCTCAAAAATGTAGTCATTTTCAAATAACATTTTTTTTTGTTTTTTCTTCTTCTTCTCTTTTCAAATATATTCTTCAAGTTTGGTCAAAACTGGAAATCTGTTTTTTTTCTTCTTCTTCCCTACACCCAACCACTTCAAAAAAGCTAAACAAAGTCAATGAAATGAATGAGTGCCCTAAAGCCAAAAAGAAGAAACCAATGATGGTTCAACGCCTTATATTATTTCTAAAGCATCTTTTCTATCAATAGAATAAGTAAAAAAAAAAAAGAAGACCTTGCAAATTCAGTAGGGGGCAGTTATGGGTCAATCGGAAGGTCAACGAGGTTGAGTCGAAATGCCAATGACTGTGAGGGTACACTAAACACACAAAACTAACTTTGACCATTGTATCATATAAAATTTAAATAAAATACATCCTAATCAATTAGTAATCAATAATAACAGTGTCCGATTCGCCTGTTCTTCGCTCTACTTTGTGACGAAATAAAAGAGCAGAATAGCAGAAAACACCACATGGTCAGCATCCCAAAAGGACAGTTGATTACAGAACAGTACAAACACAGGGCAGTGTGCTTAGTCAAAGGTAGTGCTAAACTCATGATATTTATATAGGAAGTCTAACTTTGACTTAGCAAACATCAAGAATTCAAGACATTTTAAAAGTGTAAACACCTCTGGAACTCTTGATTATTCTCTTTCGGGTGGGGAAATAAAGAGAAATTTGAATGTGTTTTATAAACGAGAAGGGTATCTCAATCACTTAACTGTATTTTCATGTTGATATCTTTGAAAATAAGCTATTTTTTATGTGAATCTGAAAGTGACTCAACTTTAAGCAGACGGTATTTTTAATTATTGTCTATCAAAAGATTATTTTAAAAGATATCAACATGAGAATAACCTCAAGTGATTGAAAGTTACCCTTCTATTTTCTAAAACACTTTCAACTTTCTCTTAATATTATTTCTGAAATACAAAATAATCAAGAGTTAAAAGAGCATTTATACATTAAAAGAAAAGCGAAAATTTGCGTAAAAAAATCTCAATCTAAATAAGTAGGGCAAGAAATAAGTTTTTTTAGTTGTCTGCATTTTATGCAAATTAAAAGATTAGTTAAGTATAGGACTAACAGTAAAGAAATGCTTTAAGAAAGAAGTTCAATCAGCTTAATTGCTTAATCATTAATCAGTTTCAGAAGTTTTATAGTCTCAAGGCTCTCTCCCCCTCCCTCCTTACATCACTTAGAAAAATTAAAAGATTTGCTTAAAAAAAAATCAAAATACAACCTTTAAAAAATACGTAACAAAACGAAACGTCGTCTGCTAAAAAGCTGCTAAAAGCACAAACAGGCTTCTGGAAAGTTTCACCACAATCATAAATTCCACATTTTCTTGCTGTATTTTCTTTTTTCTTCTCTCTTCAGATTAATTTGTTTTGAATTTTTCTCGAACTGAAAAAAAAAAAACTTTCAGAAGATCGATTCGTAAAATGAAGTGACTCGTATATTTAAATAACAATCACGACTTCTAACCAAACAAAAAATACTTCAGACTTTTCACTTAAAATATGATTAATGTGTTGTGGCTTATCAATTTGTTTTATGATAAAAAAAAAATATCAGACAATAAAAGAAATATCATGATACAAATTTACAGTCAGCAGCTGCTGTAAAAGTCTAAGCTACTTCATGTGTACTTTGTAAAGCCATGAGATTTACACACAAAATAAACTACAGAAGTAGAAAAATCCAAATACAACCTGAGCAGCTTAAGTAAAAAAAATACACACACACCTGAACGAGTCCAACAGGTAAAAAAAAGACGAGGGAGAAAGAAAATTTCATCTGAGACTTGTCTTAAGCCCCCCCTCCCCTTCTTTTTGCACATCTGAATAATATCAACGATTTCACGAAAATCAAAAATTACATCCAGTCTTTGGTTCCTTTTATTTTGATATAAATCATTAAATGGGAATGGCTGACAACAAACTCAAGTCATCGAGTCTTTTGTCTAATTAAAGTGTATATAAAGGCAATTTCCTTTGCGCTAACTAAATATTTTCTCATTGTTAAGACAAGAGAGTGACAAGATGATCGCAAAGTTGAAAACAGGAACAAACAGTCTTGACATCTAAACACTACAAATCTTAATGAGAGAACAAATTCTTACTTGACAAGAGACTTTTATAGAAACCAGAGCTTGTATTTGGATGAGATAACTGACTCTGACCCTTGAGTTTCAAGAATCACTCTTTCAACTATTTGTAATGAACTACAACATCACTTAAAACTCGATAAAATCTGTCAACAGTTGATTGAACAAGCGAACAAAAGACCTAACGATGACATCCGATTAGTTACAGAATCTTCTCGATTGATACGAACTCTCCTCATTTGCCATTATCTGAATATAACTCTCCACAATTCTAAAGTTTACGACAACACATTTTGAGTTCTTGCGAATATTAAAAAGACAATATACACATTTCATACCTTGAGTAAGTTAACTAACTCAAAACAATTCCAACACTAAAGCCTGTTGCACACTAAATCGGATCGGAACGAATTGGAATATTTTGATAACAAGCATTTTAATGAAGCACCTCACACTAGCTGGGATCGGATCGGAGACGCTACGTCGGATCAGAACGAATCGGTTCATCAGAGAGGCAAATTATGACTGATTCTGAAAGATTTCGATACCAGGCGCATGCGCTGGCTCAGCATGTAAACTCTCCTCAGTACTGCATAATCCAATTTTAGATACATGCACTGTTGAATTCCGATATAGAGTTCCGACCTAATGTGCGGACAAAACCTGTTTCCGTTCGCAAGGGTTTGATTCCAACCGTTCTGCTCCGATTTAGTGTGAAACAAGCTTTACTGTCCACTCTCAATAATCATCATTCGTACTGAACTTATCACTTGAAAAATCTATCAACAGCTGACTGAATTACCATAAAACGACCAGACAACCTACGACGTCATCCGATTAGTTACAGAATCCTGTCGTTGATACGAACTGTCTCGTCACTTGACATTATCGGAATATAACACTTCACGTTCAAAGTTTACAATTAACACCAAATTTTATGTTATTAAAACAAAATTCAGGTTTCACACCTCGAGTAACTAAACTGACTCGAAAGATTTCCAATTTTTTTTTTACTCTTCACTCTTAATGATCATCACGAGTTATTTATTCTTATTTTGAGTTTGAAAAGAGGATCAAGATGATGATGATGATGAAGATGAACAATAAGAAGAAAAAAAACAGAAAGAATTTTAAACAGGAGATGAAAAAGTTCGATAAGTGTTAAAATTGTGTTCAACTTTCAAGTTTTCAAGAAGGAAAGAAAGAAATAAAAACTGTCCAACTTGTGTCTTCTTTTTCCTTCTCTTCAATCTTGACTAACACAAAACTAGTCTCCTCCTCCAATCCAGCCAGTTTTTTTTTCTTATCCCCATTCCTCCTCCTCCTTGTTCTCACCTGGTCTTCCTTTCCTTCTTCCCCCCCCCCCCCCCCCCCCCTCCCTCCCTCATGTCTTTAGAGAGTCCTCAATCTTACAACCCCTCTTCATATTATTCTTAAAATACCATTGTAACAAGTTTTCAGAAAGGAAAGAAAAAAAGACGAATTTTTTTTCTTCTCAAAAGCTTCTTTTCAAAATAAAAAGAGGGGTGACTTTATAATTCAATCTTTTCTTTAGAGAAAAAACACACACACAAGACAACCCTCCGTTTTAAGTCGAGAAAGATAGAATCTCGTAACTAGACTCGACACTTTGAATAAAAATCAGCAAAAATTAGAAAACGAATACAAAATTACCTTATTTTCATACCTTCATTTTTTTTTCTCTCTCTCTCTCTCTCTCTCTCTCTCAATATCTCGTAAACTTCAAAACACTCAGATTTTCCATTCCAGTTCTTCTAGAGATGATCGTCTCGCATTTCAATCGTTGTTCAGACAAAACTCTCTGGATATCTTCTGAAATTTCAATAAAATAACAAGATTAAGCATAAAAAATTGCTGTAAAATGATGATTAAAACCAACGACACCTTACCTCGATCGTTCTCTCTTATAATCACCAAGTAGAAGATTCCGTTTGTCGTCAAAAGTTTTCCGACTTTCGGAAACAATCTGTTCATAACAACTCTTCCTTTCGTTCCACCGGCCCACGAAGCCGAGATTCCACGGCTTCCAACCTGTCAAATAAACAAACAAGAGAGAAATTAATACCATATAAAAAGAAAATCAGACAACTGTTTTGTAATTAAAATTCTAAATACTTCAACACCTCTTGATCCGATGTAACAACGTAAGGAGGGTTAAAGATGAGGATATCGACCAATCCGTACAACCGTGGTTCGAAACAAGCCAATAAATCGCTCGTAACGGATTCGATTGCGAGTCCGTTCGACGTCGCCGTCTTCAAAGTTGCTTCCGAAGCTTTTTCGTTTACGTCCGTAGTTCTGTTTGACGAATAAATACGAAACGATCTATACAACTTCTTATTAAAAATGCACGAAAATAACGGGGCAAAATCACTTTTATTTGAAGAAACCAGATATAATTCGCCAAGCAATTTCGTCATTTTAGATAAATGACAATGCAACTTCGAAAATTCATTGCACGTGAACCGGAAGTGCGAGAACGGAAACGTTGAGTGCAATACATTCTCAGTGAAGTTTGCAAGACAGGAATCTCTTCATTTTCTGTTTGCATTGCACGATTCAAACGTTAAAACAAGTTTTGTTTTAAGAATGCAAAATACGGGGTCAAACATGGCAACGTGTTTTTCTGGCTTTCTCTCTTCTTTAACCGCCTTTATTTCCGCGTTTTTTAATTGTTTTTACGGAATATTATATATTTTAATCTGTCTCCAAAATACCGATAACAAGTATTAAAATAACATTTTTGACTTTAAATTGGTTGTAATCACAAAATAAATAAAAACAACCTTTAAACCTGTTAAAAATACTTACAAAACAAGACAGGAATTCCTTAAAAAGGAAGCTAAAGCGGCACTAACGACACCAGAACCACTTCCGACCTCTAATACGATTGTAGGCCTTCAAGAAAATAACGAAAACGACGTGAAAAATGAAAATTACGTGAAATATCTTAAAATAATTGATTTACAAAACGCATACGCAAGTGTTTTAAAGTACCGTAAGCTCCGCAAGAACGAGCACAAATATAATGTCACATACAAGCAACTACAACCGTTAACATACTATGCGTAAGTTTGTAAAGGCTTACGGAAAACGATGCGTACGGGTTTGTCTATGTCGAATCGCGGCTTGAAAATGCCTATAAATTCCGCGTTTTTTTTTTGCACTTACCGAAGAGCTAAAATGTTGCTCAGGTCTTTTTCTAAACCGTCGATCAAAAGAAAACTGTCTTCCGATGGTTCATACACGGAATTAAAGCGTTCTTCTCTCAGATGGTGAAATAACGGAGTGAACAAAGACGCCATTAACGGAATGAGACGTAATGAAATGGAGTAATGGACAAACTGCGCCGCCTAGTGGCAAACAATAATAAAGTTATATAAAAGCGCTTTAGCTAAAGATTGTTTTTCTAATATTCAAGAAGAAAAAAAGGCGCGAAATACAAATCAAATAAAGTCAATTCATTGAAAAGCCTAAACAAAAGCTAAGCTTCGAAATTCTTTATACAAACACACTTTTATAGAAAATTTTGTTAGTGATGTTTTTAAGCTTAGCTTTATTTTAAGCAACGTTTTAGAATATTTAGCATTTTTTTAAATTTATGATTATTTTAAAATGGTTTATATGAACCGCAGATTTTCTAACTTTTTGATTATTCTCTGTCTTTCAGAAGACCAAAATTAAACTAGCGTTTGCCCATTAGAATTAGCAGAGCGCATGCGCATTACCATCTTATCGTTTTATATAGGAAAGTGATTGGAGATTTGCGTTAGCAGCGCCATCTATTGATCACCAATGGAAACTGCCAATGAGACCTTCACTATAGGTTTGGTTAGGTTAGTTTTCCTATATAAAACGATAAGATGGTAATGCGCATGCGCTCTGCTAATTCTAGTGGGCAAACGCTAGTCAAAATTAAAGAAAACTAGAAACTGTTTTAGAAATTAGAAGGGTAACTCAATCATAGTATTTTCATGTTGATATCGTTCAAAATAAACTTTTTATAGACAAAAATTATTTTAAAAAATATCGTCGTCAGCTTAAGCTCACCCATATAAAATACCATAGACCTACATGCAAATTTTACCTTTTATATACCATTAATTTAATAAAAAATATTGACTAATACCTCTTAAAACTCGAAAGTCAAAAATTAAGTTTGTAAAAAAAAAATAGAATTATTACATTTTGTTTTCCTGTAAATATTAAATAGAAAATGAAACATTTATACTTTCATATTTCAGTCAGGTTTGTTATTTTTTAAAAGATATCCTTCATTTAAATATTTTTAGCAAGACCAAACGAATTGTAGTTTCTAATATTTTTTTGTTTCTCTTAACTGATTAGAATAATAATTACTGATAATAATGGACTGAAAACTGATAAAATAATGTACATCCATTTTGCCAAATCTTGAACTACAAAATAACAATAAATCAATTAAAGCTGTAATGTTGAAAAACAAGTTTTAATTGTAACTTTTTTTTATTAAAAGGTCAAATTTTCTGTCTTTTAAAAGTTACACTTCAGAAATTCAAAAATATAAGAAAAACATAAATAAAAACAACTTTTACGAGACAAAAGAAATTATGCTACAAAATCCGACAAAATCATAATAATGAAAAACCACACACATAAAAATATTATGTCCAATTATTCTTTTCTTATTTTCTGAATAAATTATATCATAAATTCTGATCACAAACAAATTGAGTCCTTTCCTTCTTAATTCAAATGCAATCATTATATTGCATTATAATTTTGCTGTACAAATATCAAGAAAAATAAAAGAACCACAAATCTTTATACAAAAAAAAAACACTTTAAAACAAACTGGGTTCATGAAATTATTGGTCTATTCATTTTTGTTCGTTCTTTTGTAAATAGGGAGCCCATCCCCTCGTGAATTTGGGCCTAGTAACTTTTGTAATCTTTCATATAAAAAAAGAACCTTTCATCTTTTAGTTTTATAAACAAAATTTGCATAAAATGCAAATAGTAATTTTTTCTTCTTCTCTTCTATAATCATTTTAAGTATTTACAATATAATTCGAGAACGAAAGCAGCTTTAAGATAACATTATCATTTAAAAAAACAAAAAACACTTGAGGTGACTAATGACTCGAAATTGTTCGTTGGCACAATGTTTCTAATTCGTCCGACGAATCACCACAATGATCCAATGAATCACAGACAAACCGACTGTCAATGCACTTTCCGTTAGAGCAGGAAAACAAACCATCACTTGCAGAACAGTGAATCATGTTCGCAATCGTTACGACGGCCACGTTACCATTGGCCGATGTACTACCACATGACGATTCATCGGAACCATCGGCACAGTCACTTTTCCCATTGCAAACAACACCAAATTCCACACATTCATTGTTTCCACACTGAAATTGTTTTGCGGAACAATTAGCAACTGATGGAACGTCTCTCCGAACTTTGAGAGGAATGTTTGATGATATGGTGGTGGCGGTGGTGGTGGCATTATTACATTTAATTTCGTCACTACCATCTCCGCAAGTATCTCCACCGTCACATACAAATGATTGCTTTATACACCGGCCGTTCGAACAACGGAATTCGGTAGCAATACAAAAAGTAGCATTGCAGCCATCAGGCTCATCGCTGCCATCAGAACAGTCTATGAGACCATCACAGAAATACATATTTGGAATGCACTGTCCATCATTGCAAGTAAATTTGCCATTAGGACATTCTGTAAAATTATAACAAGAAAAAAAAATTATAAAGACACTACTCGACATATCCACTTACCAGAAATATAAAAACCAAAATAAATTTAACAGTTCTAAACTTGAGGACCCTCAACTTTAACTTTTAAGTGTATAAAGTGAACAATTTTAGGTGCCTTATTATTGTTATGGAAAAATTCAAGGTTCATTAGAAACTAGAATCGTAAACAGTTATGATAAAAGTATTTCCATGATGATTTATGACATTTAGTTTTAAAGTGAAAACAACTCTAGAACTCTAGTATTCTTTCTTTTAAAAGCAAAATTAAGAGAAACTTTAAAGTGTTAAGGATAATTTCATGTTGATACCTTTAAAATTTTAGCTTTTTATTTCAGTTTGAAAACGACCCAACTTTACTGTAAGCTATAAAAAGTTTATTTTGTAATAGGAAAAAAAAAATACTATTAAGTGATTCAGCTTCCCGTCTAGTTTCTAGAACGTTTCTGAAACGCTAACCAACCCGAGTTCGAAAAATCATACATGAAATGAAAATGATCACTTTTTAAATTTTATTTGCACCAAACATAATTTAGGAACAAATAATTTTCAAATCATGACATAAAAAGATCATTCTCAAAGATGATACCGTCACATGAAAATACCTTTAGCATTATAATCTCACTATTGAATTTTTGAAAAAAAACACCGAATTTTTCCGTCGAAGGATCTCTTCAAAATGGACAACTTACGAAACGGAAACGTTAATATACTTTAGTCTAAGGATGAGGCGGGACTAATTCTTTACCAATGTTTGCTATTGAGGTAAACTTTCGAGGATGCTGGCATTAATGTTTTGACAGTCAAATTTTATTCGATAACATCTCATTTTATATAATAAAATATTAATTTCAACCCGAACATGCTCAGAAGCAAAGATTTTTCTACGTTTTCCACAACACAAAATTAATATAGAAATTAAAAGATTTTTCGCAACACAACGGTTACAACTATTTCATGTGTTGGGAGTAAAATGTGAAATGAGAGTAGTAGAGTGTCTAATTATTCATTAGTAAAGCAGGCGAAGACACGAAGTTATCTGTGTTTTAAAGTTAGAAAGTGTGTTTATAGTTAAATAAGACACCGGTGAATAGATTTAGTGTGTGACAAAACACAAAAAAAGAACCCTTCAAGAAAAAAAAATGGCATGCAAAAATAGAGAAGAAAGAAGAAGAAACACTCGGTGCCCAAAACACAAACTTACATCACAAAATTCCCTTTTTTTAGCAGGCAGGTGTGCATTTGGGAGAAGCTAGCAGATTACGTACGTTTTGTACAGTTCTCTTCGTCGCTACCATCCCAACAATCCACTATTTGGTTACATCGTTTTTGTAAAGGAAGACACGAAGTATTTTTGCCACATCGGAATTGAGTTTCGTCACATTCTACACGAAAACCGAGCAACAAAACAAAGAAAGAAAAACGAGACAAACACAAACTTAGTATAATGTTATTATAAAATCCCAAATGTTGGAAATTTTTTTCTTTTTTTTTTCCTTCGAAGATGCAATTATTAGTTTTAAAAAAGTTAATTTTTTCATTAATTAACATGTACACATTACAAATAAATTAGTGAATAAGAAACCAACAAACAAAAAAAACTTAATTGGTATACATACGTACTGCAATTCATCTCATCCGTGGTGTCGTAACAATTAAAATGACCGTCGCAACGTTTTTCCGAAGGAATGCAGAGTCCATCGCCACACTGCCATTCGTCCGGGAGACAAACTGTGAAAAAATAACAACCAAAGCAAAAAAGACGATGATTATACACACTGTCTCTCTTCAAGTCGCAGTTAATTACAATGCATTTAATTAAATAAACAATCACGATGCAATTATATATAAATTAAAACGTTTGGCTGTTATGTGTATGCATGAGAAAAGGGAGAGAAAATAACGCAATTAAAATACGATGGAGTGTTAAACACTTAACTAGTCTATTATTAACATTTCATAATATATCACACCGTTAATTTCAAACACAACCAACCTCGGTCGTCGATGCACTTTCTTGCTCCGGTCGACAAATGCTGGCAATATTCGTAAACGGGATCACACAATCCACCACATTGTGTCGGATCGTTGGCATCCTTCATCTTACGACAAGTCGGATCTTTTTCAGAGTGTTTTGCCAAACATATTTCATCATCGGTACACTCGTGGCACGGACGACCTGCATCAGATACGATAATTAATTGCTTTATGAATACAAATTTTGCTTTAAAAGGGCCTTTTTAAGAGCCCAGGCAATCTAGCATGCTCGTGACTTTCGTGTGTTCGAATACATGATTTATAACAACCACTTCAAACTTGAGTACTGAACAATAATTGAAGTTAAAATCGATTCTTGAATGTTGTGGCCAGGTATTAAAGTCATTTGGTTGAGATATTCAAATGAATTTTTACTTTACATCCTTTTGAATTATGCTAATTTGCTTGATATGCTAAAGTCATTGACTTCAAAAAAGGCCCATTTTGTTAACTACCCTGTCGTTCTTCAGGAACAGCTTTCAGTGCAAACTTGTGTATATTCTTTAATACGTGTTAAAGGTAATAACTTAATAAGGTATTACCGTTTTGAGTAAATTCGGCACGTATTGTCTTATGACCCGTGCAACTCAGGAGTGTCTAAACTCTTAAATGAAGATTCATTCCAAATCTTACCATCTGGTGTGTTGGAGTTTTGGTGTGCCGGTGCTCTGGCCGAAAACGGACTAAACGGAGGAATTGGAGGTATCCTATGCGATGACTGACTCGTAGGTGGACACTGACACTTTCTACTCTCCAATCTCGCTCCTCCACGTTTAAGGCATTCTCGAGCATCACTGAGAACTTCACCACCACCATTACGATTTCGACAATCACGGGTTCTTGTCTGTGTATCGTTCTTGCCACTTTCACATTGTCCAGCACTTAGACCACACGGTGACCAATTCGTCCATGAACCCCATCCAGCTATTTTTTTTTTAAAAAAAAGAGAAATAAACCATAATTTAAAAGTTAATCAATAAATATATGGTGTAATTTATTGAAAACACAAAATACAAAAAATAAAAAACACATTCTCGAACCATTTAGAATAATAAGAGTAATTTTAACATTAACAATTCAAAACAAAAGACTCTCTCGAAAGTGTTTTCAGTGGAGAAAAAAATATATATAGGTAATGTAAGCAAGAAAAAAAAGAGAAAGTTGCAACAAGAACAAGAACAACAACAAAAAAACTCGAATTGCTCTCAGCAACTTTAGGGTGGAGTCCTTCTTCTCGTATAGTTTTTCATATACATGTATTCCTATGCTACTATTGAACCTCTCTTCTTTTTTAAAGGTGACTGAAAAGATATAACGAATAAAAAAAATCTCACTAAGATACACACCTGGATGTATTGAAATTCACGCTTAAGCAAAAAAAAAACCGTGATGTTACCAACACAGATCTAAAATATGTTGATGGAAAAAATTTGTATTTTATGTCCATGGTCTAGATAAATTCAAACAATAAGTTTCTGAAGAAAAATGCCAAAGGGGGGCAACAATGCGAAACAAATGATATGAGGAATTATGCGCTATAAAATATAAGTGCATTTGAATTAACAACAAATTTTTTTTTTTTTACTTTGAACGTTTTTCATATAAACTTAAACTATCTTTAACCACAACACTCGCGTCTAGACAAACGGAATAAAAGTTTTTGTTTTTTTATACCAATGTCAATTGTTCAATAGATGGTCAATGGAGATACTCGAAAGTAGAAAGTACAGCTAATTGGCATCACGAACTTTAGGTGGTTTTAGAAGCAAAATTAATTCAGAAGCAAAATTAAGAGAAACTTGAAAGTCTTTTTAGAAACTAGAAGGGCAGCTAAATCCCTTAAAAGTATTTTTAATGATGATATCTTTTAAAATAAACTTTTTATGTGAGTTTTTAAATGACAAAACATTAAGAAGACGACAATTGTTTTTTTTTTTAAATTGTGTCCATAAAAAGTTTATCTTGAAAAGATGTCAACATGAGAATGAGATGTCAACTTTCGAACTCTTGATTATTCTGTCCTTCGGGTGCAAAATAAAGAAAAACTTGAGCATAGTTTAGAAACTAGAAGGGTAGCGCTCAATCACTTAAGGGTATTTTCATGTTGATATTTTTCAAAATAAACTTTTTATGTGAGTTTGAAAATGAACGAACTTTAATTTCAATTTTAACCAATCAATTTTTTTTAATTTTTGTCTATTAAAGGTTTATTTTGAAAGATATCAACGTGAAAATATTCTTAAGTGAGCTACGCTTCTAGTTTCTAAAATGCTTTCACCTTTTTCATTTTGATAATTAAGGACAGAATAAAAGTTTGAAAATCAGCTGTTTATAAATCATATTAGATTTACCTAGTTATTGTGAATGGGAAAATGTGTAGCTTTTACAAAACAAATCTTACTTTTAAGTAAGGATGTTTGTTACCTCTTCCATTACCCAAAACATGAAAGAACTTCCAAAATGTTGTAATGGCAAAAGTAATAGTGTCCTAAATTGGCATAAATCTTCAAAGGATGTTTAAGCTTTTTTATTCTCTCTCTCTCTTTTTTTTTTTGAAAAGAAATTGCAAATTACTAGCTTTTTCTTCTGCTCTTATAATTTGTTCAACATCAAACAAAACAAGAGAAAAAATTCTGAACATTCCAAAAAAGAAATCCCCACCTTAACAACTCAATCCACTTGAACTTCGGGAACAAAAGATCTCTCTCGGAGAAAAAAGAATGGTAGAAGTGGGGCAGGAGGAAAAAAAAACCATAATACGATAAAGCAAAGCAAAGTAAAGCAACTCTATCTATCTTTCTTTTCGAGAAAGAGAAAAAAAGAGAAAAGTTAACAACAGGAATTGGCATCAAAACATTGCTAAAAGAGAAAGAAACAAACAATGAGTGCACTTCAACGAACTTGAGAAAAATAAAAACTCCTTCGTGATTGCCTTTTTTTTTGCAGAACAACTGAAAAGGATTTTAACATAAGAAATAAACACACACACGACTGTTGAACAAAAAAAAACTTTCACATTAAAAGATACTTACGACTATCAGCAAAATCTACTTGAAGGTGAGATGGTAAAGTGGGCCGAGCCCGAGGAAAATAAGGTCTCAAACGATCTGGTGGTGGACGTAAAAAGAAAGGATGTTGTGGTGACATGGGACGAACACTCTGCGAAGCTTCTGTTGATGCCGAAGCTGCAATCGCAGATACGACACTCGGTGACAGAGTGACTGCGACAAATGTCGTGTTAGCGGGAAGTGACGTCGTAACAACAGAATTAATTCTTGAAGACGAAGAAGATAATGTGGTAGTAGTGGTGGCCGAGTTCTTAACAACACTTTCAAGTGTTGTTGGCACTCGAGACTCAGAAGCACTCGATGGCGCCCTTGTCGAAGAAAAAGAGGAAGGAGACGACGAAACAACTTCAGATGACCAACGAGAAGTGGAAGTGGCCTTGATTGTATCATCTTGAAGATTTGTCCGAGATGGAATCGAAGAATGTCGACCAAATTGCTGTGATAAACTGTTCCTATTTTGTTGACTGGTTTCCGTGGTCTCAGATGATTGTGGTGCTCGAGTGACAATGGTCGTAAACACCGTTGAAGTGGCGGTTGTCGTGCTGATTCTGCTGATATTGACTGTAGCAGGGTTTTCTAAAAGGGTATCCTCATTTAGATTTCCAAGTGGATTTGTTGAATGACTATCTGTTGATGATGGCGTTGGCACCGAATCCGAGGATGTTTTCGAAGGAGACACTTCCACATTCTTTGCAACTGAAAAATACAATCAAATTGAAAATAAAAATCAGATAAATAATATAATACATAGACGCAAACTTGAAAAGTTCTAAGATTGAATAGAAATTTCTCACATCTCATCTCATCAAAAAGTGAATTTACCAAAAAAACACATAATATTAAACTTTCAACTACTACTACTACCATACAATTTACAGTTGAATAAATCTAGTTTAAAATCTCAAAATACGAGTTGAATTTGGAGGCGGAGAGTGAAGAAAGAACACACAATACAAATTACAAACAAGGCAAAAAAAAAGGATTTTAAATATGTCTGTGCTGTTCAAGAGCAAAAGATGCAAACTTTAAGTTATAAATTATAGTTCTTTGAATTATATACAAAGAAGTACCTTAAAAATACTTCATTTTTTATTATTCTGTAATGTTTTTTTTTTGTTCATGACCTGTCTTTCACCTTAATATTATGTGCCTGCATTTATTGTATAAAAAATGAAAATAAAGCTTAGAACTTGTAATTTTTTTAAAAGTTAGTTTGTTTTCTGATTAACAATAAGAAAAAGTAAACATGAACAGCTGAATTTCAAACTTTTCTTATTTTGCATCAGAGAAGCAATTGCAGTGAAAATGTGTTTGTTAGAAACTAGAACGTTAGCTGAATCCCCTAATGGTATTTTATGTTGATATCTTTCAAAATAAACTTTTTATACACAAAAAGATATTGTATGCTTTAAGTAAAGTTTAGTCATTTTCAAAAAATCACATAAAACGCTGATTTTAAAATATACCAACATGAAATTACCCTTCAGTGATTGAGTTACCATTCTAGTTTTTAAAACAATTTCAAAGTTTCTATTAATTTTGCTTCTGAAAGAATAACTAGAGTTCTGGGGGCGTTTAGACTTTTAAATCACCGTAAGATAAAAAAGTTAGAAAAATATAAAGGCAAATGTAACATTTTGGCAGCAAATTTTAACAAAAATATAATGAAATGTTGTGACTACTTAAATAAAAAGCTTAAAATTTACATTTGAACGTAGCAAATTAGAACACCTTGGAGAAATATGACCTACAAGCTAGCACTAGTATTTTTACATTTATTTTTGTAAATATGGCTCATGAGAAGTAATTACTGTTGTCCATTGGCTTTTATTCAGAACTTCAAATGATATTAAAAATGTAAGCAACACTCTTTAAAAAAAGTCTTTATTAATTCTTATTAAAGTCAAATAGAAAACAGTGAAACACTGTGTTTGTTTGCTTTAATGAAGATTTGGTGAAAATTTAATTAATTAAAAGATCTGCTTAGTTACTATTAAAACAACACAATTTCACAAGTAAGTATTTTGTGAGATTACAAATATTCAAAAGTTTTCAAAACCATTGCTTTACAAATTTCATTTCTTTTAAAGAAAAATGAACAAAATGAACAAACATTTAAGGTGATTTTAAAATGTTTTTGCCTCTGGAACTCTGCCTTATTCTGCCTTTCAGAAACAAAATCAAGAGAATCTTGAAAGTGTTTTAGGAACTAGACGGGTACCTCAATTACATAATGGTATTTTCATTTTGACATTTTTTAAAAGACGCTTTTTATGTCATTTTAAAAAAAATGACCCAACTTTAAGCAGACAACATTTTTAAAAATTTTGTCAATAAAGAGTTTGCTTATATTTTGAATGATACGAGCGTATTATGAAAATATTATTAATTGATTCGGCTACCATTCTAATTTCTAACACACTTTCAAATTCTCTTTAAAGTGTTCCTTCTGAAAAGCATGAATTAAACTGTAGGTCTATTATAAGTTTATAACAATTTCATTTAGTACAAGGTATTTAGTAAAATAAATCATTAATAAATATGAGCATTAAAACTGTGTTTAAAACATACATTTTCTTAACACTGAAGGCTATGAAAAATTAAGAACAAAATAATTGTGTGCTAGAAAATGAATTATAAAAAAAACCATTCTGGCCCCCATTTTTTTCATCTTAATTTTTTTTTGTTCATGTGTACGTAACCCATTCGCCGACATACTAATTTTTTGGTTTCTGGGGTCATGGCAATTGTCAGGTAACCACCTCAGGGTAAAACATTATTTACATATTATGAGGCCAGGTTTGAAAGAAAATGAAAATTTTCCTTTCTCTCTTTTGAACAAAAAAAATAAACAGGCTGTGTGATCAGTTTCTTCGATTACACATTAGTTGAAGCCTTGTAATTTGGCCGAAGAAAAAAAACCATCAACGATAAGATGTAATTTAGAGCGAGGAACAGCGATAACAACCTGGTCGTGCTTCATTCATCAAATACAACACACAAAAACGTCCATTATTACATAAAATAAATGTATGCAATATGTAAATTGCATACATTTCTATAGCAAACATCAGCAACTTTTTTAAAATTTAAAAATGCCATTCTAACAAAATTGTTTTCATTTTAACAAATCTGACTTTAAGGTGACTCAAAGGTTGTTAGAAACTAGAAACACACTTGATAAAAGTATTTTTCATAATAACTTTTCATAATATCTATAAGTTACCAAAATTACACACTTTTTTAAGCAACACTTAAAAGTTTGTTACAAACTAGAATGGTAGTTGAAGCTTAAAAAGCTTTATATAAAAAGCTATTTTAAAAAGTATCAGCATGAAAATACTCATTAAGTGATTGAGTCTACCCTTCTAGTTTCTTCATAATTCTTTTAATTTTGCTTGTAAACTTTACAAAATTCGAATAAACTTTCAAAACCTCCCAAAAATGAGTTATTAATTGTTACACTGAGATAAATGGGATCAATTTCGTCAATGTCTTACAGATAGTTTAACTTATGATAAAACGTAGTTTAAAAACTTAAAAAGTTTGCTCTCAAACCGATTTTTTGTTTGTTTCACATAATTAGGCAAAAATGATTCCCTTTTTAAAAAAGTATAATTAAGTTACAATTTCACAACGTAGTTAACTTTTTTTTTCTTTCTTCTTAACTTATGTTCTGAAATTAATCGCTAAGTTCAAGTTCAAACAGCAATTTTTCATCACAATGAAAAATGTTTTTTTCATGATCACGTTTATTATTATTATGTATACACAACATATTAAACGTCACTGAACTGTTTGTTTTTCGTTGATCGACTTGGCGTGGCCATTGCCCATTTTTTTTTACTTTCATATATATTTTTTTTTGCTATAGACTACAACAAACCTCAAACTTGAAAGATAATAATTAAGTCAACCTCAATGTCAACTTTGATCGATGTCATTTTTTTTTGTTTCTTAAATAACGTTAAGCTAAAAAAGAAGCACAAAAAAAGAAGAAATCGAAAGGGAAGGAAGAGGAGGGGTTTGAATATATAAAAATGAACATAAAAAACACCTTTTCAGTTTACTTAATATTCAACAACAATAAAACTAAAAATAATTGTTGTTTTTTTTTTTCTCTCTCTTGCCAACTTTTAGAAATAAGAACAATTATGTTATTGACTAAACTTGGCAAATTTTAAAAATTTGTTGGTACTTTTTATGATAAAGTAATTTGAAGTTAAAACAACAAAAAAGTTTAGTGAATTTTTTTTTCCAATAATAATAAAAAAAACTGGTTATAATTTATAAGCTTCATTTAATATTTGGAAAAAAAGGGGGCGAAATATTTAAAGAAAAAAGTTTAATGCCCGTTTTACACTGAATAAAAAGTTAGTTGTGTTCGAAGTTTACACAAAAAAGTCTGATCGTACTTTTCGGTGTCAGTGTCAAAACATACAAAATGTTTAATTAGACTTTTCCCCAAAAAGTGTCATGCAAAATGTTTAATCAAATTTTTCTCTAAAAAGTTTAGGCAAAATGTTCGATTAGGCTTTACTCGATCAATTCGAGCAAAATGCTTTAATAAGACTTTTTTTTTCAAAAGGTTCAAGCTGGTTGTGCTCGAAATGTTTGATTGGACTTTTTTCCTCGACTCGTTCACATTTCAAACACAATTTTTGACCAGACTTTCTCCAAAAAGTTAAGAGCAAAATGTTTGATCAGACTTTTCTCAAAACATTCGAACAAAATGTTCCGATCAAAAAATTCAGAATGTTTGAATGTTCTAAACTTTCTCGAATTTTTGATTTCCTCCTAAACCCATACAACTTCCCATTTTTCACTAATTGTTCGACTCAACTTTAGAAATCACCACATACTTTTTAGTCTAAAAGAGGTTTTAGTTTCCTGATAAGGATAAAAAAAATAGACGATTGTCACTTTAATTGCATATTATAAAAATTTAAGAACACATGAATATGTATTTGTCTCGTATCTACGAGTAATCGTTGTTACGAACCACGCAAAGATCTCTCGAAAAACAAAAACCACATTACCTTTAAATTTGATTGATCGTATATCGATGACGAATTTGTCAAGTAAAACAGTGCCGTGCATATTTATCAATCCTTTGACAAAACCCGACGTCACTCTTGCTTCGACATCTTCAAGAGGTGTTGTTAGAAAAACTCGTACATTAACTACAACGCTTCCATTCCTAAAAAAACACACAGAACATCAAAAGAAAAACAATTTCTCATTTGGTTAGTTAACATTCAAATGAGTTTTGATGTTTAACGACGTGACAAATGGCTTTTAAGTTGTTGTTATTTTTGTATCTAGTCACGATCTTCTTCTTCTTCATAAAAAAACAAGAATTTTTGCTTACCGAAAGTCCAAAATCTGTGACCGGTTGTAGTATTGTGAAATTGTGCTTTTGCTGAAAAGCAGATTTACCTGTAATAACAATAAAAAAATTATTATAAATTTATCTATCATAATATTTCGATCATTATAAATAACATTAAATCTAAACTCAAAGGTGGCAGTGATTTAAAAATCGTTTTATTTTTTCGGGCAGTGATTTTTTTTCAGTAAAAAAAAAACTTGCTCAATTTTTCAGATTTGACTTTTGTAAGTTTCCATTAGAATTTCAAATGTAATTCTTTAAAATTTCAGGCTTATCCTATTTTTATTTTCTACATAAGAGGATAATTGCGCTAGTTTGTGATTGCAGCATTTTAAAGAATTAAGATTTTTAAGTCTACCTTGATTTGACTTATGATAGGATTTCACCAATCATTTTAAACTACAAGAGTAAACTAAAGTGAGAAGAGAAATTCCACAAAATATCATTTAAAATAAACTATCTGCAGCAGCCTGAAAATGATCAATTTACAATTTCTAGATTTAAAAAAATAAATGTGGAAAAACGGTGAACGCCTTTTAAAAAATTCCATAACAAGTTCATTTTTAAAGATATCTTATCATAAAAAATTATCCTTGCACCTAGATATAAACCATGGCTAATTAATAGAAATGATTCTGGAATTTTAATCCTCGGCATTCATGAGTTTAGAATATTTTAATTGTTAAGAGATTTTTGTCTATGGAAATTAGCATGGAGGAACGGTCGCGTTTTCATTATTCGAAAGAAAAAAAAACTGAAAACTGTTTTAAAATAATTATGAAAAAAAATACCATGCACCTTCGTTTATCTTTCTCGATGAGAATAAAATTTGTTTGGTAAAAAAAATATCAAACGTAAGTCGCATTCAGATTAATTTAATTAACTACGAATTTTTTTGATTGGTTGTAATTTGGTTACAACTTCATCTAATAGCAACTTCTTTAATTAGCCAGAAGCGTTTAAACCTTAATTTTAAGTTATAACTTATAACATACTTATAACATACTGTAGTCATAATTATTTTATATAAAAACAGAATTAAAAATAGAGAAATTTTAATTTAAATCAGCTTAAATATAGATTAAACCACTTGAAAAAAGTAAATACTTAAATAAAACATTTAATACTGTATATATATATATACACATTAAAAAAGTATATATGTATATATATTAAAAATTAAAATTGTCTACGAAACACCACGAAATATTCTTCTAAATTTATGATTTTCGATACTAGGAATATGTCAGATCATCATTAATATTTAATTTACTCTGTTGCACTATGAACTTGTGCCAACAAAAAAGGAATTTCACCACAAAATGTAATAAAAAAAAACACAAATAGATTTTACTAAGAAGTACGTGTGTGGTATACCACAAATGCGACTAAAACAAGATTTTCCACAATGAAAAATATCTAAAAACAGACAAATGTGTTGGTTTTTTTTTTTCAAGAAAAGGCTAAATCCCTTTTTTTTCGTGTTCTCAGGCAACCAACAAAGTATTAAAAACATTTTGAATGAAATAAGTTTAAAATCTCTGTAGTGTAAATTGTAATTCAAACTCAGGTATAGGCTTATAGTATTTTTATCTTATCACCCCTTTTTCCTCTCATTTTAAACAAGATTCAGAAAAAAAAGTTCTTCTTTTGTGTTTTATCTAGAAGTGAGTAAACAGGTAGAAATGTCTCATAAATTATTGAGAAAAAGAAATACCTGAGGAACTGGCCACACAGAGGTGGGTCCATCCTGATTTTAAAGACCGCGTACAACAAACAACGACCCCTAACAGCGAGTAACATACAACTTCTGCAACATTTTCTCTTTTTATTGACCACTCTATATGTGGCCTATGAATTTTATTATTTAACAAATATATAAATACGATTGGAAAATTTTAAATCAAGTTTTTGTTCTTCACAATTTTTTTTTTCACAAAATTTTTCTTCCACAAAAAATTATTTTTAAGGAAAAAACCCTTAAAACTCAAGGTTTTTTTTATTTTCTCTCCCTTTCAAAAGGTTTCCTTTTTCCCTTCTCATTTCATTCATCCATCCATCCAACACCTTGATGGTTGTTGTCAAACTTTCTTTATTTTACCCTTCAGACCAAAATGTCCCCCACCCTCTTTCCTCCACTAAATTAATGATAGTACACGGCAGGACACCGACATACACAAACGGCACCAAAAAGCTAAAAATGTTGAAATAACTGATGTTTTAGGTGTAAAAATCACCCTCATGTTACAACCTATAATAAGCAGGTTACAAACTTGGACTGTGTGTGTGTGTGTGTTTGTGGACACTTCCGAACTTTCACAAAAAAGAAAAAAACTTCCAAGGATTTTTTTCCTTTGGTTAAGTAACAGTTGAAATGAAAGAAATTCTAACCAAAAACATACATTCAATAGTGTAATTCCTGTAATAAGGGTAAGGGGCCCGTTTAGTATTTACACAACAATTGTTATACCACAACAACTTCTCTTACACAAACAAATTATTATGACATGTTGGCGCCATTGTTATTTTAGATGTATAAAGTAAACAATGAAAAAAAAATCTAAATTTATATTAAAAACTCTACCAGTAGGTGAATTTACTATTATAAAAATTATAAAAAATAAACATTTTATTAAATTACGAAAAAATGATCGAATTTTATTTATTTTCTTAGTGAAAGTTGTTTTTCAAAGTACAATTAAAAAAGGTTTATTTGTAAAGATGCTCAAAAAGTACTTTGAGAATATTTCTCTTACTCTTCTAGTTTCCAACAAGCTTTTAACTTTATTTAAGTTTTCAAACACTGGAAACATGACCAAGATTTACTGTTTATTTTTTGCATCAATGTTTATTGTGAAAAATGACTTTCAAATAATCAAAAAAGTTTATTTTTAAAAATCTTGCCATTAAAATACTTTTAACATTATTCCTCTACTCTTCAAGTTTCTAACAAACTTTGAACATTTTAAAAATAAACATTGCAAAAATCAACTAAATTTACTGTTTATTTTTTTGTTTTTTTGCATCAATGTTAAAGATATTGGTTGTTAAAATTCTTTTAGCAGATTCCCTTACATATACTGTAGTCTTTAAGGGACTTTGAACTTTTTTTTTAATTTTTCATCAGTATGTTTAGAAATGAACATTGCAAAAGTGTTTAATTTATGCACCAATTTTTTATACTGAAAAATGATTTGCAAAAGTTTGTTTTGAAATAGATTCTTATGAAATCCTTTAAGCATATTTCTTCTACTATTTCTAGCCTAAAACCAAAATGTTGCCAATTATGTATATTTTTAATGCGCAACATAATAAGCTAAGCCAAATTTACAAACTGCACCTTTTATGCAAAAACAAAAACAAAACAAACCTAAACCTAAAGTGATACTTACAGCTTGTGATATTTCTCGCCTTAAAATATTATACAACACTGATGACGAATTGGCTAAATCGGTATCATAAGCAACACTGCTTATCCTAAAAGTTCCATCCACAACATTATCACCTGTAACCAAAAAAAAATATTAATAAAATAGAAATCAATCATTCAATATTTGCTCAATACACACACACAAACAAAAAGAAAAACGACTCTCAATTTCTCAAAACAACCCCCCACTAAATTAACAAAAAAAATATACAAGGACTAGTTCTCGAATAACCTGAAGCAGCAAAGTAAAATTTAAACAATTTTCCCCTTCTTCCTAGCATTTTTGTTCAGGCTTTTTTTTTATTCTTTTTCATAGAAAATGCCACTGCGTTCTGTTGTAACATCACTAAACCAAATCAACAAAACTTTAAATCTCCCCCCCCCCCTTTTTTTCAAGTATATTTAAATACAATAATTATGATGACAAGCAGAATAAACAGTGCGTTGAAAAAAAAAGAGAGAAACATTGAAAAAAATGAGACTTTCATATTCGGCCCCCTTGTCCATCTATCTATATCACAGAAAAAAATATATATAAAAAATTGTCTATTGCTTCTTTTGTCAACTAGTCTTTTATAGAAAAAGTGTTCATCCAGAAGAAGCCAGAAATTAGCTAAATTATAGAGTAAAATGAATAAAGAGGATGAAGAGGGAGAAAGCAAGAGAAGAAGAACGTGGCCACAAATGTTGTAACTGCCATCATCATCATCATCATTTGAGGGTCCATACAGTTGTCTCTTTTATCAATCACAAACTTAAATACAAGTAGGAGGACCATTCCCATACATTGAGAGAGAAAAATAACAAAACATGAGACAACAATTGTCCCCCCCCCCCCAAAAAAAATAAATTCCACCCATGAAAATTTCATTTTTACTTCAATATTCCTAATACAGGTCTAATTTTACATGCAGGTGCAACAACCAATATTCCATGTACCCATTGGAAATGAAACCATCCTTCTCAACAGTTCAAAAGTGGCCATAGTAGATTATATGACACTTCAAAAAAAAAACTATTGTATTGTCTCCCAAAAAAATAAATGAATGAATGAATGACTGACACACATGGCAAATTGTTGAGACATATGCTCAATGTTCTCAATGGTTTTTCGTAATATATAAAGAGAAATAAGATCCACAATTCACACAAATTTGCTTGTTAGAAAATGTTAAGTTCTTTCTGTAGGCGACAAAGCAATGAATAACATTTCGGCATGTTTATTGTTAAACGTCTATCAACTGTCATAGCCCATATCATATTGTGTGACACCTAAGATTGTGTCACAATCTGCTAACTATGGAGTTGTAGAATATTATTATTATTATATATCAGCAAGTAAATTTAAAAAGACTTGGGGTCTTTCCATCTCCTCCTTTTCCTCCCCAAGAAAAAAACTTGAATAGAAAGAGACCCATGTTAGACCCACCCTTTATGAGGCTCAGGGGTGTTTTTATTATTTCGTTCCTTTAAGAAATGTCGTTTGTTATTCTTGGTGCAATGGGTCATGATATGTAAGGTAGGTCCTGTTGAAGAATAATTTCAATAGAAGGAGGTTGGAAAACTTTGGAGCGGCTGTACAAACATCGGACATCTCTATGAAAATCGACCCCATACTTCTTGTTGACGCGGTCTCTCAAATTCAGGTGAATTACTTGTTCAACAAACCACATTGGTGTCCAATAGAGAGGCATGCATGCAAAAAGTTGTGAGGAACAACTCAAGCTCTATTCGAAAACTCCAATGACTCCAAGAGTTCAGAAGAAAAAGAAGAGAGGACAATGCATAGATGTCTCTGTGAATTTGTTGAAAAGTATTTCACCATCAAAAAGGACTTAGAAAGAAAAGAGGGAAAGAGAGAGATTCAATATATATGCCAATAGATATTCCCCCATTTCCATGTTCCTTTCCAACAGAATCCAAAAAAAAAAACATTGTCAAAGATAGGGATTCAGGCTTTTACCTTTTGTAACGTACAAGATGACTGCTTATCATCTGAACATTGTCAATGAATACTCCTACTTAGTTACATATTTTTGTTTAAGATTACATTTGCTTCAGAATTTTTTTTTGTCAAAAAAAGTTTCTTTTTAAGACCACCTGAGTTGTTCAAAACCGATGAATAGACAAGAATAGAGGAGATGGCATTTGTGACCAACCCAACTCATTCAGGCCTTTTCTTCTTCTTTTTTGAAAAAAAAAAGATGGACAATTTCTTTGGGACCATTTAGAATTACTGAGACTCTTCCTATTCAGCTTTCAAAGTTTATTTTATAAGATAAAATATATATGGTATAGTAAGAGACCTTAGCTATTTTTCTTTATTTCTAGTATCTAGTCTCTGAATAAACACAGTTGAATCCATGAAACATAAATAACCTATGGACTGCAAAAGGAACAACCAACCACCTTGAAAATTCTGATGTTTACTTTGCTGAAGAATGAAAATCACAACAAAAAAGCTGATTGAAACACGCGTTTCACTGTAATTTATTTTCTACCTGAACATTTTTTTAAAGCTGAATGCACTTTGTTGTTTCATAAATGTGTCAACTGTGTGAACTTTACCCGTTTTAGAAGAAACTTTCAAAAGAAATTTTAAGTTAATTTGAAACTAAAACAGTGAATTATTGCAATAATGGTATTTTCTTGACAATATTACTGAAAACAAACTTTTTATAACAGTTCTAAAAGGACGATTTTAGTTTTCCATTTATGTTTGTCAATTTTCATCTTTTCCAAACTGCCATAAAATGTTTATTTTCAAAGATATAGTAAGAAAAATTGTAAAATACCATTATAGCATTTCTTTGCTATTCTAGTTTATAAATAAGACTACAAACTTCCCCAGATTAAATCTGTATTTCTATCATTGAAGGACAAGTACGAAGTAAAACTTAGTACATGTAAAACAAGCAGAAAATGGAAATTAATAGAAATGAAAAATCAGAATTAATTTCAGTTATATTTCTGCATTCCTTAGCCTTATAGATGAGGATAGAAAGATCAGCAGTAGTCCATGAAGGACACCTTCCTATTGGCTGATAAAATATCTGCATGGCAAGAAAAAACCTCATCTTTTTATGCCTACTTTTTCTGCCAAAAAAACAACTAAAAAAGGAATTTATCCTAATTTGAAATTAGGATAAATTCCTTTTTAGTTGATTTTTTTTTGCATGTGTGATCCTGCTACATTATACTCTAGTTTGATTCCATTAGATTATTGTTATACATATAAGTACTCACCAGTATTTAATAATAATTCACTTTTATTTGATATAAAATGTTCCATTCCACCGCCAACTGAAAATACAAAACAAAAGTTTCTTCATTGCATAAATTTATAACAAAAATAATTCAGTTTCAAACAAAACTAACAAAAGTGGCTCCATTGAACAAATACAATATTTTGCAAAAAAAAAACCTGACGATTTCTTATAACAAAAAAATGTAGACATAAAATAATCACAACTGAGATTTTATGATTTGAATAAACCTCAAAATTTATTTACATACCCACTAAGTTATTTTTTTCCCTCTTTCTAAAAGAAAATCTTGGAAAAGATTTATTCAAAACAAGATTCTTATCAGTTATATCTAAGCCAGAAAAAAAAACCACCTTATATATTGCTAATAATAATAATACTAGAAGGGTAAGTCAATATCTTATTAGCCTATGCCTTACAGAGGTCAACTTTGCCCATGATATTCTGAAACTAGAGAAAAATATTCATTGTAACATAATAGATTAAGTATAAAAAATAAGAATAATGGGTAAAACATGGCTCACGAGTAAAGCTTATTATATTTCAAAAATATAGAGAGAATTGGGAAAGAGAGAAAAAAGAAGCACACGCCGATAACAAGCAGGTGGAGAGAGGGGTAGGTATATAATGTAAGTGCCCGGCCTCCATAATTTTTCACCTTTCAAAACTAAAGAAAAAACAGATACCTGTTTTCTAATATATTAAAAGGATGGCCAACTGAATGCACGCGAGCCATACATGGCTCGTAATATGAAAACATGGGATTTACACGATGAATGCGCTGATTGTCGGAGAAAATGGTCCCAAACTACCCTTTTATGATTTTTATGGTGTTAAGGTGTTTCGTGAACAGCTGATTTTAAATTTTTTATTGTGCGTTACTCAAGAGCTACACTAGAATGAAAAACTACAAAGTGTGTTCAAAACTAGAATGGTAGCTGCAACATTTAATAGTACAGTATGTTCATGTTTAAATTAATAAAAAAGCTTATTTTAAAAAATAGAAACATGAATATATCCTTAAGTGATTGATCTACCCTTCTAGTTTCTTAATCACTTTCTAATTTCTCTCAACTTTCCTCCTAGAAAATAGAAAGATTAGTTTGTAAAATCGGCTGTTTATAAGTCATCTTAAGTTATTTAGAGAATGTGTTAGAAACTAGAATGGTAGCTGAAACACTTAATGGTATTTTCATGTTTAAATTGACAAAAAAAAAACATGAAAATGCATGATTGATCTACCCTTCTAGTTTGTAAAATACTATTAAGATTTCTCTTAAATTTGATCACGGAAGATAGAATAACCAGAGTTCATAAAATCAACTGTTCATAAACCATCTTAACACTTTAAAACCAACTTAATTAACCCAAACACTGACAAATTCATAATATGCAATATGCAGGTAAATGCTCAAAAATTATTTAGAAAAAAGTTATAAAAGTAGAAGAAAAACAAATACATACATTATTCTAATTTGGTGCTCACGAGTAAACATAGCTTGCCCAACCTAATATTGGTTGTACCATTCTTTTCTTTATAATATAACTTACATGTTACTAAGGAAGAAATGTTTTATTGCAAAAAAAAAAATCTATCTTGTCCGCCACATTGATATAATGGTTTCTCCAAAAGAAGAAGAAAAAACTCGAAACATATTTTTTACAAAAAATTTTTTTTTAAAAGAAGAATTCCTTAGATGTTAAAGTATGATAAGAAAGTTGGCTTTTCATCGCTTTATGAACAAGTGCATCATGGATAAAAAAAACATGCTCAAACTAAAACACACACGTAATGTAACACATACATACATATACAGTATATGTAAATACATGCATACGCAAAAAAATACATAACATGGATAGACCGCCACCTTATGCATACCATATGTACATATAATATTGGTGAACAAAAATTATTTAAAGTGATCACTTGCAGCGAAAATTGCCAAAAGAAAAATATCTTGCGGTATAAACACGTCTCCAATACATAAAACCGTCATACAGCAAATTGTGCTTGAAATATGCGTGCAATAATAGCAATTTCATCTCACCAACTATATACACAATGAGATACTTCGAACTTAAGCTCACTTTAGTACTAAGTCGCTCGATAACTTGGTTAAACAAACTACCGCCATCATAGATCTGTTTTTACCACCCTTCTTGAACAAATACTTTTTTTTCTACCTGAATTACCTCAGTTTGTATCATGAGTGTTTTTTTTTTTTCACAAACAAAAGTTAAGGTGGTTTTAAGCAGCAAGTTTAGTAGAAAGTTTTTGAAAAACTTGAAAGTGTTTTAGAAACTAGAAGGGTAGTTCAATCACTCAAGAATAACACATGATCTAACTTTAAGCAGACTATATTTGTTTTTTAATTTTTGTCTATAAAAAGTTTACTTCGAAAGATATCAATATGAAAATACTATTAGTATTGGGCGATTTGGCTACCGTTGTACTTCCTAACACTTTCAATTCCTCCTTAAAAAAGAGTTGCTCCTGAAGCGCAGACTAGCCAGAGTTCGAAAAACAGCTGTTCATAAAGCATTAAAAGCATTTTAATTAACCAATGCAAACCAGAAATTAAGTCACAAATTGGTCAATCTACACATTATAAGCAAGCATGTGGTAAATGCTTCACATAAGATAAATCTAAAAAAAAAAGATGAAGAACAGCATTGAAGTTGGACACAAAACTTAAAAAGTACCCATGACACTAAAACAAATAGTAATTGAAATTGAATAAAACATTTTATACCTGTTATATACAAGACTAAACCAATTGCCGCCACAACTAGGATGACTGCCACGTAGATGCTTAATAAGACACAAGACCTCCAATCTCCGGTTTCTTGATGGATAAATCGAAGCCTCCATTTTAACCTGGATTTTTTTTCCAATGTGGCATCTGTCGACTGAGAAGATGGTGTATACACTTCTTTGTCCGTGTTAAAATTACTATTTATTTTGATTGGCCTATCAGGTAACGTTGGTGGTTGTTCTTGATCTTGAAATGACAAATTATCAACCTGTAATGACAAAAAATTAAAATTAATTGACCAAAAAAAAAGATCTTTTCAATAGACTACTAAAGATAAATTCACAAATTTGTGTAGTTGACAACGCCACTTTTATTTTAAATATAATATTAAACACAAACCATTTTCATGATTACAAACTTAAGATTCAAACCCATGTTTAAAACCTATGATGTCCTCCTACATGAATAAACATATTTATGAATGTAATCTCTGTTTACTATCACTTGCTTTATATAAAAATAACATTTGTATACTTTCAAGTTTTCAACGCAAAGTTATTATACTTTTTTGTCTTTTTTATTTAAATAAATCTGTAGAAAAAAAAACTACTTTGAAAAGAATGTATTCCAGCCCTACAACATAACAAATAATAAGCAGTGGTACAATGACCAAGAATATACATTATATGAATAAAAAGGTAACATTTTTGCTACAGTTCTACTGCAATTTTGTAATAAAGATGTTACTGATAAATGAACACAAAACTGTGAGAGTAAATTTTATTTATTACCTCTTTTTTTGTTTAAATCTGTTATAAAAAATAACATGATACAGTTTGATGTAGGGGGGCCAACATAGAACACCATTGGTGGTGGTTGGTTATGGTGATGGTGGTTAACGTAATACTACAATACAACTAACTGGAGCCATGTCTCTGTAGTTGTATGTATGTTGTAGTTGCACCCCTACAATGTCTGTCTGCATGTTGGTTACTATAAGTTTGTCATCAATCCTTTTTAGGCCCTGTTTCCGCTTGACCAAAAATTATTAAAATTGTGAACATTTCAACTGGATAAAAACTGGCAGATTACTATGATTAGAATGGTTCGTACATTTCCACTAGTTGGACAATATAATGTCACTATTAGGAGAAAAATAATTTGATGAGAACACAAACGTGGTTTCCCGAATATTCAATACATCTATTGAAGTAAGATAAACCTCTATTGCCCTACCAGATAACTAAACCATAAATTGCCATTTCTAATGAATATTTTTACATTGAAATTGTGTGATATTAAGGTAAAAGCTATAGAGAAATCTAACATACATCTAATTGAAATACAATGATGAATAATAATAATTTTAGAAAATGCTAAAATAGAAACTGACTAAAATCAAAAAGAAATGTAACTAATGTCAATCAGAATCACCCTCACAAGTTGAAAACAAATTCAACTAAAGTTGAAAACAAGTTTAACTATAGTAAAGTTGAATTTATTCAACTTTACTTTGAACCTAATTTTTGGTGTAATTATTTGTGTATTTTCAGTTTAAAACACATTGACACACATTTTCGTCAAGTGGAGACAGGGCCTTAAAGTAAAAAGCCCATTTTTTTTCTCCCCTTTGACTAAAACTAAAATATGACTAGTAGAAACGAACAAAAAAAAAATAACTTGAACTAAACATTTGTATCATGTGTACATTTTAGTGGTGTCATTTGAAGGTAATATTTATTGAGTCTTGTTTTACTCTCAGAAACGTTTTGTTTTTTTAGACAACAAACCGTTCATCAGAAATAAATTCAAGAAAGAAAGAAAAAAAGGACACCTGTGGTTATATAATGTTTATATTAATGTATATATGATACATGTAGAGTCTTTGAAAGCAAACAAAAAAAAAGTTAGCCTTTAAATGATTTAGTGACTTTAAGATATCTTTTTACCAAAAACTAAGATAGAAAAGAAAATCTTAAAAACAGATGCAACTTAGTAGAAAATAGAAAGAAAAAAAAATAGTAATCGGAATGTGTAATATTGTAAAAGAGAATTTTCGTTTGTGTGTGTTTTCACATTGTTGGTTTTACAATTTTGTTGACATGTTTATTAGTTTTTTATAGAAGATGATTTTCAGAAAGAAAAGTTTTCAAAAGTTAAACATCAACAAATACATTTTTTTCTTTCTCTCTCTCTCTTCAATCTGGGTGGGCCACACTAATATTACATACTAAAAGGACATCATGAAGTACAAAAATGACAATATTTCATTAGAAAATATTAAATATGTACATACTCATATTTTTGTTATGATGATGATGGTGTTGGTAGTGGTGAAGGTACACAAAAGACATTTTTTTGCCACCACCACCACCACCACCACATGTTTTAAAAACTATGATGATGATAAATTAAAACTGGTTTCCTGTAGGTACACAATTAAGACAACATATGAACTATATGTAAACCTATCTCAAAAAAACATTTAACATTTAAAAGGTTACATACACTGTAGGCGATCTTACACAGGATAAATATTAACTTTTAACAGTCATTACGCCTTCAAAATTAGGTAAGAAGATTGAATTCGAACACAGTTAAAGAGTGAAGGTATATAAACACATTTTTCTATATGTGCATGTATTAACATAGTCTCACCTATACCTTTCATAAGAAGACAGTGAAAAAGCAAAGCAAAAACATAGGTGATGATGCCTTGAAGCTTAATTGCTAAGTTGACGGGGTTAATCATGGGTCTTGGCCCCCCTCACTCAACCCAAAAAAAGGTATAGCAAGGACTATAATATAAGTTCAAACATAAGTTTGTTTTTTCTAATAAGTTCAAAAAAGTTAATTTTTAGTATTTATATATGAAATCATTTCTTGTAGTATTATTTAAACAAAATTCTTTTTAAATATATAAATAAATCTTGTATTTTGCAAGATAGTGTATAAATGTATAGGGCCTACTGTTTAATTTGTTTTTAAAGTGTAAATGCCTCTCCAACTCTTGATTATTTTGTTTTTCAGGTGCAAAATGAAGATAAACTTGAATGTGTTTTAGAAACTAGAAGCTCGAAAATCTAAAAGTATTCTTCATGTTTGTATCTTTAAAAATAAGCTTTTTATCTCAGCTTGAATATATGCATGACACAACTTTAAGCAGATGATATTTTTAATTTTTATGCTTTTATGCAAAACGTTTATGCTAAAACTAAAAAGATAGCAACATGAAAATACCCTTTTCCCACGTAATTCGTTTAACACGAAAAAATATTTATGTACCTTCCATTTCATGTGAAACGGTTTCCACAAAGAATGTCATTTCATGAATTTTTTGATCCATGAAATGACATTCTTTGTGGTAAAATCCATCAGAAAGAATAAAAAAAATGAACATGCAACAACCCATAACTGTTCCAGCATCTGTTTTAACTTCCATTTTTTTTAAGTATTTCTTAAAAAATGTTGTTTTAACCCTTTTTGCGGGGCATAAATCGTTTTTTTAAAAAGTTGTATATAGAGAGGATTTATTAAATTTAAAGGTGCGATAAAAAAAATGTAAAAAAACGCCATTAAACTTCTGCAAGTAAAAAAAAACTGTTTACTTTAACATGTAAAGGCGTCCATCTGACCATTGGAAAAGTCTGAGTTTTTTTTAACATGTCCCCTGTATGTATGTATATGAAGAAAAAAAAAGGAATTTGGTTGCCCTAAAGCACTTTTAACATAAATCAACTTTATATAGAAAAAAAAAGTGCATGCAGGTTAAAATGTGCGGCCCGAAGAAGAAGAAGTAGACACAATCATGTTTTATAAAAAAAAATCAACTTAAAACAAAATAAGTTATATAATTAGAGCTCGGATTTTTATGCAAAATATCAAGTAACTATTTCTCCATTTGTGGCCCAAGTGCCAATTGTGAAGTAACATTCCCATTTAGATCAACCAACAATTGCTTTTTTAAAAAAATCAAAACATTGTTTAGATGCTATAACTCCAATTGACAACGGATAGTAAGCAGACATCTTAGCTTCTAACCAGGCCCTTTTATATTAGAAAAAGCATTATTGCGATTGCTTAAAATGATGATGATAATTATTTGACAATTGGCACTTTAGATACAAATTGAGAAACATATTTGCTTGATATTGCAAAAAAAAAAAATTCGAGCCCTAGTTATAACTAGTAGGCCTAGTAATAATAGTTTAACATGAAAAGGTGTTTGTCGAAAATATAATAGGTATAACAAAAAAAATTTTGAAAATCTGTTATGTCGTTCGTCAACGGAAACAAGAGTTTTGGTTGCATTTTTTTTAACAATTTGCTCATTTATATAATGATGATTACTTTTGAACTTCAATGACAAGCTTTAAAGTCTTTCAACAACAAAAAAAAATATATGAACAATCAGATAAAAACCAGCTTTTTTAACGAATCCATTAACAACATGGTTCTGTAAAAAAAATGATGAAAAAAAGACAGACATTGGCTCGTTTTTATATATTTTTTTCTATCAGTTTTCGCCATCTGTAACAACACAGGCAATTATGGAAGACTTCTTCCAAAAATGAGAGTGAAAAAGAGACACAAGTCAAAAATATCTATTGGTAGATTACAATAAAAAAAATCCTTCACTTTTGAAGTGTTGTGCCACTTTTTCTTTCTCATCATCATCATCATCATGATTGGACATTGACTAACCTTGTATCACTTTAAAAGAATGACAATCACATTATTAATATGAATTCTTATATAGTGCCAAAAGGCTGCAAAACAAAAACCTCCTTAAAAAAAAAATTCGCAAAATCCTAATCCTCTTCATAGACACATTGAACATGATTTTTAACTACCAAAAAGCTTTCTTTTTTTTTTTAACAAGAATCAATAACGTTTGCTACTGATAAATATTTTCTTAAAATTTATGCAAAACCCATGAATACTTTCCGTCTATTTATCTTTCTAGTTATTTTAATCAATGGTCAATCTATTTGTTTTTTTGTGGCAAATTTCTTTTTTCTGTTTGGATTGTCTCCACCCAATGTGACCTTTTTGAATATTATAACTAAAGACCACACCTGTGTCCAAAATAACACTATTTTCATCCAATTGCCATTATTCATTCATCTCGACATTGGCTTAACACCACTTATGTATTTTTAATGCAACCATTTTTTTTGTTATCTATTAAAAAAATAAGAAATATTATTGGTTGTTTCTTACAAGAAATGTTTCCTTTAAAAAAATGTTAAAACTTCATAGATGTTTATGGAAGTTTTTGCACTGTATGAATCCATTTGAAAATTAATTAAATGACCAGAGAGCGACTCTGCCCAGTTGTTGTTACTTTGAAAGTAACATTCATGACACAAGAATATTCATTTGGAGAAAAAAAATCTTGTATAGAATAACTTTGAAATTTACCAGACGCTGAGTCATTGAAATTCATTTTTAGATTTCTCGTATACATGTATATACCATTATTAGAAGGGAGAAAAAAAAACCTTCATGTACATCTTATATACAGTAAGTCCATGTAGAAGTCCATGAAATTTCTATAGAATTTATACTTTTTGATGGTATAACATTGTAACTGTTGATGTTAATGGCAAAAAAGACCCTATTCTTTAATCACATACCTATTGAAAAAATAATATTTCAACATTCGGAACTTGTATAAATTTGAGAGATACGAAAACATTTGAACATCTATCACATCTATACAAATATTCAATGTATAGAAAGTTTCTTTTGAATATAAAGTTTACAGAAGAATTTAAACTTCTGTATTGTCAATTTTTACATTTGATAATTTATAAGTGCAAAACATGATGATGAGTTGTAATTTAAATATAAATTTGCTGTAAGCTGTATTCAAAATGCTTATAACTTTCAGAATTAAATTCAAATTTTGTTTGCATATTGTATGCAGAGTAATGATACATAGGATGAAAAAAAAATAATTCTGACAAATTTCTAGAAATTGACATTAGCCTCATCAGAAAGAAGAAAAAATAAAGAACTCATAATAAATGTTGATTGTTTCTGTTTTTTGCTGCTTCATGTCCAAAGTGGACAACACCTCCTCCTAAGGCGAAAAATATCAAAAAAGCATTGAAAAAGGATTGGGGTGGAAATTGTAAAATGGATGAAAATATAAAGTGAAAAAGCCGACGGACGCCATGTGCCATTCAAGAGAAAAAAAATCCACCTTTAGGGCTGATGGTTTTTCTTCCTGACAGGTCATTGAGAGAAAACGAGTGAGAGTTAAAAAGAAAATATCTAATAATATGTGCTACATATGAAACTATAACATTAGTCAAATATTATATCTTAAACTTTTTTTCTCCTCCTCCATGTTTACATAGAACAAATTACATTATTGAAAAAAGATCTCTTTAGTAGAAACTCAAACATTGAAGAAAAAAACCACAATCCCAAATGTTTGTTTTTTGAATTTAGTCAAAAAAAATCTCCTCCCTCAATTTAAAATGTACATGTATTCAATATTTACTATGAAGAATAGCAATGAATTTGCAATTACCAAAAAAAAAAACTTGAAACAAAATCTAAAAATGCTTCACAAGAATAATTGAAACATCCACCAGCCATAAACATATGTACAACTTATTTTTTGAGTGACAGTTTAGAAACTTATATTTTACTAGAAACAGAAACTTGTGGTTATCACAGCCACATTTCAAATATAACCCATAAAAAGTAACCACCTACATATATGATGTATACATTAGAAAGAATTGCACACATTAGCCTACATCAGGTAGAAATTATCTATTCTGACCACTGTCTTATTCATGGCTCCAAAAAACAGAAATGGATCAATTTTGCATGATCTAATCACTCTTATATTTGTAGTTATGTTCAACCTAAAAAAAACTACATGCATGAGACCTAATATGCATAGTGATGTAGGTGTAGAGATACACTATAATATGTGCACTGTAATATTCAGTAACATTATGCAACAGAAACCTCATGAAGTATATAGTAAGTAATACCAGTGGCTGTCATAGTAAAAAATTGCAAAGTCAGCTTATGAGATGGGACATCCAACAGAGAGAAAATGGACAAGATTAGAAGAAAAAAATATAACCATCAAGTTTGTTCTAGTTGAATTTTCTTAAGTCTTATCTATCTAGACCTTTGTAGTTACAATTCCTGGCATGCCATTTTCGTGCCTGATGATACCCAGCAGTAAGTCCGTCCACATACAACCACCAAAAAAGGAAGAAAAAACATTTTAACTGGAGACTAGTAGTCCAACCACCACCAATGCTGATGAATCAGTGATGATGATGATGATGATCATCATCATCATTTTTTAACATGAAAAATATGACCCAAGAAGAAGAAGAAGAAGCAAAGTCATTCCCTAAACATACTATAATAATGAATCAATGATGAATGGCATTGCAGTCAAACACCCAGGAATTGAAAAGTGATAAGAAAGTATACCTGAATGCCTAATTAAGAGCCACCTGTCCTAAACTACTATTCAAAAATAACTTATACATTGAAAAATCAAAACTTTTAGTTATTATTATATAGAATATACACGTATGTATATATAGCTTAAAAGCGTGAAAGCCAACAAATCATTTCAACTATCCAAATGCCATTGAGATATGTTTTTTTATTCATTTCTCTTGTACCTTTAATGCAATAGGACATCATATCTCGAATATAAAAAATACTTTTACAAAGACACTCACATAACAAAAAAAAATACATCCAGATTTCATCTTTGTGTAACACACACAAAAAAACACAATCCACAATCCACATCAGATATGTGTGAGGTGAACACACTCAAGCCAAACATAAAAAAAGCTTAAAACCCTTCATATTCCTTATATAATAAATACATCATAAATGTGTGTAGATTAACACATAGTAACTTTATATATATTGTTTGAATGTGATTTCTACTATTAAGTATCTATAGATAGATTTGTTACACACCAAATTGAGAAATAATTGGTGTAGCTATAGCTTATTAAAGTACTAGAAAGATTTTTTTTTTCGTTGCACTTTCACTATATAAAATACTAGTTAGTAGCTTCAAAAGCATTTGGGAAAAGAAAATGTTATGGTCAAAATAATCTGAAGAGGAGAAAGTCGTGAAAAAATCTTGAAGTAACTTTTAAAAAGATTAAAATAGTTTCTAACTTCTAGATAAAGACAAAAAAAACCATTCTGACCAATAAAAAATAAAGATTAATAATACAGTGTATACCAAACTTCAATATAGGCTCTATAGACAAACATGACTAATAATAATTTTTATGAAAACTTGGCTGTAAAATTTATTTTTAGTTATGGTTTTATTATTTCATATATTTTTTCATCATCATCATCATCATCATGACTTAAAAAGTCAGTCACTATATAATCGGTTCTAAACAAGCAGGTAAAAAAAAATATATATAAGATAAAATTTGAAGATAACAATTTGCTTGTAGGTGGATAATATATTTTTTTTGGCCACACATAAGATAATATCCATCACATGATACATACACACAAAGACTAAACAAAAACAGTATTTATGCGGTAAAGACGTTAAAAAAAGGTACCAAAATAAAACAAAAACATAGGGAGAGAGAGAATGTCTTTTTTTGAATGTACCATTGAATACAAAACAGGGGAAACAACTAATATATAAAAAAGACAATAAACACATATATGTATACGCAGGCCTAATCCTCTGTCAAAGCAAGAGACAATATTTTAGCATTTGTCTTGAATTAAAATTACCACTTTTCTTTTATTTTGACTTATTTATACATTTGTATGTATAGAGAAAACTCAACCATGTGTGTCAAGTTTTGACCTATTCTTACCTTAAAAAAGAAACACTAAAATTTCCATGGTTTTTTTTAATGATATGGCTATAAGAAGACGCATGCAGTGTCAGTGCCACACTGTGTCACAAAACACTTATTTTTTGATGGTATAAAACAAAAAAACATAATACATAAATATGTAACCACATCTGAGAAAACATCTGGTTCATAAGTATTATTATTCTATTTTTTAACAGACCACAAAAAATGGAATTTATTTGCATCAATGCATTTGGTCAAGAAGATTATGGGTATTTTTTAATTTACTACACGTTTTACAATATAAGAAAAAAAAAACTTCAGCAAAAACAAAGCACCAACCTTTCAAAAGTGATATATTTGTGAGATTTCTTTTATCTTTTTTTTCCTTGGTTGTTTCCAATCAAGTTTTTTTTTCTTTAAAAAATGTTTGCATAAAGTAACTTAACAAGAAAAATGTTCAAACTCTAGTTATTCTGAGTTTCAAAACAACACTAAAATAAAATTTAAAGTGTTAGAAACTAGAACGGTAGCTGCATAATAAAATACTATTGAGCTACCCTTCTAGTTTCTAAATCACTTTGAATTTAATCTTCATTTTGCTCATAAAAGACAGAATAAGAGAGGCGTTTACACTTTCAAATCACCTTAAATTATGAAAAAACAAATGACTTGAATTGCATCACACAAAGGTGAATTACAAATGTTACTAACTAAAACAATTTGCTTCAAACTTAACAATCTCCATTTAGTGATGTGTCACTGAAGAAATGTTACAAAGCAACAGATAGAAATCCTAAGACAAAATCTGTTCTTAAAAACTGTTATAGCTAAACTTAACTTCACTTTATGTTCATGTTGTATTGAAAATAAAGATAAGCTCTTACAAGACAAATAAAACATTTAGTAAATTCACTGTAGTTTTAATATGATTAAAACTCAATATGCAATTCACGCATTTGATAATATAAAAAAATATAAAATGTTCTCCTACCTAAAAAAAATTACACAGAATAAAAACAAGCAAGAAAACAAGCTTGGAGGGATGGAGAAAAAAGGTGAAAAAGAAAGGGGAGAAAAAATGACACGACGGGACTTCTTACACAACACGTCCGAAAAAACAAAAGTGAAGGATGGATGGAGTTTTTCTGGCATCAAACAAAGAATGTCTCTTCATTTTTTTTATACCTAATTTGTATACAACAGAGACAAACTGCTACTTAGTAATTCTCCTCTTACACAGTATTTTAGTCCCATATTGCTTTACACTTTCACATTAAATTTTTTTAAATTGTGACTTTTTGACACTTTTGAAGTATGTCAATGGACGGAAACAATGCTTTTTTTTAATAAAAATTCTTGTGGTACACAATAGAAAATAATTATACTTACACTTAAATGGCAAAACTACTACAATTATACTGTATTATTTAATTATGTAGACCTATATAATCAACAGCTAGTTGTCCTAATAAGAAACAATATATAACTTCTACTGAACTAAAGACAAGTGACATTATGTAAATTATTACATGGGCACATTCAATTTAAACCAGTAACACTATGGCAGTAAGTGTACCTGCAATCAACTCGAGAGCTATGTGGCAGAGAGTATAATTCCCAGTCATTTAGACACGGTTTAGACATCGTCAAATTGAATTCGTCCTAAAACAGAACTATGTGCTAGAAGAGAATTACATGTAGTCTAAATACATTTGGAAAGAAAGAAGACCACAAATATGCATCAGTTCTAGTTTTTATTTCAATTGGCTTTGGATGGTCATGTGTACTTATACAGAGATTTCTAGTAAGGATGCCATCTAACAATACACTGTTCACTGTAGCTAGCAAACGTTCGAAAAGGGCAAAATGTTGCTCAACTCAGCTGTTTGCTAGTGAATTCCACTGACGTTCATCTAGAATGAGGGTTAGTGTTACACTGTCGGAATATGTGTATTTAGCTTTAACAAATCTTGTAGCCCTATGCTTACTTTTTCGATTTCACATATTCTGTTTTTTAACTGGAGGATAATCAAAACTAGTGCTAAACTTATCAATGTCTGTGTGAAACTTCCTATCAAAAGTTGATGAGTTTACCATTACTTCTCGACTATATAGCACAGTCAGCAATTATTAAAAACACGAACCCCAAAGGTAAATTCGGCGCCTTTATAGTATGATTTCGTAACATACATATTGATTATGATATTTTGAATTAACAATAATCATATAGGCCTAGAAATTAATAATTATACAGATGAATGACTAAATTACATTAATGCATGTACCAGTGTACAACAATAAATAATGCCTCTGAAACAATAATAAAGAAAAGAATACAAAGTGCTCAGGATACTACACATAATGCATTGTTGAAGCAATAAATGTAGCATTAACAATGATGAATGCAGCCTAAATAAGTGATAAATACAAGAAGAAGAAAAACTGCTAGAGAAATTTGTTCACATGAAAACTACACCCTTTTTTTTACTAAGAAGTATATATTACTGTACCAATGTGTAAATTGTCTCTTGTCACGTCACGTCTGATGACTAGTACAGGGGGGGGGGAAGAAAAACCTAGGATATAATTAAATTAAAGACATTTTGTGTAAAGTTTTGTATGATCCGTGATCACGAATCTATATTTTAATCTAATTTATTAAATAATAATGGACCTAAAAATATATTAGAGCACTAAATACAAATAAAAGAAATTTGTATTTGATATGCAACCTCATCAAAATTGACTTCCAATTTAGAAATTATGCAAATTTATATTGGAATTCCGTTTGAAGTTTTGACACGCAACTTTTGTATAAAAAAAAGTTGAGAAAAAAGTTTGTGGCACATGTGTTTTCTTCCCTTTCTAAAGTGTCTGGTAATTTCTCATTTCAAATTCAGTGTTATTTCACTTTCCTTTCTCTCTCAGGGGTGAGTTTAGGGCAAGAAAAAAAAATGGGAATTTGGGGACAAGATGGTCATCAATTATATTGCAGCAGGAGGTCCATGCTAGAATGTTTAGATAGATGATGTAGAAAGTCAAATTATGAAATATTTCAACAAAAAAAATAAACTAACATGAGTTCATGGTTCAAACCTGAACAATAATAACAATATGCTTTGCTAAAAACTCAAGACACCAGTTTGAAAACCTGAGTTCAAAAATTACTTATTCCACAAAAAACTTCTTTAATTTGTCACCTTTCATAAATTTCTGGCACTAAGGGTTCATATTCTTAATGATTTTTAAGCCAAAGTTAGTGCTAAACTCTCAACTTTTACATGAAACTTTTTAGAAAAAATGTATACCTTTGACTTATAGCAATCATTAAAAATTCGACCCTTAAAACTATATTATTTTCCTGATAATTGTTCAAAACCTACCATTCTCTTCATATTTCCTGCAGATAACTACTAAGCCTTCTATGTTACTACACCACTGACGTTTTCAGTTGCAAAAAAACTTCACAATCACTGATAATTGAAAAAGTCGAAAGTTGATTTCCTAGTTGACCAATGCGTCACGAAAAAAAAATAAACCAAAAAAAAATTTTTCTCAGAACTTTTTCCATCACCAAACAGGAATAAAACCCTAGGGGTCCATGGTTTCATTTTACATGCTGCCATGCTCCTGTATATTAAGTTTATAAAAAAAAACACCACCAAAAGTCCACCACCATTACCATCATATGAAGTTATGAACACACCAAAGCTTAAAAAAACACACAATCTTATAATTTGATTTGCAGACAAGATTTTGTTATCATCATCACACCATACAGAAGTTAGTTTCATACCAAAAGCAGAAATAAGAGCTCCCTAAGACCCTAGCTAAGATGCTGATTTTCTTTTTGAGAGCCACTGAGAATTTCCATGGGGGTCCCATTAACGTAAATATACTACCAGTTAGATAGACAAGTACAGCAGTGCAAACCGTTTAACACGAAATGCACGGCATCAGAATATTATTTTCGTGTTAAAAGAATTATTATGCTATTCTAATACCGTATATACATTGTACACTTGAGCTAAATACATTAAAGTTAAATTTATTTAGTTGAATTATACTGTGTGCAGTTAAAGACACGAACAAGATAAAATTAATATCTGATCAAATTGAAATACTAAATCAATATTTTATTACAATAACCCATTATATTGAAATAGAAATTTACTATATTTAATACATGTATACAGACATATTCTTCGTTTGTCCAAGGCTCTGTAGAAGATGTTTAATATTTAAATGCATTTAACTTTTTAGGTGTAGTATAAGATATAAGGGACCTTCCATTGAAAAGTGTTATCCATTCTCGAGTTAAACGGTTTTCAAATGTAATATATAAATTCAAAGAAAAAATAAGTCAATGGAAACGAAAGGTGGCAAAAGAAATGAAGAAAAAAACGTTCATTAATCACAAAAAAGTAACCATTTTGCCATTAACAAAAAAGGAAACAAATTATTTGTAAAGTAATTTGTTTATTTTAAAATATATAGGTCCAGTGTAGACATTAGGCAAAAAAGCTATTCTTTGATTAATTTTGGTAGACATGGACCATGACAAGCTGGACACCATAATATATGTTCTAGTAAGGGTCAAGACTCGACCTTAAGGTGAAACCACCTTGAAAGTTGCCAAAACTTTCAGAGGTTGTTGTAATGGTAGTTGGTGGTGGTGTTCAACCATATTCATCACTTTTGAAGAACAAACAACAAACAATCAGAACCTCACATTGTTACACTAAATGAGATCGTTTGAATTCTTGTTTAATATTTCTATGTCATGAGTAAATGTTTTTTGTTGCACCCTTGAATGAATACCAATTGAAAATCACGTTACAAAATGACTTTAAAAACATTGACTATGTTTCAAACAAGGTATTGTGTGGATCGAAACTAATCTATTAAAAACGTTTACTAAAAATCCGATTGATGATGAATTAAGGCTAAACATTTTATGCAAATAAAATTCAAAATTGTACAAATTGCTTTTAGAAAATTATGCATTTTATGCAACTAAATAATAAACCCACAAAATATGCAAGAAAAATTGTTCATTTTCTGCAAATGAAAATGTATATTAAGATTATGACTACCATTAAGTAAATACATGAAGTAATACCAGAAAATGCAAAATGATTTCATTTAATTGTAATTTGTTTGGCAAAAAAGTTTTTTTAAAGAAATAATTAAAATTTTGAGAATTTATGCAAATTTCCAAAGGGTATGCAATGCATGCATAATTAATTTTCTCACAATGCATTATTTCAGTGGCACGGAAACACATTGCAAATGGTATTGGGGTTATATTTAACAGTTCAGCCACTCAAATCCTTCTGCCACATATTTTCTTGGCTGCTTGCAGAGTAATTTTTCAAATTTGGCCATGATGAAGATTTTAATTAGTTTTTGATTTTTTTTTTCTAAATTTGCTTTTATATTTTAACTAAATTTTCCATTTATTTTTAAAGAAAAAAGTTTAAAAAAACAATAATAAATCGCGTGATCGCATTCTTTCTAGATATAAAAAATTAGATTAATATTTGGCGAAAAACCAGAATAATCAATGTCAACCATTGACATTCTTTTCATAATAAAACTTTTTTTTACCAAAAAAATAATCGCATATAATTAGCAATTTTAGATTTTTTTTAAACTTTTTTCTTATTGCAATAACAACTTTTTTTTGTTAAAATACCATCAACTGTTATTATTAACTGGTTTTCTTACAAATATGTACACAAGATAACGTTGATAAGTTTTCTTTATGTAATCCCAATGAACGTTTATGAAAGGGAAAATTAGATTCGGTCAATGACCCAATCTTGAGAAAAACACGTTGCCAATTTAAGGTAATTGTGTGTGCAACATTTTTTTTACCTGAAAAGAAAAGAGCAGAAAAAAAAAACCTCATTTCAAAATTTTCTCCATTGAACTTGAATCATCATCATCAAGTCTTCTTTCAATTCAGTGAGTCGTGTGACATGTATCTCACAATCATCACAAAAGTGATAAAACAAGAAAATTTCACAAAGATGAGACATTTTTTTATAAGATGAGGTAGGAAGGAGGAGGACACAAGACGTGTGTTTTCTCTATGGATCACTTACTTCAAACCACGACCTTGGCTTCAAGAAAAGTCCAACCACTTCTTAGACACGAGCTACTTTTTAACTTTCTTAGGCCAGGTTCACACGGACCACTTTGTGTTATCACATATATAAAGTGGACGTGTTTAGCTTACCGTTGATTAAATAAAGGGAGTTCACACGAACCCCCGCCACCGTTTTTTTTTTTTGCATCACAGTCGTGATGAGTGGTTGAGTCCTGCCACAAGTGAGGACCACTGAATATTTGTCCGTGATTCAATGATGGATGGGCATGTCCACCTATAAGAGGGGAGGGGGGGTTTCTACTAGTAAGAATTCCATCTAACAATGCCCTGTTCTCCGCAGCTAGCAAGCGTTCAAGATGTGCAAGGCTTTGCTCAGCTCTAGTTTGCTAGTGATTCCCATCTAGCATGAGGATTATATTGTCAGAATACATGTATTTACTTTTTAACAAATCTTGCAGCCCTATATGCTGTACCTTTTCTATTTCATTTATTAATTAACTCGATAAATGATGATCAAGGTCATACCAGTGGCCCGCACCGACATCAGTCCATTGCTTTCAATGGTGACCCGTGTGAAGCAAGCCACTGCAACCACTTTTTTGGTACCACAAACAAGTGCCATAAAGTTGTCCACGTGAAACGGGCCTTAAGTCACAAACAGTCAAACACAAAGCCAGTAGAAATTTTAAGTGTCAAGTAAGAAAGTCGGTTACAGATGCTTAAATTCTATGATTTTACAAGCGCTGGTAGACAGACATTCTACAAAAGTTGTAAACCCTAAATTTAAGTACTTTAACAGCTAAAAAATGCCACTTTTAGTTTTTTTTTCTTCAAAAAAAAAGTGAAACTCCCCTAGATGCAAGCCAAGCAAAATTACAGTTCTTTAAATGGCTGGCAACATTTAAGTTGTTACCATCTTTTTTATGTGCAATGAATGAGCATCAAATTGACCGAAAACAGCAGCAGTTAAGACTACAATTTTAAATATCAATTTTTGTCCCAAAAAAATAAACATATGTTGGAAGTAGGAAAAAAAAAATTCATATGTGACCTAGGTCCCCCTCTGAACAGTCCAGTTGAAATTATTATGGACATTTGGTGTGCTCTGTTGCGCTCGAAAATTATGTACACCACTCCAAAAAAAAATTATAATAATTATGTTTGTTATGCATAAATATGTAAGAGATTTTAGTCTAAGTACTGGCATCCGTTCAAGCACACACACACAAAACTAAATAGAAAAAATACAACCCTTAAGTTATAACTTCAACTTTTATGAAGTAACAAATTTTTTTTTATGCTAGACACAATTCCCTTCTGAACTTCTTCTGAAGTTATTAAAAGTTTGAGTTGTGAGCAACATACAGGAGGAAAAAAAAAGTTCATTAGAAACTAGAATTGTAGACAATCATGTCATGATGAGATCTTTAAAAATAAAACTTTTTATGGCCATGTGAAATTTTAAAATGATACTATTTTATGTTTATCATGGATTCTTTATTTTGACAAACAGAAAGTAGATATTTTATAATCAAATGTCTGCCAAAAACAACCACTTTATGTGGCGCCACACAATGTGGTCCTTGTGAAGTCAGGCTTACTCTTAAAATATTCGTTTTTTCAATCTTTTGTTGCAAATTGTTTAACAAATAAGGTGAAATAATTGACCGCACTTCTGAGTTGTACTCTTTGAGCAATGTAGTTCAGTATGTGTATTAGTAAAGTCTGTATTTACGTTCTAAGAACCTAAAAGCCCTAAATGTAACTCAAAATAAATATTAGATAGTCTAGCAGCCAATACAAACTCCGATTACATCATTTTTATTATTATTTTAGAAGTACAATTGTAGTCTACGAAAAGGCCACCTACACACAAAACAGAAAATTGTGTTCATCACATCATCATCATCATCATTAAGCAGTATCCCAGAATCCACAAACAAAGACAACCTGACAACAAACAAAGACAACCTGAAAAGAAATTGGACCTTCACTACCATCATTTTATTACTTGTTTGTTTGTTTAATGTTCAGTACCTACAAGTAATGTAAACAAAATTGCTTTAGGTCTCTGCACTTTGCTACTCCACCTAAAAATTGCCTCATACATTACATATTAGATTTCAACCCCACAAAAATAAATAATACTGAATGCTAACAAACACAAAAAATGTCCATAGGATAAAATATCCACGAAAACAGTAATCTTAAAAAAAAGAAAATTTAAATACAAACAAGACATGTAGTGAGTGAGTTACATGTTGCATGCATCAATTTTCAACAGAAAAATGAGTTCTCAGATGGCTAAATAAGCAAAGGGTCAAAAGAATATTATAACCATCCCCTTTCTATACAACAGAAACAACAACAATAACAACAGCAAATTGTTATGTGCCTGTGTGGTATTTATAGTATATACATACATATACATGATATATCCATGACTAGGTAACAACCCTATGATGAAGACGTCAAGAATTGAGGATACAATTTAGAGACTTTACCTTTTTTTTTGTTTACCAGACTTTTTTATATGAAATAAACAAGGAAAAAAAATTATAAAGACGAAACAAAAAAGGTAAAAAGAAAGGAAAGATTCAGGTACCTTTTTTTTACCTTGTCAAGTTGACAGAACATTACAGCAATATCCATCATCATGTCCTTTTCTACTCTCTTAGAAAACTAAAAAGCACGATCATATATATATATTATATATATATACAAGAAACACACACATAACAAAATGTGCCATCTTTACACCATGTAATAATAAAACAACACCATGATGGACCCTTAAGGAGAGAGAGAGAGAGAGAGAGAGAGAGAGAGAGAGAGAGAGAGAGAGAGAGAGAAACCAAAGAAAAAATGCCTTATCCAAAAAGTCTTAGGTGAAATTAAGTTATTAACATCTGAAAGATAAATGGCCTCTAGACAAAAGAAAAGAAAAACGTCTCCTGGTTTTGTTCATCGTTTTCAAATTTTAAAATCATGATGAAATTACTTTTTTTTTTCAAAAAAAAATTGCTTACATTCTAAAATAATGGCTGATTTTTTTTGTTGTTGTTTTCATTTTAGTAATTTCAAGTTGAACTGACCTCCCACTGAGATCTCAACGTTAAGACCTATAAATGGCGCGGATCTAGAACCAATTTGAAGAAGCGCCAAATGGAATACATACATGCCTTGAACTAGCACCCCTTAGTATTATCATGAATCTAGACTTTCTAGTATTTTATATTTGTGCGCTTCTGAGTTTTGTGCCCGAGGCAGAGGCCTCACTCGCATCCCCACTAAGTTACAGCTTTGCAAAAGGCTAAGTGCATAAAAGCCAAATGTAATTTAAGCGTTCAGAGGAACAAACGTCAAACGCGCGCAATAAGCCAAAAAGCTTTAATAAAACAGCTAAAATGAACGAAGATTTTTTCAAACATATTCGACTTCTCAATCTAGAAAACTGAATAAGTATTGTGAGTGCCAAACTGACTAAACGACAGTGCCAAATGGAATAAATGTGACAACATTTCAGATTATTCAGTTTTCTCCTCGTTCCATTTTGCTTTTGTTCAATTTGGCGTTTGTGTTAAATGTGGCGCTTAATCAATCGCCTCATTTTATAATTTATTTTTCAGTCCAAAAAAAACTTGTTGTATAAATTCATTTTAAAACTTCATTATTATTTTTTGTAATATTCGCTATTATTAAGAAAGCATCTTTAAACAACGAATTGCCATTTTCATTATTAAAGATATTAATTGGTGGATTTTGATTGAAAGGAGCACATTGGCTAATTTCAAAATTTCAATGAATATAATAAGCTCTCAGCCAGAGGCATACATTTTGAACACTTTTACTTGCCACTCACTTCCTAGTTGCACATAAAAACTTTATTCAATATAGTATTAAGACAAGAAAAAATCATAAATAAAACCTAACACCATCATGCAAGAGTTTTTTTTTTGTTGAAAAAAAAACTCATTATAATGTCTGTCGTTTGGGGAAAAAAATAACTGCATTCAGTATCAAGGAAGCAATATATTGTAAAGTTGTGAAACTTAAAACAATAGAAACTAACAATTGTTTTCTACTTGTAAATAAACTAAAGCTCAATGAACAACAACATACTACTGTACATAGTGGCTGATAAACAAGACAACAAGGTAGAATTTGCAATGCAGTAGCCAAATATTAAAATATATGCTTGTTGTTGTCTGATGCAAAAAAAAAAATGCTCCCAAACATATTCTAATTAAGCAGGTGAGATTACAACCATAGTTTCGTCGTCTATTGTTTGTTATCAAATAAAAGTACAAAAACAAGCTCTGCTTTCAAATAACCAATTTAATTTCTATTATGAAAGTCTACCTAACAAACAACAATAAAAACGAAGAAGTAGGAGGAAGCAGAGAAATTTTTTTTAACAACAATAATGAAAAACTTGAGTATTTCCCATCTGTTAGCACAATTTTACAAATGGGTCCCTTAAATTCATATATACAGGTGAGGGGGAAGTTGCTGCTACTTCACGCAAAAACAGGCCTTTCTTTAATAACTACCTATGAACAAATTTTACATTAAACAAAGCGAGTTTGTCTACAGTAAAATATTTACGGTCGCTGCACTGTAACTTAAAAGCTTGTGACGTCAGAGGGGTTAATAAAAAAGCTAGGCTTGTATCATTTTATATGGTAGAATAAATAGTGCTTAAGAAACGTCATGTCTAAAGCTTGGTTTATACTCCCTTTCTAAGCGGCAAAGCAGCCTGAGAAGCTTCAAAAATGACGTCAGAGCTTCAGATTTTTGCCTTTGCCAGAGCATGAAGCTAGCTTTGAAATTACTCAACTTTTCAAAGCTTAGCATAGCAACTCAAAGAACCAATTATGAAACCTACCCTAATGTAATAAAACTTCTGCTTTCATCCCATGTCTATGAAGTTCGTAACAGTTTAAATTTCGTGAGCCCTGCCACGCTTCCTACCCCTACTATTCTTGAAGACAAAATGTTACAAACTCCTATAACTCCTGTTTCATTCTGTACACTGTGCAGTGTACATAGAAAACGTCAAATACAATTGCAAACAGGTTTACAAACTGTTTGCTAACAAAGTTTGTTTGTTTGGAAATAGTTCGCAAGCAGTTTTGAAATTAACTGCACGACAATTTTGGTTTAAATACTTCTTGTATAAAGTTTTAAATATGAAAAATCGTCGCAGATTTTATTTTGCGCTGTTTTGACAAATGCAACCCTTCAACACTGTAAAATTGCATTTGCAACTGGAAAATAAATATAAGAACGATAACAACTTTTGGTGTTTTCGCACAGAAATCAAGTAGACATAAAACTTCACACTGATTGTGGCTTAGGTTGTTGTAAAATGTAATAATCATATAGCGAGCGCACTCTCAAATAACAACAAAAAAATGATAATTAAAAAAGCTACAATTTCTAAAAACAAATTGATATGAAATAGAGCAGGTGAATAAACGAATAAAAATGTATAGATACCAAAAAAAAACAATGAAATATTTTAAAATAAATGGTTACAAAAACATTAGAAATGTGTGTACATCCAGAGAATTATTCAAATGATGAATTTTAGTGATCAAATCATAAATCTATATAACACCCTATTGTATGCAAAAAGTATGATGGTTCATTCCCCTGACTACCATCATCATAATCATCATCAAACCAATTTCAATTCCATTATAATTCATTATATTATGTTACAAATAATGAAAAATAATAACCTCAAGACTATAAAAAATTAGTGAAAGAAAAAAATCAAGCCTAATTATAGGATAATTAAAATTTACATTGTATTCATAATTTTAACTATCCAGAAAAATTCTTTAAAAAAAAGTCAATACATAATGGAAGATGTTAAAGTTTACACAATAAACTTGGTAAAAATATTTTCACTTACAAAGAAGAAAAAAAAAAACTTTCAGAAGGGCTAGAATTTTTTTTTTACTTAAAAATTAATAAAAAAAATGGGATACTCCTGGTTTATAATAATTATGATGATGATAACATTTGAGAAGTTTAAATATAAACTTGATATAAAAAATTCCCCCTTCCCCTTGAAGTTTTTTTTATTAAAAATCGAAAAATAAAAGTTTAAAGCTCAACAACAAAAAATGTTTTTTTTTTTTTTGGAAGTTCATGAAACTTAAACTGTATAGGTCTACTTGTATATAGAAGATAAATCCAGCAAAAATGAGAAAAAAAAGGGAATTGTCCATTATGCATGACTGGATAGAAAAAACATACATGTTTAAGAAAAAAAAGTTGCAATCTCAAACAATGAGTTTAAAAAACCAACATTTAATCAAAAATTTAATGCGACGCATGATTAAAAATGGGAAAAAACACATTTATCAGTGAAATACAAACAAAAAAGTTGCAAAAAAAACTCGTTTTTACAAAATATTGTTAGTTTCTATGGTACGGTTTCCATGGTAGATTAAATTTAACCTAGAGTCCACAGTAAGAAGAAGTATTTCCGGTCGATATGTGCATGTTCTCACCTTTCAAATTGTTTTAAAATGTTTTTTTTTTAAATTAAAACCATTTTTTGTATTCATTCAAAAGTGGTTGATAGTCTATTGTCTTTCATAACATGTCAACCAAAAGCATTACACTGTATTTCAAAAGCTTGAACCTCACAAGTTTGCTATGTTGACAACTAGAGTGATTTGTATAATGTCCTGAAAGAAATTGTGTGTTTGGTATCAAGGGCCTTTGTGTGCCAGTGCATGGATGTGTCAATGTGAATGATGTATAGTTTATCCAAACTCCAAAGTAGTCAGTCGTGCACAATGCATTTCTTGCAAAAAAAGTCTATGCAAGAATAGGTACCAAAAATAAGTCTTATATTGCTTAGTGTGAATTTTTCACAATTTATTGCAAAAAATGAAGATCAGAGCTTTCTGAAAGTCAGTATGCGAGATAGCACTGCAATTATTGCAAGAATATTATGACATTGGCAAGAACAAATTGCAATGAATCTTGCTGTAATTATTGAAAATATGATTGACACTTTATGCCCAAAACTCTTGCAAATTGTATAAATTTACTAGTACACTTGACTATTTGACTAGTACACTTGACTAGTACACTTGACATTGCACTATATACAGTATGTACAAAACAACATTCGTCCTCATTTCTTGCTTTTAATCTGGCTGTTAAAACTTTTGGTCATTAATAAGATTAATTTCATCCCGTGATCAGATGATCACAAAGACACAAACTTCATTTTCTTTGGTTAGTCACTAGTGACCGGTTTTTTGCTTTTGTTTTATGGCAAGTTTTTCAAGTGTCATTTCAAAATTGCTTTAAGTATTTTGTTTCTCTCTTTCCCCCCCTTATATATAATATGCCATCAGGTAAGAAAATTCCTGTCTTCAATTTCAAAGCACTAACTATGATATACCTTAATGTCATTAAACATGTTGATGGACATAGTATGCATCAGCAAAGTGACAACAATTTCACGAGAATCATGACAAGAGGATAAAGACATAGATATAGTATAGCTCCAAGAATCGGACTACTAACATTTAGAGATGTTGATAGTGGTAATGGAGAGAGAAAACGACAACATTGATCAGGATTCAAGAGGAGTGAAATAGGTATTTCCTGCCTAAAGTTGGAAAATAGGCGACACAAACATGATGCACAAGACACATGCCAAAGGGAAGAAAACGCAAAGAGACAAATTATATATTTCCCCTCTTCTCCCCTATGTTTCCATTCATTTGAAGAATAAAAAAAGACATTTTTGGTCAGTCGTGCAGACTTGAGTAAATGATTCCCCTCAAGTGGTCACAAAGAATGAGAATGTCCACTAAATGTTTTTGACATTAGGTAGAACTATAATAGTTTACAATAACATCTCTTTTTAGAAAGTCCAAACAAAATAGTTTTGTCTTAAAAGAATTTCTCAAACTAGTAAAAAAAAATACTTTTAATGGGGGATAATTCAGTTTGAGGCTTAAATGTTGTTAAAAACATTAAAAGCTTCAATTTGAACAAAAATCATTTGGTTTTACGTTACTAAATAAAGATGAAGACCTACAATGAACATACTGTAGATAGACCAACACATGTTGGAGTTCACACACAAAAAAAAAATTATGAAAACTGCAGCTGCAAAACCCCCTGTGACCAAAAAACCACTGTTAGATTCATTCAGTTGGGAACTTGGGACTGAAATATACCTTATTACCTCCAGAAGAAAGACCCCTCCTCACTCAATGCACCACTTCTACCCTCTTCAAAAAAGTTGAAAACCCTCCACTTTCTTTCTTAGGTTTTTCTTATCCAAGTTCAAATCTGCCCCTTAACATTTATATGAACAGAAAAATGGTAAAAACTCGTAAAGTAATAAAACAGTCAAGAAAAATCTATTGAGTGAGATAACTTAAAAAAAAAACAGGAAAAAAATCCCTAACCAACAATTTGATTTTTAAGGTGGCAAATGATGTAGTGTCATCATAGAAAAACAGCTGAAAAGACAAATAAGACTGATTGGTGGCAATTTTTTTTTCTAAGATAATCCCTCACATCAATTTTAACATTTCATCACTGAAAAGTTTGAAAAAAAAGTGATGAAAAAGCCACTAAAGTTATATTGTAGATAATACATTTAAGAATGTAAGAATATAAGAAATTTGGATAATAATGAAAAACACCTGCAGATTCCATCAGCAATTACTTTCAATCAAATAGCATCACTTAACGAATCTAAAGAAACACTTTTCCATATTTTCTTAGTAAAAATGATTGCATGCATTGATTGGCAATCATCTAATGTCAATCATCCATGTCAACAATATTAACCAAACATCACATACATATTACAAACATACTGTCAAGACAGAATGGTTTCATGTATGTGATTTTATGTGATGTGACAGACTCACACAGTAAAGACAAAGATTCCACACGCAGAAAATACTAACTAAAACGCAACTGAAAACAATTTATTTATTTTAAATAATCTATTTTAATTGTAATGCCAACTTTCTGCCAAATAAATAGAATCTAAATTAAAAAAAAATGCCTTTTCAATCGCATTTTCAGGTAACGTTTTCTGCATGTGGGTGAGGAAAAACCGTAGCATAATTATATTGTCAAAAGTAAAATATTTATTCAAATAGAAATCAATAAATCTTAATAAAAATAACCACATCACCTTACAAAGTATAAAATTAATTAAAATTTAGAAAATCTTTTATTAAAATTTCTCACGTCAGAAAAAAATGAATGTCAAAATCATGAATGATATAATTTCTCTTTTTTTTTCTTCTTTTGCTTATTTTCAACAGAAAAAAATCAAGTCAACACCTCATGTAAAACATCTCGATTACAATTTATACAAAGTCTAGAGAATAATACACCAACATAATATATATAACAAAGAATATGGAAGCAAGTCCACCTTTTAACACATCAAGCATGAATTCAAAAAAAAAGTCCTTTTAAGAAAAATCATAACAAATGCACAGGATTTAAATGGTTGCTAAGCCTATATAAAACTTCATTTCCCTACAGGTACATTATATGAAGGAAGGAAGGGAAGGACAATACTTTTATATATAAAGTCTAATTCTTGTTTATAGTGTGCAGCTTTACTTGCCCTATATGCCTACAATATCGCTCATAGCCATTCACATAAAAAACCAATTTGACTTTTCCCCCATTCTAACTTTTATACCCCCTCATCCACTTTTCGAATTTCTCCCCTACAATACTGCGTATTCCAATTTAAAACTCGAGTACAGCCCTCGTACCCTCCCATGGAACACCCCTCAATAACACTTATAAACCCCTACTTTAATACTGAAGGTCTTATGGAAGGAAAAAAAAAACGTCTTGACAAGTTTCCCTCTCTGACCATGGCAAAAGGTGTGTATAATAACCCCATTTTTTTTTAAAAAAAGTGCAGCAACTGTGGAATGTCATTTTCTCAAATAGAATATATTTTTTCTCTCCATGGCAGACAAGACCCTTATATATATAATTTCAATATATATACGCGTTTCTTAAAAGATTTAAAAAGAAACAGGGGACATTCCCTCTCTAGTCTCTGCAGAGCCCACTTCCGATCTTTCATCTGAGAATTGAGAAAACATACCAAAATTGTCCAGTTCAAAGAGTCTATTGTGTTCATTTTTCTACACAGCATGCAGGGAGATACATAAACATGCGGTTCTCTATATATTTGGGACCATATCTACAATATATACGTATAGGCCCAACCAATGAAAATAAACACTTGTTGAAGCAGTCATGCTTGAAATGTCTACCAAGGACACCATGTGCTTATAATATACACTGGTATAAGTCCATGAATATAAATAAACACAATGTGGAACAAAAAACCAGGCATATACACACCTACAGTATTCTCAAATCTCAACCTTATAGACTGCACCATAACACAATATATTTTTGACTCAATAGACAGAAAAAACATATCAATTCAATCAACTGAAGCAGCAATGACCATGTCCAGTTCTAGTTATTGGAACTGGAATCAGACTGGATAAATGTGATAATCATAATGTCACTTTCACATCACAGCCAAACACAGTAATAATTAAAAATGCTAACACACGTCACAGCTTATCAAAATACATCTGAAATTGCACCTGAAATCTAAAAACATAAAAGGAAACAATTTCAAACCTATTTCCTATACAAAACGCAAAATGTTGGACACTATGAAAATTATCATGTTGTATTTTGTATTGAAAGCACATAGTTATGAACTTATCTCAGTTTAGTTGTACTTCTTTCATATATAACTTATGAAATTCAGCCTATTCAGGTACTATGCCAACCGCCCAGCTATATCAGGTCCTAAAGTACTATATTAGAACAGTTGTATTTACTAGTTATGTAGTGATGTGTATTGCAGCATAAATTACATCATAAATTATGGTGTAGTTACTTTAGTAGAATTGATGTAGTGTGTTTTTGGTGTAAGCTAACTAAATTAGCATAGTGAAAAGAGTTCATGAATAGGTAAAAAAAATAATTTGGTAGCGCGACTGCAATTTGAAAACATATTACAGTAATCATATCCAGACCAAGCAAACAACAGCTAAACACGCCTTAATTATAAATATTTCATTCAACAATCAATATAAATTTAAATGAGTTCACCACTCACTCTATAGCTCAAAACAAGACAAAAAAATAAAGGGATGGTCAACACCAGATGTACAGAAGAAGAAGAAAAAACAATCTATATTAATAATTCAGCATGTTGACATGACACTGTATTTCTACAACTATTTGAAATGATGAATTATGTTTAATTATTTACATTAGTTTGAACCAATTGAAAAGACACCTAAAATTTCACCAACTGTCATTGTGTAAATTTGAATAATTTGCCAATTTAGAATAACATTGCACATTTGCATTTTTTTCTCTCGCTTAATCTATCCTTTAGTCCATCCAACACAAACATGAGTACAGTAAACAGTAGTACATGCTAAACTAAACCCCCAACTTTTATCCCTCCACCCCTAAGGGCGCCCAATGCCCCTTGCACTTTTAATTTCGTCATGCATACATATGTCATGTGCCATATTTCAAAACATAATAAATATATTTATGGATTTCGTAATGGCAGCAGTAGCAACAGCAGCTAGCTAGCTTTATTATCTATCAGCAATCGTCTCACGTCATTTGCACCCGATATGGTTGCATCAATCTCCATACCAGAGAAGGTTAATGAGTGAGTGCCGCAAATTCAGTGGCCGTGGCTCAAAGTCGACATGCAATCTCATTATAAAAACCCATGTTATTATCGCATCATGCATACATTGACTGTAGTATGGTAGAAGACCTATACAGAAAAATGTTGTAGACATAAAAAAATACTTCAAAAAAAGAGGCTGTAGGGTAAGGTAGGTAGGTAACCCAACATGATGCATCATTTAGCCTACTGCACATCTCTCTTATTTTTGCAACCAATAGAAAACAATTACTATTGCTTTTTTTTAAAACTAACATTTGAGTCAATACTGCGTGAAGTAATTAAAAACCAGATGCAGTTTCTTTTTTTCATACCTCTAAATCACAAGCCATGCAATGGTGAATGGCACTGAAATAGACTAATAATAAACTAAAATATAGAAGAAAAAAATGGGGTTTCATACATGCAATTTAAATAAAAAGAGAGGCCAATGTTAAGTGTATTGACAATTTTAAAATCCATGTACCCATAGATGGTAGTGCCTCCTCTAGTCTCTCCACCATCATCATCATCATCATCATCATTATGGACACATCCTTCAAAGTGTGCTTAATGCACTTAATAATATGCCATTTATGAATTTTTAGTTGCGTGTCCAACATCATGTGTGATCTGATCACAATCCTATTTCTATAGGTTAGAATCTAACCTATGGGACCTATCACTATTATAGCGTGACAAAGAATGTTCTTGATGTTCTGGAACAAGAACATCTTATCCCAACCAACCTTCTTAACAAACAGATCCAAATCAACCAATAAGTTAAGCAAGTAAAAGCTATTTTTTTGCACCAAAGTATAGCCGGTCACTGATCCTGGAATTTTTATCCATGCAAAGATTATTTATTGCATATCATTGCATATTACACTATATCAAACGTTTCTTTTCAGAAAGTTTCATCAAAATTTGACAACCATGACTGGACAATAAACTAAAAAAAAAATTCACATCTGCCCTTGAAAAGGGTTTGCCAATTGATTTTTTCCTTCAATTTTGTATATCTATTGTATTCTTTTCTGTGTACATACATATTCAAATATGTTGCATATGGTCATTAATTAATTAAAAATGTAGCGTAATTGAACAATTTTTTTAATTTTTTACAAGTTTATTTTAGTTATCTACAGCGTGTATTCGGGAAGTGCAGCGACCTAATAAAAAATCACTAAACTCAGAAAAAAGGGTTATATAAAGTTAAAAACCCATAATCCTATTTATTGAATAATTTGTTTAAAAAGGGTTCATAACAACCGATGAAACTAACAAATTTGATTTGAAAATTTTCAATTTTCTACTGTGGAAAAATTGCAATGAAGTTCTGAAGTTTAAAATGGAAATGTGAAGTGGATGTGTGGATGTGTTAGTGGGAAAATATTGAATCATAATTTCTTTAAAAACCGACATTTTTTAAAAATTGTGTAAGCTTGAAATCAATGATTCAAGCTTAGGCAATAAAATCTGAATAATGTATTAATATTGCACATAGATCTAATAGCTAAAATCTATAAATCATTACAGTAACATTACTGTTTATTGCTCCAATAGATCTACTTCCAAGAATTAACAACATACTTCAACATAAAAACATAGGTTTTATGAAATAAATTTATCTACTTTTATTAATAATAAAAAAAAGTTTCTAGAAGATGGTGCCAGTTTGATAACAATTGAATCATATGAATCATTAAAAGAGTGCTTGCTTATAAAATAAAAATTATCAGTAAGATTACATTGTGATAACTTTGATAAGTTCGATTAAATAGAGAAGATACATTAACCATTTATCATCTTACCATAAACATAGTGTTGCAACGTTCATTCATTACAAATGTCAAAATTATGTTTGAATATTATATGATGTATGTTTGTTTCTTGGGCGACAACAATCAATATTGACAAATAATGACAAATTCATGTTTCTAGGAATTATGATGACGACATTGCTAAAATGTCAAAAATGAAAGTGTAGGTGTTTAATATTTGATTGAAAGTTAAATAGAGAAAAAGTTTGAAGTTTGTCATGTTGTTTGTCAATGTCTTGTGACTTTTTTCGACAGCACAGTAGTCAGTAGTAAATTGTTTATGTCTTATATTATTAGTAAATGTGTGTTAATGCAGACATAATGTTGGAAATGTGTATGTTGTTGTATGTCGCGCAGAAATGGTTCTTATTTTTTCGCTCTTATTTGTTAATAATCGATTTCTCGGTTGAAAATAGAGACAAATTCGTCATGGAAACATTTTCTGTGGCAAGAATGACACGCCACAATGGCAAAACAAAACTATTCATTCAAATAGAACAAGAAAAAAAATATGTATAAGAAATAAAACTCGTTTTTTTAACTTTATGATAGTCTTCACTAAAACAATTTCAAGAAGAATCTGTGAACCAAAACGACAAAATAAAATTATAGAAAATATTACATTAAACTGTAAATTTTTAGATTCACAATACTGTATACAGTACATAAACCTGCAGCATTATTATTAATAAGTTAATAACATATTTTCTAAGTTGCATTGTAAACTGAAACGCTTCTTAATTTGAAATTCGATTCATTCATGCTCTAAGATAATAATTCAAGATTCAAACCATAAGCTTATTAACTTAATTTTTTTTAAAAAAAGGGTAGATAATTTTACAATTATATTCTTTCTATATAATGTATACCAAAATTAGGTCTTGATAATTTTTTTTTGTTCATCTGACAAGTGTTTATCATCCTATTTCTAACAAATACTGATTAGAGGATGAGGTAATTCATTTCAATTGATTGATCGATTGATATACCAACTTTATCAAATTAGTTTTTTTTTTTTATCAAAATCTCACCAACTGTTTTTGTGTGTATTTTGCCACATAAAATAGAAATGATTGATTGTTCTATTGATACAAATTACATTAATTATTATGATTCAAAACTTCATTGAATAAAAAAAACGATTTTAACAATATAAATTAGATGATCATATTTAAAAAAAGCTAAAGTTGAATAAAAAAAAACATTGCTCACAACTACAAACAATATTATTACATGTGAATTTGTTGAGAGAGAATCTTTTTTTTTTTGCTATTGTATTGTTTAGAAGAACCAAAAAAGCCACGTATGGAACAATGACCTGCCACCCCCTTTTTTCAGATCAGATTTGCTTCTAAAGTAGAATAATTTGCATCCATTTGTCAATAGAAAATAGCTACTACTTTGTTACCTTCTTCTTCCAATTGCTATAAGCAAAAAAAAAATATAAGTATTATACATCTTTTGCATATGCAAATTAATAACAGGTTAAAAATGTTATATTGCTAATGATGTACCCCTCCTCCCTCAAAAACAGATAGAAAAGAGAAAGCATACCCCCATCTTTATAAGCATACACAAAGATGAAAAGGATTACAGAAATTGCCATAATTCAAAGAGAATACAAATGAACACAAAGAAATTGAGCTAGTTTAAAAATAATAATAATACTTTCTATTTTACAAAGTGTGCCCAAAAGTGCAAATAACCCCCTTATATAAATTATAATACTACATGAGTGACGTATGTACCATACTAATAAGTTAAATCCGAAATACAAATGCGTAAAAAGCAAAAAATTGCATACCTGGTAATCTTTGAAAATTTGCATAATTTCATTTATTTCTTAAAAACACCTTTTTGACAGAAATAAATTCTACAATAGGGTTTCTTAAAGTAAATCGTTATGATTATGCATTTTCTGTTTTTGCTTCAGACATTTTTTTAATTAATTGTGTTTTTGCTATATAATATACATTTTTTTATTTGCATAAAATAAATAATTTTCTTGCATTTTTATTTATTATTTTTTTATTTTATTATTTTATTATTTTATTATTTTATTATTTATTATTTATTTATTTATCATTTATTTTTATTATACTTTTTTATTTGCATAAAATAAAATAAACCAACTCGTTTTGATTTTGCATTTTCTGTTATTGCTCTTCTGATGGCTGTAGTTATGACTTAGTTACTTCAGACATTTGCTTAATTTTACTTTTGCTATATAATATACATACAGTATTTTAATTTGCATAAAATAAATCATTTTCGTGTGTCATTTTCACTTTTTGAGATATACTTTTATTTGCATAATTTCTAAAAAAACAACTTGCAAAATTATGAATAAAATAGTTTTCGCTTTACTCATCATTATGACCTCATATTTTTTTTTTAATTAAAAATATCAAGAAAAACTAAACGGAAAACGATTGGCCTAGTTTATTAAACATATATTTACAAAAAAAACTAGATTTTTTTCTGATAGAGCACAAAAGAGGAAATCAAACATCCGTTCACACGCACACATAATACACTAACATTCCAAAGGTTTTTTTTACAATATGGAAAAGGTTATACACATCAGTGCTGATGATCGAACTGTAATTTTGAACAATAATAAAGAGTGGGTGGGTGTCTCACACACATACAGTATATACACACAAGTTCAAAAGACTTTTTAAAAAATAGCTGTATATTTAAATACTGTGAATCTAATTATGAAATTTTAGTTTTATTTGAATGAAAAAATGACTAACATTCACACCTGTCACGGTTTCTGCATACATGGGATATAGAAGAAGAAGAAGAAAAAAAAAATGTTATGTTCACCCAAGTTATGATTCCCTGATGTCGAAATTAAAAAAAAACTCAAATACATCCGGGATTTTGTTAACATTTCCTATATATTTTTTTGTAGGTTCCGGTATAACAATTTCCTAAAATCAAAACCTAATGTCACACATACAGTACAAACACATGGTGGACACAGGAAAACTCTTTTAAGTTTTCTACCAAATAAAGAAAAACACACAAGGTTGAATTAAAAAATCATAATACCACCACAACCTACACATACTTTCAGAAAGAATTATAGTTGTGTTTTTATTGTTTTGTTTCATTTTCTACATATATAGTTTGTGTTTATGCTTTTATGAAAAACTGGTCATGGTCATCTATGTAAGATACATTGTCATGCACACACACACACACACACATATATATATATATATATATATATATATATATATATATATATATATATATACACTGTATATATAGAAAACAATGTATAAATGTAATATTATCTATATTTGAAACAAATAGCTGGTATTCATTGAATGTGAATGCATTTCAACCTTTAATGCCACCAAAAAACCACCATCACCATCACATGCCGGAAGATAATGTAGTAGTATTAAAATTTCATGAAAAGAAAAGTAGCAATACAAGGATGGAATTTCTTATGTTTTCAAAGAATAGCCTCATCACGATGAACAAAAAAAAATTGTAATAAAAAAGCATGTATGGAAAAGAAAAAAAGAAACATGAAGTAACATCATCACAAAAGTTCAGCTTCTTCTCATTTTAGACATAGAGAAGCAAGCAAATGGCTATTTCATCTTTATAATCCTCCCTTTTCCTTCTTTTATATGTCACACAAAACACAATCGATGATGAATCAAATCAAAAATGGCTGCCAAAATGTGTGTGTGTGTGTTTAGGCGGTAGCCAATTTATAAACAACATCTTAACAAATTTTTGTTTCTGAAGAGTGAAGACACCAGACAAAAAGGCCAATGAACGCTTATTTTCTATAGGCTATTTTATACCTTTATGTATATTTGTATTTATGTATATATTCTTAACATGATGACATTTCCCCTTTTTAACCTAAACCACTTTTACCATCGAACACCCCACCCCCTCTTATTATTTATATGAAATGAAATTAAAATTTATATAAAAACAAATCTGCAATTTTGACTTCGCCTTTAAATGCTTTCTAATTTTTTTATATTAATTTTTTTATGAAAAATTACAAGTGGTATAAATAAATGGTGACATCATATGAATTTGTAATGCAATAGGCATATAAAATTAATGGTTTATGACACACCATAACCACATTTCTTGAGGCTCTCCCTCCTTTTTCTTAAAAAAAGAGCATGCTTAAATGTTTTAAGCATTAATCCCATAGGGCAACAATATAACTTGGATATAAGTTCAGGTTAGCCCTCTTTTTTGTTGTTGCTGGTTGGTTACAATATGTATATATACATTATATTAAATCGGTCACTTCAAAAGCATTTCAAGAGAAGATGCCACTCAAATAAAAAGATTTAGACCTTCTACCTTGGCTTAGAAATAAAACTTCTCTTAAAACTCATCACATATCAATTCAATGCAAAAGCTTTTTATATTACGGCCATTTTAAAATTTTTTTATACTATATATACAGGTATATATATTGCCTTCATTTAACACAATCGTCACCATTGTTCCACAAGGTAAACCAGCAAGTTTAACAATAACCATGTACTAAATCTATCCACCCTCATTTGACCAACCTCACACCCCTCACCTTTTCTCAAGCATTTTTATGATATTTTTTTTTCCTTCCTAAAAAATGTACTTCTCGTGACAACATAAAAATTGCTTATTTCCCTTTTGTTTCTTAATTAGGAAACAGGACGTTCATTTAAAATAATGCAAAAAAATACCCTTTTTGTCAGAAAAAAAAATGCACTGTACAAATAAATCTCTAGTGACTTTATGCATAGTTAGACCTAAATTTGCAAAAAAAAAACCCACACAACTGTTTTGGTTTCAAACTTCTTTTGTTCTAAGTTTTTTTTAATAATTGGTTAACCACCCCTTATTTTCTTGAAGAATAATTAACTAAATTGTTTCGAACACAAAAATAAAAAAATATAGAATCTCTTCACATAATTTTTTTTTTCTAAAACAAAAATTAGAAAGTAGGTAATGAGATGTTCGTGATCTCGAATCTTAGAAAACTTCGAAAATAATAACTGTAGTTTCTATTCGAATTTTTTCCAAGTCAATTAAAATGGGTTGTGTACTTCTCGAAATTATCCTCTCACCATTATAATTTTTTTTTCTTTAGAAAAAAGTTCAATTTGTAGAGGTTAACACACAAAAACATAAGAAACAAAAATTATGGTACCTGGGCAATTCTAGCGTAAATATATCCCTGATCCACTTCTGGCATGTGTATTTCGCCCCGATCCTATCCAACAAAAACAAAAAAGGCAAACAAAAAATTAAAAAATGGAAAATTATAAAATGTGTTAGAAACTAGAATAGTAGACGGTTTATTACTGAAGCAAAACGTTTGCACAAAACGCATAATCACGTTTTTAACCTCTACTCTAATACCATATGAGTGCCATATTTGTGCAATAATAAATAATTAATCAGTTTAATCCAAAAATAAAAATACATAAAACTCACAAATTGCATAATTTTTGGAAATGCGAAAAAAATTCTAGCGATTGTAGTTATTAATTGCTTCAGACATTGTGCTTTATCTTTAATATTGCATAAAATGAACAATTTGCTTATTCAGATTTTTTGGGGTTTGTTTTCTATTTGCCTTCTTCAAATGCACAATTTCTAAAAACTATCTGAACATTTCGTTCTCTTAAAGCTTTGGCCTTAGTTGTTACAGATGGTATTTTCTTTATAATATGTTTAACATTAGTAACAAACTTAAAGCAATTTGAAAAATAATCAAATTTTAAGATTGAAACATAATTTTGAAATAGGCCTACTAAACAGTTTGCTTTTAAAAGATTTCTTCAAGAAAATATTTCTAGCATGTTTCTAGCATATAGTCTAAAATCCTAGTTCCTAGTTTCTAACAACTTCAGAATTTTTTTTTACATAAACTTACTTCGAAATAACATTTACGTTCATAATAGAAATTCTTGCATATTAACAGTTTTAAAAAAAATTTACATAGTGAGCTAACTTGTCAAGTTTTAGCTCAGTGGGAGCTAAAAATTCATACAAAAAGACAATCCTTGTTTGAAGTCGTTTCATTTACATTGTATGTTAAGGTGAATCCAAAAATAAGATAAGACAGATGATAATCATTATCCATTTCAAGGCGAATTTCTATCTAAATACAAAGAAGTTTTTCTTATTAAAAGAAACCTAGCCTAAAATTCTTTGCCAAACTATCCTTGTATTATATCAAATCTAAAAAGCATGACTAACGATTAATTAAAGCGTTCAATTATTTAGCTCGATTGTTATTTTTTTAAAAAAAAAGTCAAGAAGAATAAAAACTTTTTTCGTGAACTATAATAATAAATCCGGAAGTACATCTTTTTCAAAGGAGTATACACCATAACTTTATTATATACTTGTATATTGACTTTTAAAAATTCATGCACACTGCCTCTTGTATATAATTTTAGAGAAGACCAAAAAAATGAAAATATATCTTTTTAAAAAAAAATTAAAATTGCTAATATTCCTTGTAGCTATCAATATAATTAAAAAATATAATAGAAAAATACTATGGCTAATTTTACTAAATATTGTCTGAAGTTGCAACAAATCATGTTCAACATTTTTATAAAGTTCTATAAACAATATTTTTCTGTCTTTAAAATTTATTAAATTGTTTGTTTGTACAAAGATGAAGCTTATCACATATTGAAATCTATATTGAAATTAAAACGAGATATTTTTTTTTGTGACTATAAAGTTATGATTTTTTTTGTTGCTCATGAAGATACTGGCGGCTTGTGAGGTCCATAATTTATCTTAATGTAGGTAATAAAAAAAAATGTAATTACATCTAGCTTTTGATTATGAGATGAGATCATGAAAGATGGGGTAAAAAAATTCTGGGGGTTGGAGAGAGGATAGATGAATAATAATAATAATAAAAAAATATTAAGATCTTCATCTTTCGATTATGATGGCATCATATATCATATATAGAAGGGGAGATAGAGAAAAAAAATGAGGACTTATTACTGTGATAATTTCATATTTTTTTATTTCATATAATTTGACAGATGAAAATATCACATTTAAAGAGGCTTTCTTAAAATGTAAATTTATGGATTATAGACCCAAAAAAAATTATGTATAAAATAGTCTAATAATTTTTGTTTCATTCTTCTTCTATACTTTTTTTCTCTTTCCTTGTAATTATTATAAAAAAAATTTATAGACTATATAAAAAAAAGTGCAACAGAAAACTTAAATTTTGCATCAGGAAATGAGCAGGATCTCATGAAGATGTCCACATTTAATAGAGAGAAAATTGGATGTGTGTATATCAATCAATCTCGAATAAATCTCTTATAAGTCACGTTCATCACGATTAGTAAATATAATATAATGTATATATAACCTACATGTATTAGTTGGAGTGTTTGTACTAACGTGACTGACTATATTCTAACTACAAGGTATTCCATCATCATTGTTCCGGCAATTGGTGTGTAATTGCAGACAGAATGAGAGAGAAAAAAAACTTATGAGATACTATACATGTATAGTATATATTTATAATGAGATGTTGCAAACGCATGAGGGATGTTTATATATATATATATATATATATATATATATATATATATATATATATATATATATATATATATATATATATATAATATAAAAAAGACAACCCAACATTGTCAACATATTCCCATTAAAACACTTAAGTTGCCTAGCCTCAGATTTTACATATACAGGCCTTATAAAGATGTATTATATAGGCTAAGCAAGCCTAGATGATAAATAATAATAAAAAAACATGTATTTTTGTTTAACCATGAATGAGGAATAATTACAGGTAGTACCAACATTGTTACCAAAAAAATTGCTAGGACGTGTAGTCTTTAACCTATTTCTAAAAGAACCACAAAAAAAACTTCTCTGCCCAACTAATTTGCACCTGAAAAAACTTAAGACAATTACTTGTATTACAATGCAGATAGAATTTAAGTATCACATTCATATTGTTAAAAATTGAAAATCATCAAAGTTACCTAAAAATAATAATAAAAAAATCTGGTATACCCGCTTCACTAAATTTTATATACTAAAACACCTAAAATCCTACATCAGCAAAATAATAAAATGCAACAGAAATCTTTAAATATTCAGTTTTGAGATATAATTTTAAATCGAGAAACCAAGTATTTCTATTTATAGGAAAATGATTCAAAAAGATTATCTTTGAATGTTAGGAGGATGATTCCTCAATGACAACAACTTTCAAGTATTTTTAAAAGGAACAACTGAAGGATGATAGTGAAGGAAAGTATTCAAATCCTACAATAGCTAAAATGATAAAAGCAGACTAGAAAAGTCCACCTATGCTGTATGTAAAGAGTATACAGATTGAATGACATTCTCCCCAAAAACGACATCCCTCCTAAATGATCCTCCTAATCCTCTATGTTCAAAGTAATAATAATGCTGAGGGGATAGTGTAGGGCTGTGAGAGTTCTACAGTACATACTGCAATATAGGTATAATTCACAATGTTAGTCCAAGCTCCTTATAATAGCGTATGTTGAAAAATGAATGGAGCAACAATAGGACTTATGTTATTTTACCGGATTAGAAGGGAAGTTAGAAAAATCCTGCATTTTGACAAGAAAATCGACAATTGTCCAAGATCTTCAATTGAGATTCAGAAGAAAAAAAAATGTCTTCAACATATTTATACCTTGATTCCTTTACCTTAAAGTACATCAGATCATACATAAAAAATAGACCTATGCCCCCTTCTTAATCTCATAATTTCAAACTTAACTTTTTTAAGTATTTGTTAATTGTTTAAAAAAATTGAAAATATTATATATTTATATAAATGGTGTTACACAAAAAAAGTTCTAGCCTCATTTTAACAAACAAGTTGCAATTTTCTGAACTTCTTTTTTTGTTTTGTGCCATATTCAACAACATTCAATAATGATGGCACACACATGCTTTAATGGAGACCAAAAAGCATGTTTCTCAGTTTTCTTTCAATTCAGCCAAAGGAACCCCAACAAAAAGCATTCCTATTTGTACCTCAAGGGATTTTTTAGCAATTTGTATAACAAACCCGAAGTCATAAAAAAAGCAAAATGGTTTCAAAACTTCAGAGTGATTATTCCACACCTTCGCTTCAAGGAGAGTTGATCAAAACAAGTTTTCTCAATTTAAAAATAGGTTTTTTTTCCCTCTTCTTTTTCTTCTTCTGAATGTTTTTTCTTGAGTTTCTACCATATAGCAGCATACCTATATACTATACTGTAGTGTGCACTATAATAGAATATACAGAAAAGACAAAACCACAGCCATCTTTTTTTATTCCATTGGGTCAAAAAACAACAAAAATAAAAAAGTAACTGAAAATTGTGGATTAATAATGGATTAAGAGTGAAAATTGTAAAATAAGGCAATTACACTCTTGAGAAATGAAAAGAAAAATTGTGAAACTCAAACTTAATAAAAAATACTTCTAAAATTGAAAACTATATCAAGTTTTTTTTTTCTTCAGTGACGAATAAATCTCATGAAAAATAATTTCCAACATGTTTACAAATTTGGTCAATGGTTAGTGATATCACACCTAAAAGTATACGAGCAATAAGATATGATAAATTGCATATCTTTTATTTTCAATAAAATATATTAAAAACCTATAAAAACTAATTTAAAAAATAAATTGATTTTGAATTTGAAAAATTACTCTGCAAGCAGCCAAGAAAGCCTGTTTCAGAGGGACAAAAAGTCCAATTTCTCTATGTGAAATGCATTGTCAAAACATAAAAATATAAAACCAATAACAATTGTAATGTGTTCTGGTGCAGCTGAAATAATGCATTGTCAGAAAATTAATAAGAGCTTCATAATACAAGTTTATTTTCATGCATACAATCCTCTGCAAAAGAGTTCTATTGTCTTACCATCCTAGAAACAAATGACAAGTAAAAATCAAAATCTCTTGTTCGAAAAATCTTATTAAAAAAAATATTTTGTTAAGAGACCATGGTGGTCTCCCCACATTCCAAATATAATTCCCAAAACAGTTTACTTGAAGTTTTTTTTAGGAACAGAGCCTTCTATCATAACCTACTGTATGTTTGAGAGAGAAAAAAATACTATTCAGTCTACTGTTTTATTAGCATTGTCATAATATTGTATCAACAAAACATTATTGTAAAACAGAATTGAAAATTTAAGCTAATAAGTTGTGAAATTAAAAACTGGAATTCATAAATAAAGCAAAAAAACATGCAATCACAAAAACTGGTCAGAGGGAGGCTAGAGTTACTGTACAACTTGCATGATGTAGTAGTAGGTTTACTTTGGCCTTTAACCAAGTCTCTTTGATTGTAAAACACATTATTCTAATTACCTTATTCAGGAGTACAATTTTTCCTGTAATTCAGTAAAATACTCTTTAAAAACATTTTACGATATCTCTACTTTGAACAATTCTGAAATCAAAATGGTCAATCCTACTATAAAAGTACAATTAGCTCAAAAACGATGACAAACGTGACGAACATTTAAAAACAGTAGAAAGAAAAAGACAAGTTTTACTTTTTATTGGTGCACTTTAATTGTCAATCTCTTATCCCAAGCATTATATCAAAGTGAGGTAGCCTCATCATCATCCTCATCAATGTATATATTTTTTTTTCAATAGAAAAAAAACAAAAAAAACAAGAAAGATTGGTAAAAAAGGGGGGCTGAAAATGTGAAGAAGAAAAAAAACATCCCTTCCACCACCTCATCACATACTAAAGCCACAACCATGAATATTGATTGAATGGGAGGAGGACCCCCTTTTCCAATAAAAAAACAAGCTTTTCCTATCGAGAGCAATTAGCAAAAACGATCAAACTCACCTATAGATTGAAAAAAAAGTGCTACTATTACCACCACCACTACTACTACTATAAGTCCATCTTCTATAGACACATTCGTCAAACATGAAAGAAAGAAAAACTAGTACAATTAAAATACAAGTCACGTTAGCCAAAAATAAAAAAAAAATCCTCTGAAAAGTCCCACTCAAATTCTTGAAACCCCCTCTTCTTAAGTCCACAGTTGCAGTGGTCAGAGAATAAAAAAATGTACCACAATTAAAAACAAAAGAAACAATTTTTTTTCAACCAAAATGGATTTGCTGACAAATTATATTGAAACAAGTCCACCACTAACACCATACAATGGGTTTGCAAACAACAGCCAGACTATTTTCTACTTTTGTTGTTTCATCAAAAAAAAGCAGATGCACATAAGTTCAAAAAATAATATCAAAAAGGAAATAATAAATTATAAATAATACAAAAAAATGTTCTATCCTTACAGCAATCGGTGGCCGGTCATAAAAGATGAGCAATTAACAGGTTGATTCAGGCGAATATTTCGCCACATAAGATAGAAAGAAAGTAGTGGATTTTATAATAATGATAATAACAGTATATAGTTGAGGTTAATACCTGGCCCATTACTGAAATAAATATTAATATTAATATTAATATATATATATATATATATATATATATATATATATATATATATATATATACAACCCCCACCTCCTCAATATAAATAAACGTTGAAGAAGGAGACGCCAATCATAAAAGAATTAATTCTCAAAGACAAACAAACTATTTGGAAAAAGAAGAATGAATGGTTGGACCACCTTGTTGAAAATGATGATGAGTGGGAGGGGTGGGGGACAAGATGGGTGCCATAAAATGCTAATTCAAAATAAAAAGTGAAATTAATCAGCCCTCTATAATGTCTTAATATAAAAAAGGAAGAATGAACTTCCATACTATGTATGGACACAGTGAACATAATGAAGACTATAAAAGAGCCCTTGGCACACAGACCACTTTTCAACAGCAAAATGAAGTCAGGTTGTCGCCAAAACGGATCACCTTGAGTCTTTCTATAAAAAAAATACAGTGAAATTACACAGTTTAACGACCTTCGACTTTATTGTTTAACTGGAAAAGTGGTCAGTGTATTCCAACTCTTTAAGATTCTTTGAAAGACATAATTTGAGTCTTTTCATAGAAAATACATTGCAACCATATTGCAAACACACAGAACAACCACCTTCGATTTCATTTTGCAGTCAAAAAGTGGTCAGTGTATTTCAACCCTTAGACTGTTTGAAGGATAGAAAAAACTCCTTTTTCTATAAAAAAAAAAAAAGTGGAGAAACTATAAATTTTTTAGAGTTTGCCTAAAACTAAAAAAAAACATTTGCCATCACAATTGATAACAAATTTACTTTGTGAGTTTCTACTTTTTATATATATCTAATATATATTTATACTCATATAAAGTTTTAATGGCTAATTTTTTATTGTAGGCAATTTTAAATTCAGATGAGATGTAAAACGAATCAATTATTCAAATGTTATCACAAACGCGAGAGAGAGAGAGAGAGAGAGAGAGAGAGAGAGAAAAATACCAACTACTGTAACAAGAATAAATATTATTTGAAGGCTTAATTAAGACACCTGCACAGGTGTTTTTTTTTAGTTAAGTCTTTTCAATACTTTATTTTCTAGAAAAAAGACCTTAGACATTTAATAAGTTGAAAATGAAGCCTTGGACAGTAAGTTGGATTCTGGTGCAATTAAAATTAAAGATGTTTTTTTTTGTCAACCATCATTCATGAACAATGCTTCAAGTATCGGTAAAAGTTATTATAAAATCAATAAAAAAAGGAGACTCAGTCATATATGATTCATTGATAAATTTGTAGGACATCACCATTTTATACATGCCTGCATGCATTCAATGTAATAATGAATAACACGAAATGCAGGTATAAAAAAAAGCTTAAGTTGATTCACCTGCATCATTTAGGACAACAAAGAACTCAGCAGGAGAGAGATTCTCAGGTATGTTAAGGTCCCAACCAACCAACCACTATATTATTTGTAATGTATGTGTAGTAAGTATAATTAGCGTAAAAAAAAGGTACTGATCAATAAAATGTTGTGTCCCATTCTAGATGATGAATATGCATTGACTATTAACACACAATAGTTCGTGATAAAGCAAACAACGCCTGTTTTTTGTAGATATTTTTTTTTCTATCAAAAATTGGAAGAAGCAAAAAAAAAAAAAAAATGGGTAAACAACGTGTGGAAGAAATTTGTTTCGCATCATTTTCATCGCTAAATATTTTTCTGAAGAGTTCGAACAATGAACAACTTTTGGATAGAAAATAACCGGCTATTTATATGCATATATAATCATAATAAATGCAATAATAGAGAGAGAAGTTGTGCAGTGAAGGTGGTTATAAGTTATAATGATCAGGGAGGAGGAGATCATTGCAAACACAAAGTCATTACAATTTTTTATGAGTAGCCATGACCAACCCCTAAAAAAATGATTTTCATAAGCTAGGGAAAAAAAATAATAATAATGGAAAATGGCACTTTCTAACAAATAGTTGTGCATCATAAAGTTTCATACTAATATATAAAAAATAATGATGACGTCAAGGAGACACACACACATGTTATCCCTATATGTTTACCATAATATTATTATACAAAGAGAGAGAGAGAGAGAGAGAGTAATGGACAGTAGTAGACAATTAGTAGGTGCTCCCCACCCCATACCTTTTTTGTTAGAACCCCTTTACACTTGAATATAAATATCATTGATTCATTATTTATTCATCATCACATCAGCATAATATTACCTAGATACATAATATTTATATTCAAACAGGAAAAAAAAAATCTTGGATCGATCATAAATATTGCAAAAAAAAATATACTTTTTAAAAACATTATGCCAGAATTTTTTTTTAATAATTGCAGTATATAAATCGAGATATAAATATATAACCACCAGATGTCGAAGTTTATAACTTCATTCAAAACGTATTTTATATTGTTTGTACTGATGGTGGTGACATCATCATCAAATAAATACTCAACTCACTCAGCCTTTTGTCGCCGCACCTACAATATTTTTGTCATCACTCATCATCAGGTGTTTATATCCTGCTGAATGAGGCCGTTATTTGTTTTTAAAAAAATTTCAAAAAATCATTTTTTTTAAGAAAATAACCCTATTTTTTAAAAATAATAGTTAAATCACAATACTCAATATCTTATCGGATAAAGCCTTCATTGTTTAAAGAATTATTTTGTTGGCATTTTACACAAATAATTATTTTAAGAGGGGGAGGGGTTAGGTGTAAATACGTCTAGAATTCTGGTTATTCTTTCAGGAGCAAAAATAAAATAAAACTTTTAGAAACTAGAAGATGCAATAATGTTGATACATACGTACATTTTAAAGTAAATTGAAATGACCCAACTCCAAGCAGACAATATTTTTTTTTTAAATTTCTGTACATAAAAAGTTTATTTTAAAAGATATCAACAATGGAAATACTATTAAGCGATTCAGCTACCGGTCTAGTTTTTACAATAGAAAATATTGATTTATTCTTCTAGTTTGTAAAACACGTTCAATTTTTAATGTTGCTTCGAAAACACAGAATAACCAAAGTTTGATTCTAGTGGTCTATGTGAGTTACATATTTCACAATGACTTAAGCCTGGTTTACACGGGTAGAGTTTTTAGTAGAGTAGAGTAGCGAGGAGAGTAGACTCTACTCGCTACTCTACCAAAAATGGTTTTAGGACCGTTCACACGATAGAAAAAGAAAAGTTACAACAAATGTCTTGCATAACGTGTTGGACTGAACTGAACTCTACCAGTCACTCTACTCTACTGAAGAAAGTTGAGTCTACACGGGTATAGTGGGGAGGCTAGTAGAGTGTTTCAAGGTGGAGGGGGTCAGTAGAGTAGAGCTACTTTGCCACTCTTTGCCTACTCTACTCTACCAGCAAACCAGTACTCTACCAGCAAACCAGTACTCTACTGTAAACTCTACTCTATTGCGATTTTTGCCGGGTTTCTAAGGGTAGAGTTACTCTACTCTACCCAGTACTCTACTAAAAACTCTACCCGTGTAAACCAGGCTTTACTAATAAAACAAGCGTTTTCAATTATTGTAATTTGAAAAATACGAGCTTACATTCTATAATCTGAAAAAAAAACTGCTGGTTTAGAAAGTAGAAGGGCTGATCGATCACTTAAAAATATGTCCATGTTGATATTTTTTAAAATAAGCGTTTTATGTAAATTTGAAAACGACCTAACTTTAAATGTGTAATTGTAATTGAATTATGAATTATGTGTCATTGTACATTAATTGTAACAGACGATTTTTTTTTTAATTTTTGTCTGTAAAAAGTTTATTTTGAAAGATAACAACTTGAAAATATTAAGTGATTCAGCTATGTCCGCTTTCTTGTTTCTAACACACCTTTAATTTCTCCTTACAGGGAAGAATCACACATGCTGAAAAATCAGCAGAAATTAAAAATCAGATTATTTCTATGATCCTTTTCACTAAAATATATATGGCGCTTCTGTTAAATTCCTTACAAAGTGAAATTCCGTAGAATTTTATTATGCATGTGTGTTTCTTCCCTCAGTTTTAAGAAGAAAATCAAGTTCCCGAAAACGCAAAATACCTTTTTCATAGGAGTGTAACCCTTAGAAATTTTACCCGAATTCCTTCTCTCTGCTGGAATATAACTGTCCATTTCTTCAGACTCAATAACATGAAGAAACTCAAAACTTTTAGATGCAATCATTTTCATTAATAAATAACTTTTAAAACTAAAAAAAAGACTGAACTTAACTGTCCATGTGTAAAGTTACAACTGAAATTCGAAACTTGATACCAACTCCCTCCTACCTCATATAGAAAAAATAGATACGTGTTATTTTTTTCCAAAAAAAAAAAAACTCTTTATCTTTATAATTTTTACAAAACAAAATTTCTATGGCGACGGGTGGGCATAAGACTCAGTAAGGGGGTAAAGATATCAAGATTTACGTCACTTATCCTTCCGATAACACTTTTTTGTGTGTGTATCCGATCTGATTTCATTATTAACTTTTTTGGATGAATTTTTTCGAACTTTCACTTGAAGGTTAGAAACTTCGAAAAGAGAAATTATGTAATTAATACAATAAATACATACAGTACACACACACATATTATAACCCATCTGCTCAAGCCCATCCCAATTCCCACCACAAGAAAAATGTTTTAATAACCCCATACACAGGTCCCATTTAATAATGCACCTACCTCTCTTTCTCCCTATTAGGTCCTTTATATATATAATTACTAAACAACAATGAAATTGGGAGACAAAAAAGATCATTACACAATTATGATTTTGTTTTTCGACTGAAAAATGAAAACTATGTGAGGTTTTCAAATACATAGAGAAGATATTTAACAAAAAATAATAATTATGGGTGTCAAGTTAAGATTTTGGTCTTGTTTTAACTTTTTAAACATGAAGAAAAACTTTAATTATTTTACAAAAAAAACAAGTTGATAACGGAAAGAAATTAAATATAATTTCACTGTTTTTTTCTGCTTTGGTTGTCTATGCTCATTTAGAACCAATTTCGATGGTTTTTGCAACTTTTACTTCCAACAGAGTTAAAGGTAGATAGATAGAAAGAGAGTGAGACCCCTATAATTTTCGACATAATTTCTACCCTTAGAAAAGAAAAAAAAAACATCAACTAAGTTCTACTAACCCATCCCCCTTTTCCCTCATTTAAGAAAAATGTATGTCTGGTCATTGTTAAAATAGCAATAACAACTGCTAAGTCTACTTACAACAACCAAGGAATGGGTGATGATTTTCACCATTTAACAAGACTTACAAACTCTTAAGACCACATTTTGAAGTGTCCATTTTCAAAACAACTATGTACATTCATTCAATCTTAAGGATGTCATCTGTTATAACAAGACCTATATAACATTTTTCACTCAAAAAAAAAAAAGTCACAGGATATCATCATATCATCATTCAAACGGAAGTTACTTGTGGTAGTGATTATAAAATGTTGGAAAACTTTTGGTTGCTAAGGCAGAGTAGGGCCTACTCATTACAACAAAACCAGACACAACTGCTGAGACTGGCATTGATACAAGGGTTTCGAATATAAAAATCAAAAACAGTTGTAAAGCCTAGTACACACTTGGAAACAAATCATATCGAAACTGTCTAGTGATTGTCGAGATATATTTGCAAGACTTTGTATGTATCTAGACAGTATTTATACATTATCATGCGTCCATACTTAATTTCTGTTGCACAAGATGTAACATATTTTCCATTTCGAATGAGAGGCTCGGAAAGCTTGTATCGCAAAATCCCCGGACTTCGGAACATTCTCTCCAGAACGTCTTGCAAATGTATCTCAACAGCCACTAGACAACGCCAGACAATAGTGTTGCGCGACTTTGTATCCAAGTGTATATCCTAGGCTTACATGTTACATGTTGCACAATAGAAGTTAGGTATGGACACCTGATAAAAAGTGATAGTGTATAAGATACAAAGTCTCGCAACTGTATCTTCGAAAGTCGCTAGACAAGTCCCGATACATCGTTGCGCGACTTTGTAGCAAAGTGAATAACAAGGCAAATTTTCAACCGTTTGAGAGAAAACCACCAACTTTTAATGTAAAGAATAGGAAAGTTGAACAATGTTTCCCATTCAGGATGGGACTTATTTTTTAGTGAAAAAAAAACCGTTGGACAACAGCAAGGTTATGATGACGGAATCTTAAAACATTTACTTTCATTAACTTTTTTTCTTATAGTGTGGACGTGTTTCTGTAACTTTTTTAAACTTAAATCTCAGCAGATGAGTTTGTTTCATTTTGTTGCAATGTGTACTCGGCTCACTGTCACATAAAAAAACTAACTCTCGTTATTTAGTTTTAGTGAAAGTTTTGTTATTTTTTTTTGGGCTCACTTATAAACAAATGTTGGACATGGGTCATTCTAAAGAAAGTGAACTTTTTCAAGCAACATAAGACATATTTGATTTTTTTTTCTGTAAAGAGAAAAATGTCAGTTATGCATACAATTATAAGTGTATAATTGGCACACAAATCCCCCCTTTTTTCTCTTTAAATGTTTTTTCATATTTTTTTGTTGCTTCTGTGTTTATTATAAATACTTTCTTTTTTTTTTAACTTGACTCTTAAGTCGTGTAACTTCATTCTCAACTAATAAGTAGTTTTATGCTTGTTTTGTATCAACATTCTTCATGAAGCAAGTTAAAAGAAATATATATATATAAAGAAAATCCCATTGTTTTAAAGTAGAAAGAAAAAATAAGGAGGAGTTTAACTCTCGAGAGTTTTTTTTTGTATCCTCAACTCATATGGACAGACAAAACACACAAGACACAACAACAACAATTCAGTAATTTCAGTATCTCAGTTGGTTGTATGTTAAATTCAAAACGAGAGAGAGACCGAGTCTTAAGTCTCATTTTGAAAAGTTCAACTAAACTGGTTTTAAATCTTTTTCTTTCTCTTTAAACATTATAAACTGATACACTGACCGAAGAAGTGAATGGACACACAGATAGACATAAGAATAAGTTGAAAGAAAAGAAAAAAGTGCGTGGTCTTTTTTTTTCTGGATGCACCAGAAACTCTCTTCAACTTGATGTTATTAGTTTTAAAAAAAGCCCCTTAGGTCTTACATAAAGTTTTCTCACGACATTATATCAAATAATACCACCCATGTTACAGTTTATTATTAAAGAATAGACTGAATGCAGGTTTCTTTTATTTTAAAACTGATCCTTTTTTTTTTTGGTCTGCTAAGAAGTCAATTTAATACTTAACCTATATGTGGGTTTATATTATGAACACTAAAGTCTATAAGTATACAACTTCATAATCATCTTTTCAATATGAACAGTCAAGCAGTTTTGAATTTTTTTTTAAGCTAAATATTACTTCGATACAAAGTGGAAACTTTTAAATTAAGTCTGAATATTTATTCGAAATTAGAAGTAAAATCGAATTTGCATACATAATTTTCATAATGATATCTTTTAAAATAAACTTTGTATCATACATTATATTTTTTTTTAAAAAAAGTTTCGATAAATTTAAAAATGGCTGCCATTAGTAATGGTTTCGAAAGTGTATAATATGCGTTAAACTTTTTGCAGGACCTACATTAAGATAGAATTTAAATTGGCTTAGATACTAGAATAATGGATGATGAATTGATGATGATGCAAAAAATTAAATGATAATGATGATGATGATATCTTTAAAAATAAATAAATGAAATAAACTTTTTGTTTTGTGGGATTGACATTTGTATATTCATTTTGTGCTTGACATGCGCTTGACAATGCTTAATGCTGCATGTGGACTTTTATGTTCCTCTGCCATAGGCCTATTTGGCTGCTTGCAGAGTACTAATTGTAATTGTAATTAAGTCAGTTTGAAAATTATCTGTTTACAGCATTGTTTTTCTTGCATCTAATTTCTAAGATTTTTGAATTTTTTCTTTAAATATGCTCCTGAAATAAATGTTTGTATGAAGAATTGTCAATTTGGTTTGTTGTTCATCCAGCTTAAAAGTTTAAAACTTGTCATTAAAAAGTTTATTTTTAAAGATATCGTCATGAAAACTACCAATGCAACTTCGTTTACTCTTCTAGTTTTAAATGTAATTTTTTATGCTTCAAATAGTTCTTTACTAAAAAAATTGCATCATGTTCGAAACTGAAATTTCCTTCGATTACGAGCCGAATAGCCTCTACATACGAGCTGGAGCTCGTACGGCTCTTTCGCGTTAATGCGGAGTAACTTACATAGCAACTACACAGGCTTAGCGGCTCCTAGAAAATTGAAGAAAAATTCTCAAAAATATGATTTATGGACACAACCATAATTCTATAAAATACCACACACACACACATTGAAGTGTCATTGGTGTCTAAATACAACACCAAAATATACCAAAACTTACGAGTGGATATAATAACTTACCCCTTTGAGATTAATACTGACGTCACAAGGTGTACAGGCATCATGACGTGACATACTATAAGGAATATATCCAGGAATCGTGTAGATACTAGACTGACGAACTTTAGTCCTATCCAAATGAAGTACATCGCGATTATTATAAAAATCGTCTTCGCGTTCGTGATGATGATGATTATGATGATGAATATAAAATTCTTGAGGATCAGCGTAACTCATTGTTTATCACTTCTTCTTTTCTCCTAATTTTATAGAGTTTGGTTGTCCAAAATTGGCCGCACAACACATTCACCTATATACATATAGAATTTGTTTTTTTAAAATATATATATATATATAAAAAAATGACCTTTCTCAAAAAAACGAAAATTAAAAAATCCAGAAATTATTATTAACCATCCAAGTTTTTTTTTATATCAAAATTTGATAATAAAAAAATTGACTCCTTTCGAAGAGTCTCCAAACTTATAATTCCACCAGTAAAAACCTTTTTATTCTTCTCGTTATTTTTATGTCAAACACATTCTGAGAAGAATATGATGATGAAAAAACACAACAACAAATATCGGAAGTTGAATAAGTCCCAACATTGTAGTAATCACAGCATTATTTGTTGTTCTCCGACCTTTAAAAAAATATATAAAACAATAAACTTTGCAAAAAAAAAAAAGAGTATTATCCGAAAATTTGTTTCAAAAATATATATATAACACGAACACTGAACCAAAACCACGCGTTTGAATTAAAAATAAACAGACTGACTCGTTCACTCACTTTTTTTTATATTAACTGAACTATTTATAAAATAGGAGAAAAAGTATGGAGAAGGAGGAGGAGGAGGAGGGTATTGGTCTTTTAAATTTGAACTATAGCAGAAGAAAAAAAAAAGTTTCTAGCCGAGTTTAAACTTTGTTTTCCCCTTCACTGATTGGAAACAACTTAAAACTTACAATGTTATATACATACAACCTCACGTTGGCTTTCTGTGAGCCTGGAATGAAGTCACTCCAGTTAGTGGTGGTGGTGGACGTTCAACAACTTCAAAAATAGGGGAGGGTTTAACACACACACACCGGCGATCAGTCCATATTTACACCTGGAGGTAGAACCAGTATACACAACCTATAATAATAATAAAAGATGAAAAAAACACCTTTAAAACATGCAGAATACCAACAAAAAAAAAAGATAATAGTTATTCAATACAAAAAAAATTGATATGCGTGAATAATTTTATATCAAACAGAAGAAAATGAGATTATGCTGCACTTTAAATAATAATATAAAAAAATAACACTGAACGCTTTCAACAAACTAACGTACTTAAAAAAAATGGCATGAAAAAACAAATTTAAGGAGTTATAAGCTTATTTGAATTGTAGCCATTTTTTTTGGTTGTTTCTTCCTTCAGAAAATTTTAAAATTGTTTCTATGTATAGACTTAACATGGTTCAATAGTTATTTTTAGATAAGTTACTACATAATGAAATGAATGTCAACTTTTCACAGAAAGAAAGAAGTATTCAAAGTTAGTTAAGAAACTAGAATACTAGGTGATTGTGTTAAAAGTAGATTTGCACGGTAATATCTTAAAATAAAACCTATTGTAGTTTAAAAAATTATCCGAATTCCATTCTTTGTAATTGGTATAAACGTTTTTAGTGAAAAAAAAATGATTTTAAAATTGTCATATCGAAAAAGTTTATTTTAAAAGATACTGTCATGAAAACAATTTTTCAACGCATGTTATCTAACTATTCTGCGAGTAGTTAGTTTCTAACAAATTTTGAAAATTGTCTTGCAATTTTATTGCATCAACGTTTTTGAAGTAAAATATAGGCCTATTTTAGGTGAACCAATTTAGGTAAAATGGTATATTAGCATAAATGTTTTTAGATGAGAATTACTTCTTTTATTTCAACGTATAGATGTATAGGCCTGCTGTCATTTAGGTGAAAATACATTTAGAGTACAATGATATTTGGTATTGTTTAGGTAAAGTGTCTTAGAACCTTTAAAACTGCTAAACAAGTTTATTTTCAAAGATATTGGCATACAATATTTTTAAGAGACACCATTCTAGTTTCTTACAACTTTTGAGTTGCCTCTAAGTTTTAAAAATGGTTATGACCACATTACAAATGAATATCTATGTTTGAATTACGTTATTAAATTTATCTTTCAAAGTTTGAACCACTTTAAACTATTTTCTTTTTTAAGAAGTTTTTAGATAACAAAAAATGGGCACCCACAATGACACAGGTATTTAATGAATTTACAGCTCAGGAAATTGGATTTCTTTAGTCTTCTTCGAACTGTATTATCAATTCTAACCATAGTCAAATACACACAAGGTGGTCTTCAGTAAAGAGAAAAAAAAATTTTGCATTGTCATTGGAAAATGTTCAAACAAATTATTTTTAAGAAACTCGGTTAAGAACTTCAGAAAACAATAGGAGAAAATAATAAAAAAAGAAGTTTCAAAAAGAAAAAAAAAAGAATTAATGGTTAACATAACCAGTAACAACCTAGGTATTCAATATCACATTTCAAAATTAAACTTTGAAAAAAAAAAAAACTGAACAAAAAATGTAACCTAATAAATCGTCCTGACTACATTTACAAGCAAGATTTAGGAGCGTGGAGCCTGGAGGAACGCCACTGTCCAGGTGTCCACTTACAGTGGACACAACAGGCACGTACTGGCACAGGTGACATTGCGGCAAATGTGGCGGTCATTCTAGGCGCCAATGCGCCAAACATTGACTTTTATACAATGCTGAGTGGTGCAACTAACAAGCGTTTTATTTAAAGATACGTAGTTCTAAAACAATAACACATACACGTTTGTAATTTAAACTAATTGTAAATAACATAATAAAATATACCTGTAAAAAATTTGAATTATATTATTTGTGAAATTAAAAAAAGTTATTGGATAAACAAGCCAGCAGAAGTCCCTCAAAATTGTGATTCCCCAGGATCCACTCTATACTGAAAGGGTTCCAGGAGGCTCTCGAAACTAAGAAGATTCCCTGAGCATACAGAAACTGTTAAACCCTCGGGAACTTCTTAGAATTGGGTGTCCCTCAAGAGTGTCTCTCGTAACTCCAAAATTTTAATTTATGTTTACCAAAATTTAACAGCTACTTAAATTTCAAATGTGTTTACATGTTTGGTACCTATATTGAAATAAATGTTGCTAATTTTTGTTATTCGTCACTAGAAAAAAAAATATTTAGGGGGAGCAAAGCACTGACGCCGGATTTTGCCAGCCTAGGATTCCGTAGCTAATACGTGCCTGGGCGACACAACGAATACAAACGGCACCGGAACACTGAAAAACAACCACCAACGTCACATTGGTGGTTGTTTTTCAGTGTTCCAGTGTTTTTTGTGACTTTTATTTTAGACAAGATATTTTTCTTATTGTTCAAATGCGAGTACATTTTTTTAATTATCCTTGTTTTTTTTAGGGGAAATCCACTAACAAGTGGGTAGGTCATAATAAGATCTCCTCCTTTAATATGGAATATATGACCCATTCAGCCCAAAGTCATCATAAGGAAGTACTTAAAAAGTATATATATGGACATTCATGTAGAAAAGACTGTAACTAAATTGCTAGAAAAACTAACTAACAAAAACACTCTTTTTTGATAAAAGGAAAATAAAACAAATCCCCCCCCCCCAAAAAAAAATGCATAACTTTAAAAATTTGTTAGCCCAAGAGGTTCTAATTACACTTTTCAAAACTTATATAAGGAATTGTATTTAAAAAAAACATGGGAGTGAATTGAAAAAAAAGTAAAGTGTAAAAAACGAAACAACAAAAAAATTAACTTGGCGTTGAAACAGCATCGTAAATAAAGAGTCAAACTGACGTGTGGTTCTCTAGTAAATATAGTAACTAGAAGAAATAAATACTTTTAAAGAAACTAAACAGGACCTGTAAATTCTCAAAAAAAACCGTGTGTGTTTATTTCTTTACCAATGCGGAAATATGTTCAAATGTGAAATTCCTATTTTGTTTGCTTGTATTTTTTTCGTCTTCTGAAAATGAATTTTTTTTTTATAAAATGCAACAACGAATGATTTACATTAAAAATTACATTTCAAAAAATGTTTGAAAAAAAAATTGTTACAAAATCCAGCCGAGAAAAGTTAAATAGTAAAATACCTAAAAATAATCACTGAACTTTTCATTTGAAGGTTTAGAGAGAAAAGAAATTTCCCATCTTGAGACCACATGTTTAAAATTTTTCATCATTATACTTGTGTAACAAAACTAACAACTTCTCCCTCACTTTTTTTTACTTAAAAAAAAGATGCCATTTATTTGCAAAAAGTGAGAAAAAGAAAATAGGAAGAAAAATAACAAAAATTTTGAGCATAACTTCATATTTAAAGATTTTTTAAAAAAGATAATGTCGGAAGTATAAATGAAATATATGTATGGACATAGTCCATTTACAAATGAAATGCTTCTAATTGACTTCCTGTTGCTGGTGCCTATTTAAAAAAATACTATAAGACCATTAAGTTATTTAGCTCACTGTGGTCAAGACTCTTAAAGGCCCAGCTGGACCTCCACATGGAACTTCTAAAGTTTTAACTGTGTTCATGAACTTGTAGTATCCATAGTATTGCATGTATGAAAACAAAGTCTCATTCACAAAAGTTTTTCCATAAACTTTTCAAAGTTATTGACCAAAACAAAAAGTTGACAAAAACAATTTAAAAAACACATTTGAGCTTCCAAATAAAAAATACACAAAGTTAAATACAAAAAGCCCATGAACCAGTGGGCTTCTGCACAAAAGTCTAGCTCAGTCCATGTGCTGGGCTGAGCCTGGACTAAAAATCTTATGAAAAAAAAAATGCCCATGGACTTTGTAGGCCTCATAGACCTGGTGGGCTTCATGGGCCTCGTCATGGGCTTTGTGGGCTGAGCTTACACAGAGCCTCATTTTTTTATACAAAATGTAGGTCTCTACTTTCACATAATATGATAAGTTGATAACAGTTTTAGTCTCAAATTAAAAAAGAAACTTGGTACATAAACATTCAAATTAGGGGTCTTATTACAAAAAAAAATCACATAATTGTGACAGTCATACCGTATGATGTCACGTCTTGTGCACACCAGTCAATAACAGTCATATGACTATAATTGTCCTAATTTTTTTAATTTGCTTTTGTGATTGCTACAAGCTTATGGGCTAAATATAACAATTTACTGTAATATGACAGTCTTAATATTTTCTGTCTGTACTGAGGTCCAAGGGTTCCAAATTAGAAAAACGCTCTCGAATGACACTTTTTTGTGACTTGGTGCCTTGTTCAGAAGAGGATGCAATGTACTAAATTTCCTTCTTGAATATAATTAAAAAATGACACAAAGTTTAACATGAATAACAATAGTTCCAAATTACAAAACAAGAGTGTTTTAATTTCATTATTTTTTCAAAAGAAAAAAAAAATTTGTTGAAAAGAAGCAAGCGGTCAGTGCCCTATAGCAAAAATGTCCTTCCAAAAAGTTCAGATTTGTCTTTCGACACGCTTATTTCAGAGGGTCCCTACGGTGTTCTTAATTTTAAAATGTATATATACAGTATATACATTGGATGCTGTTTGTTAACTTTTTTTTTCATATTTTTTTGTTGGTTTCCTTTTGGTTCAAGAGACCAGAATTTGTTATTAGATACGCATAGTCAGAAAAATGAAAAATTAACTTGCAAACAAACCACACACAAGAGAAAGAGATAGAAAGTGGTAGCTTTTTAAAAAAAGTAGAAAAATGTATGTATATATTGTGTGTATAAGTACAAAATGTCAGTCGTGGTTTTACATTTTTTTAAACTAAACTTTTTCTTCTTCTTTTTTAGTAAAGAAGAAAATAGAGAGAAGATTGAGGGGGCTCAACCTGGCCGAAACTGAAAAATTCAATTTTAGATTCATGATTTATACTGAAGTTGCGCCCAGTCACTGCGTGTGTCCACCAAAAAAAAAGCCCTGTTGTCTTCCTAAAATGTGATTGATTCGCGCCCCTTGACTTCAACGCTGTCAGTTTTGAACTCAGTCAAACAAACAACAACTCCTATATATTTATGAAAAATACCTTGAATAAAAACAACAACAACAATAGTGAAAATAATTTTTTTTTAAAAAAAATTATGATCTATAGAGACAAAATACACTTAACCCTTTATGTACCCTATGACACTCTTATTATTTCATAAACAAGTGTTTTATTAAATTTCTATTAAATTTTTAACTTATTGTTGTGACAGACTTTGTGTGTGTCACTGTCTTGTGTATTATGCGACAAAGTAGATAGAAAAAAACAACAAATATTTCATATTTATAAATTATATAAGCAACAAAATAAATCTTTTGCTAATGTTGTTCTATAAGAACATTTTTTTCTACTGATTACCTACAATTGAAGATAGTCAGCCAACCAGCTATAAATATCATATAACTAGGTCAATTTAATTATAAAACAACTTATCATCTTTTATGTATCATTTCAAATGATTTATTATTGTTAAGATGCAATCAAAGATGTCTGACATTTAGGTAAAATGTCAGTCAAGATCAAGGTGATTCAAATTCAATTTATAGTTACGATAGCTTCAATAAAGAAGGTAGAACTTATAGCAAAAATAACCTATAATTCAGTCCCATTAATTGCAACTTTCTAATCGAATTTATATAGCTACATGTATTATCAAATGATAAACAACTAATTAATCATTCATTAGTGAAACCTTGAGAGTCATAATTTAGTGTTGTAATATTTGTACGTAGTAGCCGCGACTTTTACGTTCAATAAATTAATTATAAAATATTGATTTTAATGATGCAGAATGATGCACTCCTAAAGAAATGAAGGACCTTACTTACATTGTCAGCAAACCTAACAATATTCACAGTAAGTTTCACTGTTAAACGGCGATCACATTGGCAATGTTTAAAGCAAGATTCACTGCAATGTGTCTTTGAATTAATTGCAATTGCAAATTTTGCAAGATTTGGTAGTGATTTATTTGCACACTGACTTGTACTGCTGATATTTTGCGAGAAATTGTGCAAAATTCGAAGTAATATTTGGCTCATTTGCACTAAAGCATATTTGCTCTTGCACTAAATCTTGCAAGAAAACAGCCAGAGTGATTATTGATTAACAATGTGATTGGCAATTAAACTTTAACCCTCTGACCAAGGTTCGAACCCAGAAAAATGCTGTTCAAACATGCTCAATAATAAAAATTGGGGGTTTTCTATGTTGGAGCAGTGCTTAGAGGAGTCAAGTTTTAAGTTTAAGTGTCACATTTCCTTACTGATTACCACTTGGAATCGAAAACTCAATTTTTGTTTTAAAGTTCAACAATCGAAAAGTCCTTAAAAAGCTTCAGAAGACCTAAAAACGATAATAAATTCCCAAAAAGAAAAAAAAACGACCAAAGACTTATTGTCTTTCCATTTTTAAAACAAGTTCAACAATCGAAAAGTCCTAAAAATGCTTTTAGAACATGGGAAGTCCTAAAAGTTCATCATAAATCTCAAAACGTAAAAAAAAGCCTAAAATACTTTCAGTGTGCCCTCACCCGCCTCATACGTACAAAGGCATTTATCTTGACTTTGAAATTAATTACATATTATGTATAAGTACAATAAATTAAAATTCAAAATTTACTAATTGACGTTTAGATTTACATGAAACAAAAATGAGCAGACAACAACAGAACCTCAGATGTCATAAACAATAGGACATGAAATAATTTTAAGGGCAATAAGTTTAACTTTCAGATGAAAAACAAAAAAAAAAACACAACACAAAATATCACCTGTAACAAGAATAGATGACATGACAAAAATATAATAAACTTCACCATAGTTAATAAAGGAGTAAAATAAGTCAGAAAAAAAAAGCAAAAGAATGAAACTAGAAAAAAAAGTCAAGTTGAATGTAGTTATGCTTACAAATTTCAAAGTGCATCAAGAAGCAAGATGTTCACAGCAGGGATTTAATGGATATTTCAAGAAACTTTAAACATTTTTACTTGGAGAGAGAGAGAGAGAGAGAGAGAGAGAGAGAGGGAGAGAGAGAAAGAGAGAGAAAGAGAGAGAAAGAGAGAGAGAGAGAGAGAGAGAGAGAGAGAGAGAGAGAGAGAGAGAGAGAGAAATCCCAACAACAACAAAATCTAAATATATATAAATCTCGAAATTGTCTCAAGAGGTGTCTCAAATGAATAATAACAACTAGAAAACAAATAACCACAGAACTCAATTGTGGAATAATGAGCCTGTTTGCATATATGTTGTGCCACCACCTGCTGCACATCAACATGCACTTTCACTACATTAAAAGAAAAAAACAACATGTCTAAAAAAATTTAAGAAAAGGACCATCTAATGAAATACGTCTTTAAATATTTTACTAAATAAATTTTTCTTTACATTTTCTTTGAAACCATTTGTTTTATGAGTGAAATATATTTAAGAAAGAAAAAAAATCAACTTTATGAATAAGTAGAAAGAAAAATGATTGGGAACATGTTTGGTGTCACAACAAAGAAAGCTAGGGGCTTTTAATATAATGCTCAGAATAATTCATAAAAAATTTGTTAAATTTTGCTAGAAAAGAAAATGGCTACAAATATTGACCAAAAAAACATGTTCAAAACGTCTAGAAAAACAATATTTTTTCAACACGTCTAATATAAAAAAATATACAAATATTCATCCAAACTTCATAAATTATAGTTGCTGCATCGGGGAAAATAATGTTTCTTTATTTTGTAAAGTATCTATAAGGAAGACTGCTCCACCTCTAAGACAACCAGATTCTGGATGTACATGACTTTGGCATTTTCAATTTCAATTTGAATAATAACTTTGTAAGCACTTCAGAGGGCCTCTAGCAGAGACTATTTAGTCCAAAAGCAGCATAGAAATGCATTGCCAACATAAACTTATATCACCACCTCGTATTATAACAATTCCACATGCAAATATAATATTGAGTTGAATGGCTGCATTAGTCTATATACCTTGGTGAATAGCACCTAGGGTATAAATTCTCTAAATCAAAACATTTCCCAGTAAGTAAATTCCATTGTCGGTTCGACAATGGAATTTACTTACTGGGAAATGTTTTGAGAAAAAAAATAAGGAGTTTGGCCATTTGTACCTAGGGTGGTTCACCCTAGGTACAAATGGCCAAAATCCTTATTTTTTTTAGAGTGGTCATTTCTACCCATACAGTATATACAGCTTTGTGAAGTGTACTAGCGATTTTCTTTGGACAAGACCACACTAACATTTTTTTAAGAATGTTAAGGCTGAAGTTAGCCCTATGAAGTATGAACTGCTAACATGGCGTAACCAAGTTCTGTTATCAAATATCAGGCCGTAATAAGTCTCATATGATGATATGAGGAGCATATAATGCAAAAACTGCAAAATGTACATGCTGATCTTTACACTCAAGAAAGCCAGCACGTGCATTAAGATAATTTCTTTCTTAAGTAGGGTAGCTGAAGCTCGCATAGTTTCCGGACAAGTTTACTTTACAGATGACCCACGAACACGTTGTTTCTTGTTTCTGGATGCTAATTTTCCGTTTTCTTTACAGATAATCCTTTTTTCGTTAGTTTCGGAATGCAGCCATTGTCACTTATTCCAATTATTTGTTTCTTTCTTTTTAAAAGAAAACTGAATTTCTGAAATCATAAATTTAATGTATAAGATAACAAACATTAAGTCCGTCCTTTCTTTGTAATAGTTGTTCTTCTTTTAGCAATACAAATTTATTTTTTACGTTTTTTTTAACATAAATAAAATCTGAAATCTGAAACTTTGAATTGAAATATGAAACAACAAGTTTTAAAGTTGGAGAGAAAATAAACAAAAGAGTTGCCATGTTCCATGTGTATACGTTGAATCGGTGAATTGTTTATGAAATATTCAATAATTTACATATAAATTATGGAGTGGTTTCACTTGTATTATGAATGTCTAACACGTAAAGTTTCAGTAGCCCAACCTTTTCTGTTGGAAAGGTGGGTTTTTAGTACTACATAACATTGAATGATGACCCTTTACTATAAACTTTTTTGTACAGATTTCTCTTATGTATCTCCTTAATATACGCTGTAAATACAACAAGAAAAGCTGAGCTTGATCATTGACACAGTGGTTTACAACTGTTGGCACCTAACAGGCATATGAACTTTTAGAATAAACGGCTTGTCTTACCAACTTACCAGACAACCTTCTCCTTTTTTTCTCTCCCCTTTACCTTTTTTTTTACCATCCAACAATGAAAAAAAAGGTAAAGTTTATGAGTTGGTTTTATTTACACACACCGCTGCCTCAAGGTGTTTCTTAAGTGAAAAGTTGCAAACACACTTTGCATAGAAATGACTTGATCAAATATGAGTTAATGACTTGTAGGAGTGGTCTTGTCTATAAGTTTTGGTAAAAGTTAAAATCAACTCAGTATGTATTCACTATTCAATGTCTATAGAATTATTGTACATTTTATAATGACACAAACCAACAAAAAAAAAGGTGGAATGTCAATTAATGGTGGTGTTGTGTAAGAGAGAGTGTGGGTGATCTTACACCAATACCTCATTTGTTTTAATTGTTCTAACAAATATCAGTTGGACATGATATTGAAAACGAAAAGAAGAAAAAAGTAGCAGAGACAACTTTTGAAAATTGGTATCAATGAGATATCACTTCAATAATGTATATTGCTGAACAAATTGTGACAATCTTTCAACCCTATAAATTAACTGCAAGCATGAAAAACTCTTCAAAATATTCTTTCAAAACAGTTTCTATCTTAGATTTATCACTATAGAAATGAGAGGAGTTTTTCTTTTTAAAAAAAAAAATACCAAATGTCCATCAACTTATACAAAAGTTATGAACAAATTGAATAAAAATAGCCTAAGAGAATAAATAGCAAAAGAAAACACTTAAAAGTTATTACTTATTTGCCAATAAACTTGGGCTATATCTCACATCTGATTACTCTTTTGTGACTCCTCTCAATGCAAATATTTGTTTAAAATATTCTCGGCTTTAAAATAAGAGTGAAGAAGAAGAAGACTTCAATGCAATAGAAATTTACGTTAACTGATTAAAAGAAAAAGGAGGATAAATAAGAAAACATTTAAAACAATTTATGGATATTAACAAAGTCAATAGAAATATTTTTTGACAACTCAAAGTAACACATAAAACGATGAAAGAAAAAACGGGCAATTTTTTTATTGGACTATTTTATGTGTTGTGGCGTAAAAAAATATGGTCAAAGGACAATTTAGTGCCCCGTTTTCATATTTTATACCGTTGTAAACTGCTATTTTTCTCAAGTTAAAATGTTCACAGTTTAATAATTTTTATCAATTGGAAAAAGGACCTTAAGAAGTGTTTAAAAGCCATTTAAATTATATAAATGAAGGAAAAGAATTTAATAAAATATTTCTGAAACCACCTTAAGAAATTGAAAATGTACGGAAAACTAGAAGGGTAAATGAATCTTCTAATCGCATTTTTTTCATTTTGATATTTTTAAAAATATACTTTTTATAGCAATTTCAAATTTTTGATTTTCGGCATGGTTTTTTTTTTGTTTCGTCGTTGGGTCAAAAGAGAAAAGTTGGAAAATTTAGTCATTTTTCAAACTACCACAAAAATGTACTTCTAAAAATATCAAAGTGAAAATCCCACTTAATTATGTGATTTGATTACTCTTCTAGCTTCTGGCTTAAACACTTTGAAAGTTTTTTCTTAAAATTATTATCAAAATTTTCCTGACATATTTTCTTACAAAAAATACTTAAATGCATATTGATTAACCCTTGATAAGAGTTTCACAATTAGTAGTTATATCATATGTTTGTAATAAGATATAATTTTAGAGAAAGGAAAAATAAAACTCTCATTTTTCATATTATCACAAAAAATGTCACATAAATTAAGATGAAGAGTAAAAACGAAAACACGAATTTTTAGTCGTGAAAAATCCACCACACCTGTCATCAGGTTACAATTTCAGAATAAATAGTAGATCCTAATAAGAAACAGACAAATCTCTCTCCAGATAGAGAGAGAGAGAGAAAAACACGGCAATGTGACACAAAACTACGGCATAGACACCATTCACAGCATGACATTTATATAAAGAAAAGAAGCACACCCATGAATGTCAAAAAGACCTACTGTATTTGATCTAGCCATGATTACAATGGACATTACAATGGACATGGCATGGTGGGTGACCAAAGAGAAAAACGTTTGTATTCAAGATGACCACACCTGGTCAGTCATCATTACTTACTGCCCACGCTGAAATTCGATATGGTTGCTATTGTATTCTTATTTTTTAAAAAACAACAATATTATAAAGCTATTGAGTGTGGTCAACCACATTACAAGTTCACAATCAAAAATCCATTGAGAAATCTGTGTATCCATCTGTGTAAAGCAGAATTGTTAATAAAATAATTCAAATTTGTCAGCAACTAAATTAGTTCTAAATTTGAAGTGGTTTTCGAAGTATAAATACCTATCGAAGTCTGATTATTCAGTCTTTGTCTTTCAGGTGCAAAGTGAAGAGAAGCTTGATTGTGTTTTAGAAACTAGAAGGGTAGCTCAATCACTTAAGGGTATTTTCTTGTTGATATGCTGGTCTCTTTTAAAATAAGCTTTATTTGTGAGTTTAAATATGACCCGACTTTAAGCAGGCGATGCTTGACAGGTGATATTTTTTAATTTTTGTCTATAAAATGTAGTAACCATAAGTGATTAAATGAGCTTCCCTTCTAGTTTCTTAAAGCACTTTCTAGTTTCTGTTAGTTTTTTTTTTCAGGAATCACAAAATCAGCCGTTCATAAACCATCTTAAGAAGAAAACTTAATTAACCCTCTGAACATGGTTATTACTGCTAATATTAGTAGAACCTCTTGAACCGGGTTTTTAATGTGTTGAAAAACTCTGCTCAGATGGTTCTGAAGTTGTAGTTCAAGTGTTAAAAGTTTCATACTTCAATATATGGGGGACCTGAGAATATCAGCAAAAGGTTCTCAATGTTCAACAAGGACCCAAATAAACTTAAATGTATCCTCTTGTTAAATAAATTACCAGCTATATATGTATGGTTTTTTTTTAAAAAAATTTCTTCAGAATGTCATCCATTTGAAACTGATGAAGTGGAATAAGTAGAAAAGACGGATCATCTCATCTTAGGAGGGCTAAAAGGTAGCTTAAACCAATTATTTGTGAAGAGATGTCTGCAATGCAATAATTAATCTCTCTCATCCATGGTAAAAACGCATCTTTTTTTTTTGTTGCAGATGGTCATCAATAATGACATCAGAAACGTTTGCATTTTTCAAGGCACTTGCCTCATTATTACCAGTAAATGTTTCATTGCCCCAAAAAAAAAATAACTTCAAGAGGGGGGCATAAAGTTGTATTCATGCATATCACGTGACATTGGTTTAAGGTTCTTGGGAGTTCTAAGCAGGGGTCCAATTATTGCCAAAATATATTTAGGATTCAGTTCATGTATGGCACACAAATGAATACTGTTGCAAAATATAGGGGCCTGTTGTTTGGTAATTTGGTTATAGGATTGACTGTATAGGCTACACACATCTGGGTACAAAATTAAGTTTTTCTCAAGATGGTTTATAAACAGCTGATCATTTAACTCTGGTTATTCTGTCGTTCAGAAGCAAAATTATGAGAAACTAGATAATGTTTTAGAAACTTTCTAGAATGGTAGCTGAATCACAGTATAGTATGTTATTGTTGATATCTTTCAAAATAAACTTTTATTAAATACTTTTTAAAAAAATATCATCATCTACTTAAGGTTGGGTCATTTTTAAACTCACAAAAAACAAGCTTTAATTTAAAAGATATCAACATGAAAATACTTACAAGTGATTGAGCTAATCACAAAAAAGCTTATTTTGAACAAAATAAAGAAAAATTTCAAAGTGGTTTAAAACTAAGACTAGAATGGTAGGCTGGGTAACTGAATTACTTAAGGGTATTTTTATGTTAACATCTTTCAAAGTAAACTTTTTATAGACAAAAATTAAAAAAAAATCATCCGTTTAAAGTTAGATAATTTTCAAACTCATAAAAAAAACTTATTTTAAAATACTGTATATCAACATGAAAATATTTGTAAATGATTGAGCTACCCTTCTAGTTTCTAAAATACTTTCTAATTTACACTTCTGCAAGACAAAAAAATAATCAAAAATTCAAATAACAGCTGTTCATAAACCATTCTTAATAATGTATTTTGAAAAAAACCTACAGTAGAAAACAATCCCAAACACTTTGTATACTTAAAAGTTCAAAAGTTCATTTGATGATAAGGACCCAGTAAATATAAAAATAATAATAATGTAATGATTGATTTACTGTGTATGTTCTTATTCTGCATTTTCTATCAACTAGTAGCTCCACTATAACTACACTGTGACTGTACTATTTTTTATTGTGATGTGTCAGAACTTCCAAAAATGGCAACAGAATCAGAGACGGAGACAGAGGGGTTTGAAAAAAAGTTACTTGTTGACAGCACATCAGCATCATCATCATCTTTTTCCATACATAAAAAGCAAACAAATATGGCTGCCAATTTGTCAGTAAAACGCAGACATATCCTTTTTATATACCGGTATGGACATTTGATAGGTTATGTTAATATTTTTTTTGAAGAAAAAAAAAACAGTGTCTTGAAAATCCTCTAAACTTGAAACTGAACCCAGTTTGTGGTTTTACTTCAAAAGTAAAGAAGAATTTTTCTATCTTGAAATACAGACATTGCTAGATGATTGATTCAGTCAAAACAAGAGATTTCCATATGGTTCCTAACTTTTCAGAGGATGTTTCATTTTATGTTATTATAACTTGCATTATATAACAATTTCGATGGTTTCCACACTCACTCCCTCTTTTTTTTAAAAAAAAATAAAAAGTTTTTCTCTCCTCTTCAAGTTTATAACAACAAGAGAAAAAAATCTTTGTGCCCTTCCAAATATCGGCTCTTTTTTCATGCCCAATTCCATGCTTCTTTTGTGCTTTAATTCAAAAACAGGTAGGGGGTCCAGTTTAAAAGAGAGGCCACTTTTATACAATGGCTCAATATGATTGTAGCAGGCATATATGCCTACCATAAGGTCCATCAAAATAAACTTTTCATTTTTTTCTTTTCTTCAAGATATAGCTTGTATATTTTTTGAGGCCATGAAAATAACACAAAAAATATAATAATCATAATGATGAAAATTTCTCCCATCATGCAGTTGTCCCATGTTTTTTTTGTGAAGGGGTGCAATGAAAATGGAATGAAGGACAGAGGGGGTAAAACGACTGACAAAACACCTTTACTCCAGTACCCGGTATAAAAAATAAACCGTGCAAATTTGAACAAAAAAGTTGAACAATAGGCAGAGGGCAATTCACTGAAGCTACACATTCAATAGGTTTCCTCAGTAATAACCTCTTTTTTAAAAAATACCCCCTTTTTCCTATCCTGTATCCACATACCCATTTTTTGTGGTTTGTTCTAAAAAAGAAGCCCACAAATTGTCTTTTTTTTTATAAATATCAGTTTTACAAATGATAATCAAAAAACAGACAAAAACGAACAAAGCTTTAATGTTTGAAGATGGTCGATTTTTTGTTTAGATGTGCAACAATTGTTTAGAAAAAAAACGTTTTGATAAAACTGAAAACTTTATTTTCTAACCTTCCCAAAAATATCAAATTTCACGATTTTAACTCAGAAATATAAGAGCAATTGTATCATTCTAAAGTAGCATTTGTACAAAGAAGGCAAAATTGAATTATGGCAGGTGGTAAGTGAATATAAAAGTGAACAGATGGAAAGAACACCAATAATTCTCATGTGGGCCAAACTGAGCAAGCACGCAAGCAACACCCGTGCCAACAACAAGCAATGGCCTCCTGAAACCCAGTTAACTATCTAACCGTGACTTTTAGCTACTGTACACGCCCATGTCCTATTGATTATATTATATACAAAATTGTCTGCAATGTGGTTGGTGTCACTTCAAAGTCCATACAGACAAAATGGACAGGGTTACAAAATTATGGTGGCTAAAGGTCAGACTGCAAAATTTGCTTTTTGCAGCTTTAAAGCTAAGCTTTGCATTATTTTTTGTATCTTTTCATGTTATTGCACATTTGCGTTTTAATGCGTCTTTAAAAAGCAAATTGCTGCTGCTTCCTGTTTGGAACTTCCATTTTGGTTTGATTTTTACAGCAGGTTATAGCGTTAAGAGCCTACAGTGAAAAAAAACTTACAAAAATCTTCGCATGTGGGCGCTTCTGTAGCTGTGACGTCAACATGTGGCAAAAAAATCAATTTTGATACATTTTTGTCCGCCATCTTTTCTCTTATCGATGGATAGAAGTGGGTATATTTTAATAACGACTCTTTTTTGGGTAAATATGCACTACTGAAAAAAGGAAGAGCAACTTTTGATCTACAATGGTGAGTAATTTGAGTCATATACAATTAGCGTTCAAATTTTAGGGTATCATGAAACTTATGGTTAGTGGGAAATTTAGATCCTATAAAATGTATTAACGGAGGAGCTTTTGTCGCCTATGGGATTTAACATGAGCTAAAAAAAATACGAGATTTTAAAATGAAATTAAAAATAGAAAAACTAATTATAAATTTTTACCAATGTATCACTAGATGAGCAATATTGTTATGTACATATTGCAATTTGAATTTTGAAAATCACAATTTCTGTTGCAGAAAACAAAACATTTGTCTGAACCATCTATTTTTTAAAATAGGAATTTTTCTTTCTCATTGGCTTCAATGGCTTAGCTGCGGGGCGCCACTAAACGGCGAAAAGTGGAACTATAATTGTCATCTGCTAATATTCAAAATGGCGTCACACATATAGGCTCTTAAAATATTAACTAACCAATCAGATCTCATTAAAATGAAAAGACAGGTCAGCTTATTATGAGATGGTAGCTACAATCTACAATCTTCTACATATCACTTTTTGAACAGGCTAGAGATTAGATTAAGTGATGCAAATATGCAGTAAAGCTTTAAATTTTGCTGCTAAAGAAATCAGCAAGCAGTTGCTTTAAAACAAACTTTTTTCCCAAAATTTTGGCTGTTATTGAAATAGTTTACATTAACATTATAAATCTGAAAATAGAATTACTGTTGAACCACCTTTTAAAATGCAAAATATGTTTTAAATTTTAATTTCTGTGGAAATTACATGTTATTTTTTCAAAAAGAGACAGTGTGTGAAATTTTCATTCATGAATAAAAAAAATAATACTCAGGGAAACAAAAGGTGTGCATATGAGACTACCGGTGTGTCCATAGTGGCACACCGGCCGGAAACATATCAAATTTTAAAACATTTAACCGTGAAAAAGCCATATGTTGTTATTCTCATATATGACAATGTCAGCTTACTAATTTTTCGTTGCTTTCTCAACTGCCCCATAGTGAAATAGACCGTTGTTGGCCATTCAATGGTGGTCACTGGTCAGTCACGTCTAATTTACAGTGTTTTTTCAGCTTATCCCCCTCTCCCTTCAATTCCAGAAAAGTTTCCACACACAAAAAAAAGTGACCATCATCACCACCTTAACGTGTAAAACATTAATTATTCATAGGAGGGTTTCATCAAGCGGCTTTTCCTTTTAAAGTTTTTTTTTTCTTTCTTTAAAAAAATGGTGCAATTTAATTTTATGATAGTGGTGGTCATCGTGCAAGTGTTGTGCCCTACAATAGATAAAACTGACCAGCAGTTTACTGTTGTTGTTGTTGTTGACCATTCTAGAAAACCTATTAAAAAAAACTTTGGTGAAACAAAAAATGTGCCATGTACTTTTATATAACCAAGTTTATGGCCCACAACCACAAATTTTATAGTCCAATTTTCATGGTTCTGTTTATTGAAAACATGGGTTCGGTTCACATACTCAAGATTTAACTCATTGGAAAACTATTTACAAGTCAACAAGTGTTCTAATAAATTTAATGCCAAGCATATTAATATACAGGGTGTCAACAAAACATTTCAGCACTGTACAAATTGATTTCATTGCACATTCGCCTTTCCTGTTCTGTTTTTTTTTTTAGAAATAACTTTTAAAAAGTAATAAAAGTGCAGTAGAAAACGCTAACAAAATGGAAGAAACAAATATTTTTTCGTGTTTAAATAAATATTCCAAAGAGCTGCTTTTGCTTAAAGTTAAGTTATTTTCAAACTAACCTAACAAGCTTATTTTGAAAGATATCAACATGAAAATAAACTTAAGTGAGTAAGGCTCAATAAACTACCCTATTTTGTACACTATATAATGTATATTGAAAACTAAAATATTAAAATGAATAAGCTAGTTATTTCCATAAAACTATTATTGAAAATAAACTTTTTAAATTTACAAATTTTACAAAATTTAACGTTTTTTTTTCTTCTTCCGACCAACGTCAAATTTAAATTTGAAGTTTTTAAAATATTACACAATGTTTAGTTTCAAAAATATTCTACTGAAAATGATATTTGTATATCCATTTACTATTCTAGTTTCTAACATACTATCAATATACTTCTGGAACTTGTTTCTAAAATATCCGGAAACCTTTTCGAACCATAAGTGGCAATAAAAAAAGGTAAGCTTCATCTTGTAATAGTTACATACTGTAAATGTACCATAAATTTGGTAGCTAGAGGGGCTAATGGAGAGAGAGAGAGAGAGAGAGAGAAAGGGGGGCTTTTTATTATAAGAAAGTGGGTCAGAAAAACATCATAAACAAGTGATCCATTTAATAGTTGTCCATTTTTTTTGACTCCCCCACACACCTAACTCACTCTCAATAGGTTTTATATGAAATATCCCAATGTATGCCACTAATGAATAAGTAAACGCATAAAATGTATGTAATTAATAATCTCTACAGAAACGAACATCACTTGACTTTTAAAAGGCCAATTTATGTCCTAATTATAGGGTCCAGAAACATACGAAAATATTTGTCAGAAATTATTCTTTATTTTTGAATATGTGTTCAACAAGACATTTAAAAAAGAAAATAAGAGAAAATATAAATGCTTAGGTTTGTTTAAACTGGAACAAAACGAGCCTAAAGGCAAGAAAATTGTTAACACAAATGGTATTTCTTCTTGTTAGTTTGTTACTTTATTAAAAACAGTGAATTTCATATTTAAGAAGTAATATTTTTCAGGTCAGGTCCTCTTTCCCTCTCTTCTATTTTTTTTATAATATGTGATTGCAAAAGTAGGTTGGAGTAAAAAGATCACAAGACAATCAATCATATTTTCATACAAGGATGTAACTTTTTTTAAAAAAAAAGACCTTCTTCAAGATAATTTGATTCTTGCTACCGTAATCATTACATTGGCTTTATCAAAATGATGGGCTCGTGAGCTCAATGATTTTTAATGTAAGCCTGTGTTAGCATATTCATGTAAATTTTCTAAAGTTGTTTTGATATTGAATTGTTAGCAACATCAGTAACTTACAGTAAGGTATAAAAGCTCATAAAGACCACAACTGTGAAAATCAGTATCTGTGTCAGCTTGTGTGCATTATTTTACATGATTGTGTGCACCGAATTGAACAAACGCCAAACTGAATAAGCGCCAACTTGAACTGTCACCAAACTGAATTAGCAAAAAAATTGAACAAACAAGAAACTAAACATAAGCCACAAATTTAACACGATATCAGATTGGCGTTTGTTCAATTTGGAGCTTATTCAGTCGCATCTGTGAGTGTTCGTCGTGCTCGTGCTCTTTGTGTGTTAGTATTCTTCATGTATGTTGTTGTGTTCCAATCTCACACGACAACTTAATCTTGGTTGTGGAGGCTAGCAATGCTTCTAGGTAATGTTGGTTGTAGTATGCTGGCAGTGATTCCAATGACTCAATGAAGGATGCTACTTTGGACTGCGGTGCAAAGTGCCAACATGCTTGGACCGGCTTGGTCCTCATTAGTTCTATCATCCACTGTATGGACGAAAAAGAACATTTCTTTCTACTAGTAAATAGTTTAGTAAACTGGATGTGGAGGATATTCGAATGTAATCCCCTAATAAGTAATAACTAGCCTCCACCTCCAAGCCTCAACCTCGTTTGAGATGGGTACAATGAAATTGGTGTACACAAACACACACAGACAGTGTTCGTTTGCGTTTCTTGTGTGTTTGTTTGTATTGTGTGTGTGTGCGGTTACCTGAAATATTTTAAAAACTACCTTAAATTTGATCTAATGTTTCATTTTGTATCTTCCATATGTAAATCTATGATATTCAAATAAATGAATCGAGGTTGAGCTGCATTTACTTGTGCATCATCATTCTCAGTCACTCATTCTCTCTCTCTTCAAAATGACACCTGATCCAAAGAAAAACCTGTAGCCTAATTACTCTCTACTTCTCTTTAGGTTGAGATTTTTCTCCTTCATTTCAAAGACCCCCTTCAGGCCTAAATTAACACTGTTCGCAGATGAATTACAAGCATTCTCTATATCTAATTCTCTCCTATCTTAAAAGAGGATAAACTCCTCCTCTCTTTCTCAATTTCTTCATCCACACCTTCAAACATTTTAGCCCTATTCATCTGAATATAGAGTTGACTCAAAGAATGTCTTTTTAGACCATAAAAAATTTAAGCAAAAAAAAATGTGCATTTAAGAGAGAAGACCTAAGTAGCTTTTAATACTGTGTGGACCATGCGTAACATGTTAAGCATACCTAATTCCTTCTTCACAAAATATAAGTTCAGAATGTCAGAAGAAGCTAGAAGAAAACTAAAAAAAATCGTCCTAAACTTCCCTTTTTTTTGAACAAAAGTTTCATTCCACATCAAATAGAATAAGAAGAAAAAATGATCATATAATTGCTTTTTTTTACCAACTATATGCCACATTACAATTATCTATTATAGGTAAAGGATGTCTTGGAAAACAATTGGAGCACAAATACACAAAACACACAAAAGAAGACCAAAAATCCTTTTCTTAGAAAATACAATTTTTTTGAATGCACTTCAACAAAAATGTGGGCATAATTACACCTCAATTATCTTTGAAAGTTTTGCTCAAATTTTTTCAAACAAAAAAAAATTCGACACTGTTGCAATCAATTTAATAAGTGTATATTGTGAATAAACAAAACATTATTGAACTTGAATACTTGTCGGCATTATCTTATTTTTACTTGAAATAAAATGACATAAAACGTTCGTAAGCCTATTAAAAGTATTGAAATTGATACACTATTAAAAAAAATGGCCGCCAATTTGAGCTATTAAATGTGCTTAGTTTGTCAAAAAAAAGTTTTTTGTATCTATTTAATTACTTACCAACATTCTACTCGAATTATTTTGGTCGCAAACACAAATCTAAATATTTACTAAACTTTAAAAAAAAACTAAAAATGTTGTAAACATAAATAAAACTTTCATTTTAGCGCGTTTTTGGACCAACTTCACATTTCATAAAAACAGGAAATACTTTTTTTTTTACTCAGAATCTAAGAAGAATGTCCCTTAACAAAAGCGCCAAATATTGTATTCCGCGCCACACATTGGCTAAAAAGTACAACTATTTATTGTGTCAAATTTCTGAACGCGCAATTTTTAAAATAGAAATGAAATTATATTTCATAAAAAAGAAGGAATTTCTTTTATTATATGTAACAAGATTTTGAATAAACGTTTTTTTAAAATAAATTACGAAAATAACTCAGTTTCTTAAATCAAGTTCTAAATTATTTTTGCAATCTTAAGGTGATTTTAATTTAAAGTGTAAACGCCTCTTGAACTCTAGAATGATTATTCTCTGTATTTCAGGTACAAAATTGTAGAGAAACTTGAATGTGTTTTAAAAACTAAAAAAGGTAACTCAAACACTTCAACAGTATTTTCATAATGATTTCTTTCAAAATAAGCTTTTTATGTGAGTTTGAAAAAGACCCAACTTTAATCAAACGAATTTTTTTTATTCTTATCTATAAAAAGTTTATTTTGAAAGACATTTACATGAAATTATCCGTAAGTGATTAAGCTACCCTTCTAGTTTCTAAACCACTTTCAAGTTTCTCTTAATTTCGCTCCTGAAAGAGCTCAGAGTTCGAAAATAAGCTGTTCATCAACCACCTTAATCTAAAATCATAAATAATATTTATTTAAACAAAAATGATCGAGAAATCCACCAACTTTCTAATATTTTTAAATCTAATTTTGTTAAGATGAAACTTAGGATGGTGTCAAAACACCCCCCTCAAACACGGGGTTATTAATATTTCTTTTTGAAAATGTTTTAGAAAATAGAAGGGTAGCTCAATCACTTTACTAGTAATTGTCATCTTGATATATTTAAAAATAACGCGACCCATCTTCAAGCTGACGATATTTTTTTTAATTTTTGGTCTATAAAAGTTTATTTTGAAATTTATCAACATGAAAATATTTTTTAAATAATATTAAGTGATTCAGCTATCGTTCTAGTTTCTAACACACTTTCAATGTCTTCTTACTGTTCTTGTTCCAGAAACGCAAAAAAACCAGAGTTCGAAATTCACCCTGTTCATAAAACATTGTAAGATTTCAATTAATATATATTTTAATTTTATAAAAAACGAAAAAAAAAACAGAAAGCAGAATTCAATATTCAATGGGGTTTATTTTAAACTCAACATAAATATAATAATAAAAGACAATATTCACTGTTGTTTTCAGCATGTAACATGCTTAATAAACTTAATAATCTTTTATTTTTATTTAAAAAAAATGGACTAAAATATTTTACGAATAATAAACATGTAAATGGCAATTTTAAAATAAAATAATAAAAAATATTGTATAAATTGATATTTTCTTTGGATTTAAAACATTTTCTTTCTTCATATAAATACAATTTTAACAAAAAATAATATTCATGAGTATATTGTCATAAGAATGACCTGAAATTCAAACAAGAAATTAATTCATAAAACAATTAATTAGAATTTTTCTATTATTATTTGTATTATATACCTCTTCCAATGACAAAGGATTTGTTTTCAACCTCATGTTAAGATTCCTGAACCGATCTAGGGATTTATTTAAGAATTAATACTCTTACTTATTACTTGATTAATCGAAAGTGAGCCTACCGTGAGCAATATATATCCGAACCATGGCTCTTAAAAATATGTCCGAAGTGAGGACAGAATGTTTAACAAACCTCAAGACTAAACATTCTAAGACTTTATTGCTCACACTCACACCTGTTTAGAAAAAATACTATGTTTTAGATAAATACAAATGAATATTATTATTTTAATGTGGTTTTAAAGTGTAAACACCTCTCGAACTCTGTCAGGTACAAATTGAAGAGAAACTTGAATGTGTTTTAGAAACTAGAAAGGTAGCTCAGTCATTCATATGTATTTTCATGTAAATAAACCAATCCGAAATTATCCAAATAAACTTTTAAAGTGAATTTAAAAATGACCTGACATTAAGCAGACAATATTTTTTTAATTTTTGACTATAACAAGTTTCCTTTAAAAGATATCAACCTGAAAATACTCTTCTAGTTTCTGCAGCACTTTCTAGTTTCTCACTTTATGTTCATAAACCACCTTAAATAAATGGAAATATTAAAATAGATAACAACCCGTTTCCCATAGTAATGATCGCAAATGATAACTGCTAACTCGACCCGAACTGCTTTGATCAAACTTCAGAAAAGCAGACTAGAAAACAGAACGCACACAAAATAAAATATAAAAAATAATCATGATACTTTTGTGAATTTAATCTCAATATACCTGCCATAGATGAGCAGTTCTCATAAGTCCTGGAACATCACTCAAATTTACACGGCCACTTATGCAACTCTTGACAATAAATTTAAGGAGGAATTACTCTCGTATAATTCATAAATTATATAAGAAATAGAAATCGTATATTAAAAGGATACATCTTTTAGCATTATTAATGCACGACAAAGTTCCAATGAAGGCTTTTCTGGTAATGACAACAAAGCTAATTTGCATAGAAAAACAAAAAACATAATTATTATGCAAAGTAATTAATCCTTTAAATTGTTCTGATCAACAGTAAAATACTTTTCCAATAAAGTCGAAATATCTTTTGCAGTCTATTAGCATCGATTTCTGCAGGAAACTAGAAGAGATATTTAAAAAAATAATTAATATCGGATACTTTTTATGATTAAGATGGTTTTTAAAGAGTAAACGTTCTTCGAACTTTGAATATTCATGTCCTTCAAGATTAACATTAAAAGTAACTTGAAAATGTTTTAAAAACTAGAATTGTAGCCCAAACACTTAAGATATCAACATGAAAATAGTATTAAGTGGTTCAACTACCGTTCTAGTTATTAAATCACATACAATTTTTCCATAGTGTTTTTTTTCTAAAACGTCAAAAAAAGACTTGGACAATCAGCTGTTCATAAAAGAGCTTAATAATTAATAAGTTACCTTTGAACTGCATTTTGCCAAAATAGCACGTCCTTCACGCTAAACCAATTGTACAAATATATAACATATTTTAGAAATAATATGAAAAATGTAATTTACATGTAATTATAAACATACAAGCATACGAAAGTTGTCTTCACCATTATCAATTGGTATACTTTGCAACACCATGTTGTCGTCATTTACTTCCCTACAGAAAATTATACAATATTGTATTTATTAGATGTGGATTTACTTTAAAATAATTTTTTGAATAAATTTTCTTCACACAATCATTTTTTCTATTTTTTAAAAACTATTCATGTTTGTAATTATTTTTTTTCCAAATAAATTACCATATGGTGCTTTGTTCATCTGTGTAGATTCTGAGCAAAAATTTTGTTTCACAATCTGGAACCTGAGTGCAAGGAATGACAACATAGTCTCCAGGTCTAAGAGTGAAGAAAGTGACCGTTTCACGAGAACTCGAATGATTTGTAACATCCAGAGGACTATTCTGCATCACAAAAGCCGCGTTCAACCTCGTGGCCGTATAAGGAACCTACATCCAAATTAAATAAACAATTTATCTCCGTAATTCTAACTAAAATATACTCTATTATTGCGACGAGTTACTTCGTAAACGGCAAAACCTATTGGATGTAGAGGATTGAGCCTTTTACGTTCAGTTGCACTGTTAGTAGGATCGTAATATTGCATCACCGACACAACCACATGACATTTTTGAGCTCCGTTCAAAGGAATTTGGACATGGAATTGAGGATTGGAAGTTACAGTGTCTAGAGATTTGTTTTGGAAAAAAAAACTATTGTTTATTAAAAAAAAATTAATAATAATTATAATTTTAAAACATATTATACCGATGTGCCCTGGGCCACCTCCTGCATTATAACCCGAGCGCCAACGTCGCCTTGCAATAACTGCTCTCCATGGTTTTTTACCATGGAGTAGTGGTTCCGACATCCAGTCGTCTGGACCTACATGAACCACATCTAAATGCGTAAATTGCCGTACAAAATCATCAAACGACATCCTAGAAAAATGTAATTTTCAAAAGAAGTATTAAATGATGACGGCTTGTATAAATTCTGACAAAAAAAATATACCAAAATTCATCATCATTTTTGGTTCGAGGTCTGTCCTGCTCTTTGATGCTGTCCCATTCCCACGATCTTTCGCTCCAAGGACCTGACCATTCGCCGCTCCCATTAGCCGTTCTTAACCTCACCATTGGCATTTCACCTCCTCTTGTTCTAACCTAATTAGTTTGTAAATATTGAAAAAGAAAATTCATAAATTCATCCTTTATGTTTTGCAATGCAGTGTCCAAATTGCTTCACTCTTACCTACCCTGACCAATCCCATCACAGAGTAGGCTAAGCGAGTCATTAGGCCGTGACGTAAACGTAATTGCTTTTTACTGCCCTTTATTTAAACAGCAAAAAAAAAATCAATTCAAATTAATTAAACTTGATGAATGTTACTCCTGGATATAGTTGTTTATAGTTGGTATAGATGTTTTATGAACAGCTAATTTTCGAACTCTTGGTTATTCTGCGTTTCAGAAACAACACGAAGAAATTCAAAGTCTGTTAAAAAACTAGAATGATAGCCAAGCCTCTTAATAGTATTTTCAAGTTAATATATTTTTTAAAAAAAGTTCGGTCATTTTCAAACGAACACAAAAACTTCATTTTAAAAAATTTCAACATGAAAATACCCTTAAGTGACTGAGCCTTAGTTTTTAAAAACATTTTTAAGTTTCTCTTGAAATTTTGTTCCTGAAATACAGAATAACCAGAGTTAGTGCTGCGTTTACACTTTGAAACTATGATAAATTGTTATAAACTTACTGCATGTATGCTTGCAGCCAATATAGTTGCTCTTGGAAGAGCACTGCTCACCAATTGCAGAGTTAAATAGCGGTCCTGACTAGGAAGGTTGAAATTTTGAACAATACTACCAGTTAAATCCTGCAATGCCTGAGTAGTGGATCCAGATCCCAACTGCTCGTAATTACCATAAAATCTACATCGAATTAAAAAAAAACATCATAAAAATTACGAATGCAATTTTCTTTTACAGTAAGAATGAATATAATTATTATATCATCACTTCGTTTTATTACAAATCCGTTCACTTTTGAAACAAGTTAATTTGAATTTAATAAACTTGCTTCAAGGCAGATAAAAAAAATTGTTTAAGGTTATTTTTGTTATAATGTATAATTTTTTAATGGCTCATATTTTAACGCAATAAATTGTGTACCACTGGCAACATGGGATGGGCAATGGAATGAGGCATTTACAGGGTACACTTGCAGCTATTCAAATAAGGCCAATAACCTAAGTTAAGTGATATTACATATTAAACCTTGGTTTACAAGTTAAGAGTTGAGTAAAGAATTTCTTTGTCGAGGTCTTGCAGATTATTATAATTCTTGTAGTACTTAGTAGAAGAGGGTTTTTTTTTTCGAAAGAAAAAAAAACAACAACATAGGTGGGACTTGTATTTTTTTATAAGGCACATCAGCACTATATTTCAGGTAGGTCTGCAAACTCAGGTAATAATTTATTTATTACGAGAGATTTTGATGTGAGATAGGTTCTATACGTTGTGAATATATTTTACTTTGCGTAGGCTTTCTCGAGGAGTGCTGGCCAAAATTCGGTTGGATCCATGGAATGTAATGTGATGAGACGTCCTGCGTGTGTGGGAAGACGATCGTCCACCACCACTTCAACCCACTCGCCAAAATGCCAAAAACGAAATCGAAAATGACCATTGTAATTGTTTAATTCAAAATCTTGATCTGATGGAACAACTCGTTCCAATAGTTTTTTCATCCGAATTAAGCAATTGAGAGCGAAAAGAAGCCACGAATCTCCTATTAAAATTATTCAAAAAAAAAAAAACAGGATTTGAAAATTTCTATTCATTTTTAGGATTATACATTACAGTAATAACCATTTAACACGAAATGGAAGGGACTGGGATATGTTTTTGTGTTTTGTTAACGCAAAATTCGTATTAAAAGGAAATAATGTCATGCTATTTGAATTCGAATTTTTAAAATTATTTTGCAAGCATCCAAGAGGGCCTGTGGCAGAAGGAAAAAAGTCCAATTGCAGCATGCGACACATATTGTCAAAAATCTAAAGATATAAACCCAATAACAATTGCAATATATGAGTTCTGGTGCAGCTGAAATAATTGCATTTTTAAAATAAAATCTTCTGCAAGAGAGAGAGAGAGAGAGAGAATCCCCTATTCCTAGGGACTAAACCGAAAATATATTTCGTGTTATTCGTTTTTTCGTGTTAAATGGTTTTATTCTTTTCATTTTCTTGGGTGTGTTAAGAATTATATTTGTATAAATAATTACCTAATTCTCCAAGTTCAAGGTTTGCTGTTGAAATATCCTCACTTCGAAACCTGGGCCTTGGACAAATTTCCTATTAAATTATTTAAAGAAAAAAGATATATATATATATATATATATATATATATATATAAATCATATGGTTCACACACTTCAACCACATGGTGCCTCGAGAAATTTATAAATTCTGACCACTAAACAATTGTAGGTGGGCGATAGAAATAAATAAAAGCACCTTTTCGTATACGCCCATGAATTTTCACAACAAAAGTTAAAATATACTTTATGAAAATTGTTTTCTCTTCTTTTGATGTATGCAAACAAACAACCATTGGCCTATACAAGACATAAATAGGTACATATTCCAGGCCTATTTATAAATTATTTAGTAGAATTGTAGGAAGATAAATTATAAAGTACAAGGTGTGTCAAATTAATGTGGTCGACTACACTTACATGTGGCCTCATCCATGTAACTGGCCAAATTGAAGGCCTGTGTTTTCTGTATAAAGATCGGTCAGTTGCTGGAAAGTCCAGATCTTCAAATAGTTCACTTGGATGTTGGTTGATGAGCCTACTTCTTAATGGAGTCCTTGTTGTACCCAAATTACGCGTGGAGTTATTGGAATTATGATGTACTCCATTGCTGGTGGAGCGCATTTGTCCAACAGCAGGAGCAGCACCTCTCAAATCTTGCATTCCTAAATACTTTCAAGTATTTATTTTACATATACAGGAATTCCAATTTCAGATCCATTCTATTAAAGAAAAAAATAGTAAAAATGAAACAATAGTTTATATTGAATTTTATACATATTTTTTTCTTTTCTAAATGCAAAACTTTCTAAAAACATAGGTATAAACGTCGAGATTATGAACAACAAAAAATAGGTTCATTCACATCACAAAAATAATATCAAAATAGGTTTATCGACCATGAAGTACTTACTATAACTCAAAATTGTCATCTCTATTTTTTTTCCTTTTTTTTAAGAAAAAATTGTTTGAAAATGTTTATATAAATTTTCTTTATATCTTATGCAACCTATCATACAAATATTATTGTGTACATGTATATTGTATATGCATTTATTTTTGTTTTGAAAACTTAAACTTGCATGTCACTCGCTGAAGCATGGTTATCTTATATCTTTTCACACCTGAAAATAACTCTTTTCTTTCTCTTTTTTCATACAGTATCTAAAAACAAAATTATAACTTTCACAAAAATATTATGATGTGCAAAGAGTCTCAGAAAATCACTGAATTAAAAAGTTGTCTATTCAGAAACGTAACTACAGTGGGTTTTACTTGTCCTGTAGACCAAAGCCTTTCTTCAAGGGGGGAACATATACCAACATGCAATATTAATGCATAATTACAATCTATTGCAACATTGAAGATTAATTTTCTAAAAAAAAAAAGAATTTTGTCACATAATTTTCTAATTATTAAATGTAACAAATTTCAAATTGAAATTACATAACACTACAAAAAAAGAGCAAAAAAAAAAGAAAAAAAGAAAAGCACTGAGGGGGCCCTGGACCAGAGCCTTGAGTATCCTCGTTATGGCATTGTTTCTTTTATTTTTGCACACAGTATTTAAAATAACCAAATAATAATGGTTTTCATTATTGTATAAAACGTATAATAGAATAAATAAATTACAAATAAATAATAAATAAATAATAATAGAATTAGAATTTGAATTAGCTGTTCTGATAATTAATAAAAAATAAGAAAAAGTTAGCGCCCAACGTGGGGCTCGAACCCACGACCCTGAGATTAAGAGTCTCATGCTCTACCGACTGAGCTAGCCGGGCTACACATTTTTCACAACTTAACATTAGAGTAACAATGAAAATACCAAAACATGTACAACTTTTCCACAAAAATGAGAAAAGAATTAATAAAAGTGTATAAATCTCAATTTAGAATTAATTAATAATTAATATGAATCATCTGAGATCAATATGCTTATATCTATAACCAATTAATGAGTATTAAAAATAATAAAAAATAATTAAATTCTTCTTCTTGACTAAAATTGCAAAAAGTCTTAATAAATAATAATACTATTTTCATTCAGAGACTGGTTAGAGGCTAGAAAATTTATACAATTAACCAAGAGTTCTCCTAGAATAAATCCTCTAAGCAGTATCATAAGTTGAACAAAAATAACATTTTTTTTTTACTTATTAATTATACAAACTTATTAATGTTGTAATCCAACCATGAAAACAGGATGAACTAATTTTTAAACAAAATTAAGAATAAATAAAAAAAAAATGGCAACAAATAAATGACTTAGAAGAAAGAAAGAATAGAATAATGATAAATATTAATAACATAAAAAAAATGAAAAACGCCTACAGCAAGTTGAATTATTTATTTTAATTTTTTGCCTGTTGCTAAATTAGATCCCACACAGTGAGAGAAAAAATACACACGCATTGATTTAATTATAATTATTGTTATACACCAAAAGTATATATTTTCTGCCTAAGAACTTTGTTGAAAGAAAAATTGGTTATTATTTTTTTTTTCATTGTCATGATTGCATCCCTTTTCAATAATATACATGTATATAACATTTTGAATTTTCCATTCACGGTAGCTGTAACTTTTGCAAGTGAATTTACACTCCACTAAACCCTATAAACATTTCTTTCATGAAGGGTTTCTGTCATAAATGTTGGTCTCTAATTACAAAAACTGTAATAAAAAATCGTTTAAATATGTTTTCAGGCAATTGCAACCTGTTTTAAAATTTTCATGTTTTTTTTTTCTTCTTCTTCACATAACAATTTTATAACAATTTCATAAAAAAACTACTAAAACAATTGCTGCTCTACTATACCTTGAGTTAGTTAGGGTACATATGACATTACAGTGTTACGATGGTTTTATGTTGTTATAAAATTAGTTTGCATAATTCGTTTTATTTTGAGATAACAATTTGTTAAAAAAAAGTATACACCATAAATTAAATATTAATAGAAAATTGTCACATTTCATAAAATCTTAATCATGTGCATCTATTATATTCAGTAGTGTAGGTTAGCTAAGTTATTAGCACCAGAAACAAGTGCCCAACTCCCCCGAAAAAGATGTTTACAATAGTAATGCACATTTTCAGTCAAAGAACCTGGTTAGAGGCTAGAATTAGAGTTCAAACTACATTTGTAGCAGAATTAAATGCTAATGCTAGTGCTACAAATCAAGTTACTTTTTGTTGTTGCTGAAAATGCATTTTTTTTCTGGTTGCCTTCTTAATTGTTATAAAATTGTTAATTATTAATCAGGAAACTTAGAAATAAACCATTTTAAATAAAATTAAATCTGAAGTTGGTCTTTTCGAGACCGGCGCCGGAAGCAAACTGCTCCCATTGCACCCCGTGCTCATGATAACTACGCCACTGATTATACTACACATTTCAAAAGCAATTACAAGGTAAAACTTAACTACGAATGTATAAATGAAAAAAAGTCCAAACATTTTTAAATATTATATATCTTGTATATTTTCTAAAACTTAAAATTACATTTTAACATAAATTTTAACATTTTTCTCAAAGTTTCAAATATGTTAATTATAATTATATTTTACAATTGTGCGTGTTTCAGACGTGAGCAGTGTCCAAAAAATTTAATTTAAAAGTTAAGATAATAAATATTAATCAATTCAAAAAATACAGAGATTTCAAGCTTCAGAAATAATATATTCTAATCCGGATTTGTGCAATAAATGAGATGCCACTGATTATAAAAAACTTCAAACTTCAAAAGCAATTATAAGACAAAACTACAACGTAAAAAAGTACCAAATGTATTTAAATATTATATGTATATATATGTATGTATATATATATATATATATATATATATATATATATATATATATATATATATGTATATATATATATATATATATATATATATATATGTATATGTATATGTATATATATATACATATATATATATGTATATGTACATGTATATATATATATATATATATATATATATACATATATATATATACATATATATATATATATATATATATATATATATATATACATATATAATACATATAATACATATATACATATATATATATATATATATATATATATATATATATATATATATATATGTATATATGTACATATATATATTAAGTTAAAACTTAAAATGCATTTTAACATTTTGTTTGTCATTTAGTTTTTCTCTTTCATATTATGTCAAAGTTTCAAATATGTTAATTATAATTACTGTACATATTTTGCAATTGTGCGTGTTTAAGACTTGAACAATTCAAAACATTATAATTTCAAAGTAATGATAATAAATATTCATCTATTCTAAAAATAAAAGAGATTTCAAGCTTCAGAATATATATTTTCTAATCCGGATTTTTGGCAATGAATGAGATGCCATTGAGTTAAGTCCATTGACATTGGCAATAAACCTATTACATTATAAGAAAGGTTCTTTTGAATAACACTTGCAATTAACATACCAGAATAAAAAAATCAGAAATAAAGAAATAAGAAGCCTGAATGTCCAAGTATAAGAAATAATGGCGTGCGTGCAAAATCATCACAGAAAATACAAATAGCTACCACCACTATCCATTGAAACAAAAAGTGCATAAGAAATTACACAAAAAAAACTAAAGAGAAAAAACAGAAGGGAAAAAAAAAAAAGATTTACAAAAAAATCTGCGGTTTTTACCTCATCATTACAAATCCAGTCATATAAAAAGCACACGCGTGGCTTTACACCTGAATTAATCGCATTAGACAGCAAGATTAGGTCTGAAAAATATATATAAATAAAAAAAATATATATATATAAATACAAATAAGATGCTACACGACAGAAATTTTATTATATTGCAGATTATGAATAACTTTCAACCACAACAGATGTTAGAAACTAATACTATAAAATATGTATTTGATACAAGGCATGTTAAAAAGCTTCTTAATTTGCAAAATTCAAAACTGGAATAAATAAACTGGAATATGTATTTCATTTATTGTAGAGCCTACAGCTTTTTTTAAAATAATAATAATAATAATAATAATAATAATAATAATAAAATAATGCTAGAAGATAAAATAATAAATTATTTAAAATGGGAAACACTTGAGGCAATATTATAATTAATCCTTTTCCTGTATATTAAGAAAGGATTGTTAATGCAAAAGCCACACACTGTGAAAATTAACTAAAAAAAACTAAAAAAAACACCAAATAATGAAGTTTTTCTTCTTTTCCAATTACACTAACATACAGGATGCTTATTTATACTTCTTATGAATCTTATCAAATATAAATATGATACTATAACAGGTGTTTCTCACCTGTGATATTAAAAAGATTAAAAAAAATTTAAACTTTACAAAATAAAATTCTACTTTGTAATTAAAGTTGTGCAAAATATAAAACTGATGCAACAATAATTTTATTCAGGGCTCATTAATTTGGTAGTAAATGTGCAACATTTATTATTTTTATTTTTATTTCATAAAAGTTGCACAAATATGATAATTCTATGGTCCATATTATATAGGAAGTGTTTAAATATGGTTTATGATTCTAAGTTGAGAAGAACAGGAAGACATTTGAATCAACAAGGTCAATCAAATATGAAACGCATATTGTGGGTTATGGGAAAATAATTTTACTTCTCATGGCCAAAAATGTTTATTCTTTTGTTGTAGTCTTAATTCATTTTTAGCGGCAACTCGCCGGCAAGTACAAAAATATTACAAGACACATAGTGGGGCTATGACCAATCGTGGTTTTTTTTAATACTTTGGTTCCGTGCTCACGAGTTTGCCCGTGCATATTATAGTATGATGCACTTTTATACTTTTATATCAAAAGTGTAGTAAACATAACGACGTGAGAATAAAAAACACAACACATGAATTTTTACTCAACACTTTCTACCAATTGATGTACAGAAAGCATGTCAAACTCGCGGCCCACAACGAATATCTTTGCGGCTCAGCCCCTTTCAGATCCAGGATTACCGACATTCAACTTGGGTCAGTTTTGAAAGTAATCACTGCGAACAAGATTTCCACCGAAGTACGAAAGATAATGAGCAGAGAAGAGATGCCATGTGTCAGGAAGAAAACATTCATTTTACCGTTGTCCTTGTTCTTTTTTATACTGTACTTTTCGAAATAAACTTACCTTTCTATAAAAATTGAAATTTTTTTGCGGCCCACATAAATTTAGACCTGGTTTATTTGGACCGTGTTAGGATTTGAGTTTGACATGCTTGATGTACAATGTACATTTCTATTAGACAATGTTTATATTGTACACAATAAACAGTGATAATGAGTTATTGTCATTCTAATCTAGAAAATCATTCATTTCTTATAAAAAAGGTGTTTCTATCTTTCTATGTACTATATGTACTTCCGCCAATGTGCAAATGTTATACATATTTTGCACAAGTGCTTAGACAATGCACTTAGCTCCAAGTGGCCCAATTTAGGCAATGTGCAGAATGCCAATTTAACAGATTTATCTCGATTGGTGTACATTCTGAACATCAGTGTTGAGACAAATTACTTTTCAAAGTAATTAAATACAATTACATCAGTGAAAATACTACATTTACTAAAAATAATTAATTACTAGCATTATTTATGTTGCTCTAAGTATTTGAATTATTTTCCAATTACCAGAATATACTGTAGTATCATCCAATGCAAAAACAACAATTACAAAACTGGATGTAGAAAGTGACACTGAAAATGTAAATCAGTCTGATTGGCAATAATAAGTAATAGTTAACTCAAAATGCAATAAAAAAAGTAATTAAAAATATTTTAAGTAATTGCATTTTAATTAGAAAAGGTAAAATTAAAGGTTAAATTATAAGGTTTCAAAAGTTAACGCGGTGAATTACTTATAAAAGTAATTACTGCAACTCATTACTTTTCTGAAATTATTAAGTCCAACACTGTTGAATATTTACTAAAACACTCGTACGGGCAATGTATAAATTTCAGTAGTCAGTATGTCGATTGACTGATTTAAAATAAACATAAAATACATAAATACTAAACAATTTTATCAAAAAAAAAATTCATATTTAAAGAAAGAAAAGAGCATATACATAGTGAATGTATGTAATAAGGATGAAGAAAAAACGTTCACGACTTTTAACCGTAAATTGTATACCAACATGTGTGAGAAGGTAAAAAATGTACACCTGCAACATTGAAGGGAATGAGGGGGACTTTCTCAAAAGTATGGTTCTCATCAGTGAAAAAAAAAAAGCCATAGCAACAATAATTACTGCATTATTCATGTACGTGCTTTTCTCAGAGTAAAGATAATCATCCACATTCATTTTTTTTTCTTCTTCTTCTTGTTCAAATTATTCTCATACTATAAGAACGTTTGTGTTTTCATAAAATCACAGAGAATAACATAACAACGAAGTCAACAATTACATCTTATCAGTGTATATTTGCTTCAATATTTTTTTTCTAACTTTTTTATATCCATCCATGTTCTTTAAAATACTACATTTTTCACAACTTTTTTTTGGGGCGATTTTTTTGGTTTTAATTCATTTATGTTCACTTCCTAATTTTATGTAAATATCACACTTTTTAAAAAAAAAAATAAAAAGGTTTTATAAAACCATAAACAAAATCATATTTATATTTAAAAAATACCTTTTAATGGATGAATAAATTGTATGATGTGGGCTCAATTTAAATAACAATAGTTATTTCTGTAGATTAATTATATCAAAAAGCTCATGTTAAGTACAATAATGAAGGGTGGAAACAGCAGGTTATTGGTGCATTGAAATAATTTAAAAAACTAGTAAGACAAATAATATTAAAAACAGTGAATCGAATTAAATTAATAAAATTATTGTATACCGGATGTAAAACTTGAAATAGTTTCAAATATGAAATCTAAACTACTTTTTTTGTTATAGGATGTAAGCAATAATATAAGAAATCAATTCATTAGAATATGGAAATAATAAAAAAAAAATACTCACGGAAATATTAAACTTATAATATAATGAGAAGAAAAAAAAAATGTCAGCCTCATTACAAGTAGATAATTTTAAGAAGTATATAACATCCGGCATACACATATTTATTAATTATTTTTTTAAAATATTGTTTGTCACAATATTGTTGAAATTTTAAAGTTAGATTAAAATCGCAACAACATTTTAACCATATGATAATCACCTAGTTTTTATTGCAATAGGAACTTATTAGAAGTCATCATTTGCATAATTTACCCAAATGTGTCCTGTGTTGTCAGTAGTAAAATCTACTACTGTACACCCAATTCATGATGACTGGAAAAACTTGTCAAGTGAATATATATTTTTATGGTTGTATCCATTTTATGTCTGTGATAATGAATGTGTGAAACAACTTTTTGGAAACAAATCTTCTAAAATTCTTTTTAAACAAAAAGTTGAATTTTGTATGTTTGAAAAATTTTCTCATAGAACTAAAATAAGAAGAAAAACTCTGAAAACATAAATGTACATTGTTAAAAGTAATCTACAGAGTATATATTCTTGCATAAATATCGCAGGTCATAAGTTTATCATTCAGACTTTTAGACAAGCATGATAACTAGAAATGTAAACAAATATTAATTCAAATTGTTATTTAAAACAACAGTTTGGATTTCCGTAAAGAGTTAGAAAGACAAAAAAAATCTCCTACTCTCTACAATAAGAATTCAAAATAGAAAAAAAAGCTGTATTGTTCTAGCAGTCAAACAATAGAAAAAAAACTTCATTATTATATAGAGACAACAGTCATAATGAACATTATGTAGGCCAACATGAATTTCATATAGTCTTGTATAGCCAGGTCAAAAAGGTAATGGATACAACTGTATATATATAACCTATACACTTTTTTGTTGTTGTTACATTATTAAAATGTCAAAGTACAATGTGACCTACATGTTTATAGGGCGTTGTTCATAAATAAACTGTCTATCTTGATATATCATGTATTTCTGTATCAGTTTGCAGATTTCAAGATTTCATACAATCTTCAATATACATTATATTTAAAAAAAATCAATAAAACAAAAACAAAATTACTTTACCTCATTGAGCCAAATATTCCAAACTTCCATTAAAGAATAAGCAAATGTACAATCCATTCATTAATGTCACACAACATCATAATGGTTTAATTAACTTTTAACTGCTATAATATAAAAAAGCATACACAATAAAGGAACACTGAACAGCGGAAAACCACCCACTAGATTTAAGGTGCTATTTGCATAACGATATTTACTTATTTAGATGTTTGTTACACATATTACATACCTAAACATTGTAGCGAAACAATGAAAGAAATTTAAAATGTATTGGATGCCCAGGTGTTTTCAGGTGCACATGGTAGTAGATAGGTAGGTAGGTAGGTAGGTAAGATATATGAGTAAGAGAGAAAGAGAGAGAGATCATAAGACAACTAAATGCAAGTAATGAGAGCTAAGTTTAGTATGAGCAACTTCCCAATGTTGTTGTTGGTGATGGTGGTGATGGTAACTTGTGTAAGAAACGTCCAGGGTGCATTGCCCTGGATATACATAATGATAAACACACAACACTGGACGGGAAGTTTTGTTAGATAGTTAGTTAGTTACATGCATGCATGCATGAGATTGTTTGTTGTGCATGAAATGCAAGTTGCAGGTAAAATGGCAAACACCAATGTGCAGCATTGTATTGTGTGTATGTATAAAACTACAAACAGAAGGTCTACAAATAAAAGATGTAATAATAGATATAACACTGAATAATAGCCTTATATTAAAGTTTCACTTTTTTTTGTGTATTCTTTGAAAGTAATAAAAGTAGATATTACTCATAAATATTCTTAAGACATAAAAAACATTACATACTATGTATGCAATAAAAGAAATTGTAGCTTGCAGCACTTGAGAACAATGTGAAAACATTTTAAAAGTGTTATACAAATTGTCGACTTTTATGTCATAAGATAAACTAAGTACAAATATTAAAATAAATGCAATAATCTTAGCAGACAGACCTATGTTACAATGGTTTATATATGAACAGCTGAATTTTAAACTCTGATTTTCAGGACTAGAAGGCTAGCTCAGTTACTTAAGGGTATTTTCATGTTGATATCTTTTAAAATAACATAACTTATTTTCAAAAATATGATAAATATCAACATGAAAAAATCCTTAAATGAATCTGCTTCCCTTCTAGTTTTTAAGACACTAGATAGTTTCTATTAATTTAAATCCTGGGCCCATTTTCGTAAAAATACAAGTTCACAAATTACAAATTCCAAGTATTTAGTTCTAATATTTACAAGTTAACAACACAAGTGTTTCACAAACCATTTTCTACAACTGTCATTATGAGCCCAATTTTACAAGTTGTTTGACCAATTTTTACAAGTAAACATACAATGTTTAACCAATCACTGTAATACCAATTCAATTGCTATAGATAACAAACTAAACTAATTTGTAATAATAATTAGAAATTTTATCAAAACACAAACAATGCACAAGTTTACAAGTTACAAGTGAATTTGTTTGTAAATTGTGAACTTGGACTTTTATGAAAGACAGAAGAATAATCAGAGAGTTTGAAAATCACATGTTCATAAACCTTCTTAAAATTATTTTGTAAAGTAGTTTAATGAATTAGTCTAGAAGACATCACAAATAGCAATGTGTATAAACATACTTTAGTATTTCAAATCATCATTACATTCACAATTGTAAATATTTTAAAAGCTATTTCATTATTTACAAACTAGGTGGAGTAACAATGCACACATGCAACAAAAAAGGCGTGGCAGCCATTTTCGTTTGATGTTTGCTAATCTACATTTTTTTTGCGAATGTACATTCTACAAATGAAAAATAAAAAGGTTGCGCATGACCATACTGTCCATTTACCCAAATCGTAAAAAAAACTATTGAATGAATTGTTGAAGTAAGCTACTGTACTTCATTTGCTAATGGCTCACAGCCTCACACGTTTGCTTATTGGTTAACGGTTAGCTAATTCTTTAGCTATTCATTGTTTATTTACTTCCATCCTTAATGTTGATTTACTACAAAATAATTAATATTGGTGCTGTCCGAAAGGTCTGTTCTGTTTATAAAAGCAGAAAAATGGAGTTAGTTTCAATAAAAGCAGCCTTTGATCTGAGTCCGTTTCGCACAGGGCAATTACTTTGAGAAACTCTAGAGCAGTTCTTCTTGTTCTAAACAAGAATAAAAGTTTGCTGAAGTTGTTCTCAAATATGTTGTCATTTCTTCACATTTTGTTTTATTAAATCATGAATTACTTCAAAATAAATCACCATTAAGTCCTAAAAAGCAATGGAAAAAGGGCGAATTTCATGTGTAATTAGTAATTATTCTTTGAAATTTTTTTACTTAAGGTATCTACGAGCATACCGGTATTTGTTACTGAAAAACTCCTGAGATGAAATTCTTTCATAACTATTAATTACCCTGCATTAATTAAGATCAAGGTTAACAAGAAATTATTAATTATGATTATTAATTTTGTAAGTGAAGTCACTATGGTGTCCACTGTCCATCATGTTTTTAATATTCTGAAAATGACTGTCCATTTCGAATTTACGTAAGAATTATCAACTTGTGATCATTTGGTTCCTTTTCTTTTTGCTTTTTTTTTGCAGCTCTCTGCTTTATGATGTCACAAAACAGAGAAACAGCAGCACCAAAGATTCGAACAGCACTATTATGTTCGTTATTATGTCCAAATCATTGTTGTTGCTGCAATTTCAATAATTTCTACAAGTTGCCTTTTTAATTAATCTTCACCAATATTTAATTTTTAATGAAAAATTAAAATAATTACATCTGAATGACATACAATTTAAGATAAAAAATAGAAAGTTGATGCATTAAATCAAATAGTGTATTTTGTGAGTTTCTGTAGGCCCCTACTATATAAAGAAGGTTGGCTATATAACCCATATGAGCAAACACGAATCAACACAGTACTAAAATAGTACTTATTCTAAGAAGTTATTAATAATTATTATTCAAATATAATATATCATGTCTGATAGATGACATTGCACTATTTGTATAATGTAAACACACATCTATTTAGTCTTGTAACATGCCTGGACCCCGTCCAGGTGGTTCTAGGGATGTTGTTTGATCCCTAGATTGGCCCTTGGTCGCGTCTCTGCTTCTGCCTGTCGGAATTGGACTCTCAGGCATTATCTAAGCCCTGTTGTTCTGACTCTTAAACCTTGGGGTTCCGTGTAGACAGTTCTCCCGAGTTCCCACATTTTAACGAGGCAGAGATGACTCTACACCTCCCAGAGGTGTGCTTGTTAAGAAAAATACTTTTTCTTTACTTAACTCGGTTTAGTTTCAGACGCGAATACAATACATGATAAGCGATATAAAAATATAAGCGCACTGTCTGCTTCGAAATTATTTTAAGTCCAGAGACTACTTTGGGCAGGGATAATTTTGCTCTCGATCCTGTCTAGCGAGGAGGGAAACACTCTGGTCCCGCAAATTTTTGCCTACTTCCTCTTGAGGATACCTCACGTGCTTGTTTGTACCTGGGTATTTTGTGCATCGAGAATGACAAGCTTCGAAGCCTATCCTTTGATGATATAATAACCAACTTTTCTATGATTAAGTCGTGAAAGAAAACGTTCTGAAATTTTTGTTTTCTATTTTCTATTTTGTATTTCTCATATTGTTTCATACCACAAATGTAGTGATGGGCAACTTTATGAAATTTACTTCGTTGAAATATTTTGTGAAATATTTCATGAAATGTATGAAAAGTTGTGAAATTTATTGAAAAATAAACACATAGGAACATGAGATATTAGGAGCATGAACAAGCGGCATATGTCGATCGTATTGTCGATACGTCCCGGATTGCACTCCCTAATTAAAATGAACAAAAAGTTTAATCATCAAAGGTCATCTTTAGAATTAGATGTAGCATCATATACGACATCATCTATTCCATTAAAATGGAATTTGAGGGTCCACTTGAGGGTTATGACATGTTTTTGATTGCAAACAACCTCAAAATACTCTTATAAATCAATTCCAAATAAATTATCACTTTTTGAAATATTTCAATTTCAGAGACCTGTGAAATATTTCAATGAAATGAAATATTTCATTGAAATTTCATTTGAAATATTTCACTGGCACACACCACTACACAAATGTTAAGGAATTAAAATGTTAAAAAAAATGTGATAATTTTTTGGTGGAGGGAAAAGGGCCTCTTAAATGTTATAGCTTAGGGCCACAACAAGTCTAAATCCGGCCCTGAGTAATACCCTCTGGTTGCACCCCCCCCCCCCCCCGTCGGGTAAAACTTTGCGCCCCCCGGGCTGCTTGAAACGTTGCACTCCCTTTAAGTCCCCCTCCATGAACTTAGCCTCATACTGGGGGGGTGTGTTATTTTGATGAACGGCGGATCAGTAGTAACAGTTGGAAGGTTAGGTTTAGTAAAATGAAGGTTGTTGCAGGGGGCCTGGGGGCGCGGCCCCCTATTTTTTGTAGAGTTATTACATCAAATTTGTCCATTTTTCTGACCGTTCCTCCCATTGAACAAATTAGGGAACCGTCAGAACAATGGACTAATTTGATTTAATTATTAAAAAAAGTCGGGGTCTGTGCCCCCCAGACACCCTGCAACAACTTAATTTTACTAAAGAAAACCTTCGGACTGTTCCTACTATTTTCCCGACTGTTCGTACCGTTGTTCGGACCGTTCTGCCGTTCATCAAAATAGCACCCCCTAAAACGAAATGAAAGTCGATTTATTTTCAAAAATAACTGAATAAATTAAGCGAGTGATTCGGAATCACTTGCTTAATTTATTCAATTATTTTTGAAAATACATCGACTTTCATTTCGTTTTTTGTTCCCCCAAACCTCCTGCGCTCCCCCCCCCCCACAGTTGCGGGTCTGGCAGTTCCCTAGGTACGCCTTTGCACGTGGCTCTCGATCTCGAGTTGATGTGAAAGTTGTATTGCGTTTAATATGTCTATATTGACTAGGAAATACATGTATTTGATTAAGTGCCGTGTGGCAAGCCTCAATGTTATACGTTTTGATACTATAAAGCAGCAATGAGCAGATTTTTTTTCATTTATTACTCTTGTCCATCAAATTCTTTTACCAGACCTTATCATTTATTTCTTTGACAAGATGTGTGACTTGCTTCTCTTTCTATTCTTATATAACCATCACTTTTCTTTTCTTGTTTTTAACAATTAATATAGAACCAAACGCGTGTTCATTGTAGTCTACTGGTTGAAACTGACATTGGTTAGCATTAGATGACATACGAGGTCAAGTTTAATCCAGTCAACAATGTCAACATATAAAATAAATTTGCTTTGCATTCAAATATAAAGAATATACATATTATTATATTGTTCACAGTGGCATTGTTTAATGTGATTAATTAACAACTAATTTTGTTACAACTTTTTGCGTTTAAGAAGAAGCCGTCACATTTTCCACCATTTGATCGAAATATTATTAAAACCGAGACCTAACATGACGTCTATGAATGGGTGGCCAACCGACCCAAACGTGTATTTTTTAAGCGCATTTTATTATTGAAATTAATATACATGCACGTTATTAGCTTATACAATATTGATTATTGAAACAACATATTTCTAAAGATGTGGCACTACATGTGCTGTCAATTATGATAGGCACATGAAGTCAATATAAATAGGACATCTTCCAGCAGAATTGATGGAATTGCAATTGCAACAGAAGCAAGCATCATTCTAGAATGTCTCTCAGAAGTACTAACACTTTTACTAGCCTACTTTTTACGATTTATGGATTAGTAATTCTCTCTAATCATATAAATCTAATTCACACTTTGCCTTTAACTGAGAATTCGGCTGAAAATACCGGTGATATTTATGATATTGGTGTTGGAATTGCAGATATCACTGGACCAGCAGCTCAAATTATTTTCGTTAGTAAACTTTTCTGAAGAAAAAAAAATTTTTAAATGAGAGGTAAAAAAAATTAATTTCTTTGTGTGTTAGATGGGTTATGCAAATTTTCAACAAACTGGCAATGGAATTCATATGAGACAATTCAGTCGAGCTTTTATCATTGGTGACGGACAAAAAAGAATTGTTTACGTAAATGTTGAAGCTGGAATGATATCACAGTCCATTAAAATTCAAGTGAGTGTTTTCAATTTTTTTTAAAAAAAATCTTTATAATTTTAAAAAAAAAATTGTAAAATTCAAAATTATAGGTAATTGAATTACTGCAATTAAAATATGGAGATTTATATACAACTGAAAATGTGTGCCTGAGTGGTACTCACACCCATTCTGGTCCAGGAGGATTCTTTCAATATTTCCTCTACAACTTAGCATCACTCAGTTATGACGAGCAAACATTTCAGGCTCTTGCAAATGGCATTGTAGATGTATGTATTTAATTAATAATTAATAATAATTTTATTTTTAAAGTAGAAATGAAAATACTATTAAGCGATTCAGCTACCGTTCTAGTTTTTTAACACACTTTTAATTCTTTGTTATTGTTCCAAATGAAACGCAAAATAATTAAAGTTTGTTATTCAGCTGTTCATATTACATGTTTATTGTGTTTTTTTTTAAATATAGAGTATTACAAACGCCCACAACAACATTAAAAAAGGAAAAATATTTTATGCAAAGGGTGATTTAACAGATGCAAGTGTTAATAGAAGTCCAATATCATATTTGTATAATCCAGCTGAAGAAAGAGCAAAGTAACTATAAATTATATAGAGCATTTTTCTCTTAATAATGTCATTTAGATTTCAAATTTTAATTTTTCTGTTCTAAACATAGGTATGATTACGATACGGATAAAGGCATGTTTGTACTTAATCTGATTGATATGAATAATAATTCCATTGGAATGATAAAGTAAGTAATGTGTCGAAATATAGGTGCATCAACTTCCCATGAAATGGGTTTTATCTTTCACTTTCGTGTATTTTTTCTAATTAATGTATACTTTTCTGCCATTTATTTATTTAGTTGGTTTGCTGTTCATGGTACCAGTATGAACAATACTAATCATTTGATAAGCAGTGATAATAAAGGATATGCCTCTTTGAAATTTGAAAAAATGTACAATCCATCAGGTGCATTACTTGGAAAGGTATGTTAGTATCTATCACAGAATGGACGCCTAGCCTACAAGATATTTTGTAGGATTGCAGTATTAAAAACCACGCGCGTATGAATGGTTCTTTATAATGCAATACTACCAAATATTATTATAGTATTTATGAATCATTTTAACTAGTAAAATGAAATCATAAAAAATTTGATAATCAGACAAGCAAACAAAGTTTATTTACATTATATATGCACGAAAGCAGACTAAACATACATATGTACACTGTAAATGTTTAGCATTCTACATTTACATATTTATTCTAATGTAGGGGCCATTTGTGGCAGCTTTTGCTCAAAGCAATGAAGGAGATTCATCACCAAACACTAAAGGTCCCAAATGCGTGGATACAGGTTTACCTTGTGATAATCTTACAAGCACTTGCAATGGACGGGTAATTATTTGTTCTAATTGTACAAAACAAATGAACAAGACATTCTCCCCTATTTTGATCTATCACAATAATAGCAAAATAGGTCAATAACTGCATGAGGAGGATCCATGGTAAAAAAAATACGCATTAAAATTAAAATTAAAAGAAAAGTGAAAAAAAGTAAAATTACGGTCACTTGTTTCTAAAAGTTTAAAAATCAATGTCAATCATTATTATCTCTTCTTATTTAATGGAACAATTGTGTAGCTGCCAACGTTTTAAATTCATCCAATTCAGTATTTGAATCATGTTAAGAAAAAAAATCATCTTTTGAGAATTCTTAAGAATTTCAGAAAAAGACTCAAACGGAGTTCACACTTTGCTACATTATACCCTTTATATGAATAAAGAAATTCATTACAATTCAGAATTATTCAAATTTGATTCTACATTGAAATAATAGGGTTTTCTTTTGGTTTACTCAGTGTCATTACATTGTAATGAATATTTTTTGCATAATATGTAAAAAAATATTATTATATTTTTTATATGCTAATGACTTATTTTTATTTTCAGAATGAACTATGCATTGCTTCTGGTCCAGGCAATAATATGTTTGAAAGTACACGCATTATTGGAGAAAAACAATTTGATAAAGCTAAAGTAAGTACTAAGTGCACGTAAAACATTAATTGGTTATGTTCTATAACAAAAACCTCATTTTCGTTTATTGTCATGAATGAGTGCTAAAAATAAGCTGAAGTTAATTGTTGTTGTTGTGATTATCATTGTAGGAGTTGTTTGCATCAGCAAAAAATCCAATTCATGGCCCGGTTCAATTTATACATCAGCATATCAATATGAGTGACCAACATATTGTATGGAATAACACAAATGTGAGTGAAATTATTATAATGTAGGACCCAATGTCAAAATATATTTCAACAATGAGAGTGTCACCCCTCCCTCATTATTACCTCAAACCTCCATTTACTACTTATTTTGTCCCATTTTGGATCACTTAAAAAATTAAAAATCTACGAAAAACCTATAAAAAACCTATCTATGAAAAACCTACTTCAATTTTTAAATAATAATAAAAGTATGTTACATCTAAATTGAGTCAGCAACCTTAAATTCAACTCACTTTTAATTGTACAGATGCGTCAACCTAGCCTAAGTTTTTTTTCAACAATTTTTTTCTGATTAGAGTCTAGACTTATTTATATTTTCTAATTAATTACAACATTACTTATTAATTGATAATATCAAAAAAACGTTTATTGATTTTTATCATATAGTAAAACTCAAGTATTTAAAACATAATAAAATTTAACCTGAAGTTTAATCGTAATTCTTTGTGGTTTAGGTTAAAACATGTAAACCAGCTCTAGGATATAGTTTTAATGGTGGAACCACAGATGGACCAGGAATGTTGGATTTCCATCAAGGTACATAAAGTGAAACCAAGTTGTCGTCATTGACAAGCAAAGAAGGTCATTAAAGCCATTGTTTTCGCTAACCCTTTTAGCAACCACAAATGGAAATCAAAATCCAGTTTGGTCAAAGTTTGTTGGTATTATTGCAACACCAACAAAAGAAATGATAGAATGTCATAATCCGAAAGCCATCCTTTTACCAACAGGAGAAGTTCGTTTCTAAACAATGATGCTGTTTTTTTAAATTATAAGTGCCAATGAATGAAAACACACATATTCTTACTTTTTTAAATTTCTAGATGCATTTGCCATTTGACTGGACACCAGAAATTGTTCCGACACAAATATTAAAGATTGGTAATTTGGCCATTGCGGCAGTTCCTGGAGAATTTACGTAAGATATACCTACTTAATACTTAGAATTGCCTTTTTTGATTGTCAATAATTGCTTTCACTTATTAGAACAATGTCAGGAAGAAGACTGAGAAATGCAGTTCATAAGGTAAGTTTATTGTACAAGAATATAAACTATTTTCACAGGTGTGCACACAACAAACATAATGAGTAAGGCCTAACGTTTGCATAAATTGCACAAAATGTATAACGACGGTCCCAAAAATGCATAAAACGCAAAAATTGCGTACTCTACAAATTTGCATGCAATCACATCATTTCACTTATTTCTTTTAAAACACTTTATTTGGCCAGAAGAATTCTATGAAAGGTTTCTATTATAATTGTATATATTAATTACTTAAAACATACTTTGCTTTAGCAATATGTTGCACAATACCTGGAATATATTTTCACAACACCATGTATGAATATTATGTATCTTCAATTTAAATTTAGGTTTTGGCAGCAGCAGGAGCTAATGTTAATGATGATTTAAATGTCGTCATTGCTGGTCTATGTAATATTTACACGGATTATGTGGCAACCTATGAAGAATACCAGGTTAGTTTATGTCAAATTGCAGCTTGTTTTTGCAACATTATAACAGTCTCAATATATTTGTTTTTATTGTGTATGGTTTAGATACAAAGGTATGAAGGTGGTTCAACAATATTCGGACCACATACTCTTGACGCCTACATTAATCAGTATTCAAATTTGGCCACAGCACTAGCAAATGTAAGTGAAAATCAATAATTTGTTAGGCATGTTCATTGGTTCATTTTCATTTTTGTACATAGGGTGAGTCTGTTGCTCCAGGTCCAAATCCACAAGACCTGAGATCCAAACAGTTCTCCTTTATACCTGACGTTCAACACGAAACATCATCCATGGGTTATAAATTTGGAGATGTGCTAATTGATGCACAAAATGAATACATTTTAGTAAATAATTTTGAATCTAAATATTAAATAATAAAACGGCAGATGTGTATTCATAATGATTTCCTTGTTATTTCTAGGGATCAATTGTGAATGTTTCATTTGTTTGTGGAAACTTAAGAAATAACCTAATGGTAAGATACAAACACTAATTTAATTAAGATACATACTTCGAAGTTAACTCATTGCTAATGTTATTTTCGACTTGGTTTATTTTAAAAGACTGGCAGCACATATTTAACAGTGGAATATCGTAACCAAACTAACGAAAAATGGATTGTCATCGCAACTGATGCAGATTGGGAAACAAAGTACAAAATTTCAAATATCTTTCAATTACAATAATAAAAATGATGTGGATTTGAATTTTAGATTTTACTGGAGTCAAACTAATATACCTCTACAACAAAGTATGTGCATAGTAGAATGGGAGATACCAATAGAGGCTACAATCGGTGACTACCGCATCACTCATCAAGGATTTTATAAAGGATTACATGCCAACCATTACTATAATGGAACATCGAATATTTTCAAAGTGAATAGTCAAAAGTCATATCGATAATTGAATTTTTAAAAAATGCTAAAAAAATTGCTCAATTTTTAAAATCTAGTCATAACTGTAAAAACTCATAGTATAACGCAGTTATTTGAAAAAAAAATTTAACTAGTAATTGTAACATTCACCTGTACAAAGTAAGCCTTGTAAACTATTAAAATATATTTTTATATTCAAATTTTGAGCCTAATATTTCCATTCCCGCTCATCCGGTTCATGCACATACAATGATTTTTCGAAGTTGCTTTGTCATGACTCATGACTCATGAGCATCTATCTAGAAACACATTAACCATGTTCAATCTAAATCGTCCTGAATTGTCATAATTTTTTATTCGTGCACTGTACTTAGGGAATGAAGATATTGATGTCTTGCAGACTTCACTAAGAATATTTTGAGCCAAATATTTTAATTCCCGCTTTTCCAGTTCACAAGCAGTGAATTTTCGAATTTGCATTGTCATGTGCATTAGGGCGTCTAGTGGTGCTCACAACATGAGTTTTGTTAAAGAACATGTATTTCAAAAACTATAACAAGTGCACTTTCGTAATTTAAGCTAGTTATTAAAAACATAATAAAATATGCAGGTACAAAATTGAAATTATATTAGTTTAAAATTAAAAAAGGCAGTAGATAAACTCGAAAGTTGTTCACGAAAATGTTCTCGAAACTGCGTGGCTCCCAGAAGCCACTCTAAACTAGAAGCATCCTCTCAGCTGACGACAGTCATTTTCGACCTAGGATTTTGCAGCCAGTACGTACCTGGTGTCATCCATAAAAATAATGTACAGTGACATTACTGCTCCAGAAATAGATAAATATCAGAATGTGTAGTTTGATTTGCACCTATACGTTGTTTTTTAATTAAGGTTTACTTAAGACCTAGTTGACATTATATTGTAATTAATGCATAAACAATGCAATTTGCTCTCTACTAATGTGCATTGTTAAAAAAATAATACACCAACTGATATAGATAGATTTTTATATCAATCGGCTAGGTCATCGGTATCGGCAAAATGGATATTTTTATCTGATTGGCAAAATTTTACCATCGGTCGATCTCTACAAATTAAAAAAAAACTAGAATATTCGTGCATTTCATGCAAAAAGACTCATTACACTTGATCATGCACTTGAAAAATATTAATTTTCTGCTTGCGAACTTTTGAATTTTGTTCCAACTGTTTATATACATTATAAAAAAGTGCACTAAAATTTGTCTTGTGTTTAATATAAAAAAATGCTACATGTAATAAAATAATCTTAACCAAAAAAAATCTCCAACAGTTTTTGACGTGCATATATGACATTCACAGCTAATTTGTTACCGATATTAATCTGACCCTGTTCCTATTATCCAATCTGTAATGTAATCTAATCTGGGTTTGCATCCATGAGGCTAAGGATCTAAAGTCGAGGCACTCTTATCTCTATTGTAGATTGTAATTGACATTCAGTTGAAGCTTATACAATATTGAAACATGTGTAGACTGACATTTATCTCAAATTTAAATCATGAAATTCTATTTACCATTTTTGAAATTGCACTGTATGTGGTGGCACTACATGTACAAGTACTACGATCCATTGCCATAGTCTATATAAATAGGACACCTCACTTTCAAGCATAACTGATGTAATCACAATACAAGCAAGCATCATTGCAGAATGTCTCTCAGAAGCACAAGCACTTTTACTAGCCTACTTTTTACGATTTATGGATTAGCAATTCTCTCTAATCATATAAATCTAATTCACACTTTGCCTTTAACTGAGAATTCGGCTGAAAATGCCGGCGATGTCTATGATATTGGTGTTGGAATTGCAGATGTCACTGGACCAGCAGCTCAAATTATTTTTGTCAGTAAACATTTTTTGTTAAAAAAAATATGTTTAAATGAGAGATAAAAAATAATTTTGTTTGTGTGTTAGGTGGGTTATGCGGATTTGAAACAAGCCGGCAATGGAATTCATATGAGACAATTCAGTCGAGCTTTTATCATTGGTGACGGACAAAAAAGAATTGTTTACGTAAATGTTGAAGCTGGAATGATATCACAGTCCATTAAAATTCAAGTGAGTGTTTTCAATTTTTTTTTTAAAAAAATTCTTTTTAGTTTTTTTAATAAAAATTGTAAAATTCAAAATTATAGGTAATTGAATTACTGAAATTAAAATATGGAGATTTATATACAACTGAAAATGTGTGCCTGAGTGGTACTCACACCCATTCTGGTCCAGGAGGATTCTTTCAACATCTCCTCTACAACTTAGCAACACTCAGTTATGACAAGCAAACATTTCAGGCTCTTGCAAATGGCATTGTAGAAGTATGTATTTAATTATGTTTATATTATTTCATTTTTTTCTCTTGTATATATATTTATTTTAACAACATTGACATAAGCTATATACATGTAATGTATGTTATTTAAAAAACTGAAACAATGTCAATTTTAATTCATCGTTTGTCTTTAGACTCAAGAAATTACGTGTGAATATTTTTTTTTCTTAAAAACCAGTTATTTTTTTATTTTAATCTGTTTTTTAAGTGTAAACGCCCCTCGAACTCTAGTTATTTTGAATTTAAGAAGCATAATTAAGAAAAAAAACTTCATAGTGAGGTTCTAGGGGGTTCATTTGGGGGGTTTAAATTTCCAAAAAAAAAGTGAATTAAAATGTTTCATAAACAGCTGATTTTCGCGAAAAACTTGATTATTTTGCGTGTTAGAAACTAGAAAAGCAGCTCAATTCATTAATAGTATTTTATATTGAATTTTTTCAAAATAAACTTTTATAGACAAAAATCTAAAAAAAAATATATTGAAAGATATACAGTATATCAGCATAAAAATACTTTTAAGTTACTGGGATACCCTTCTACTTTCTAAAGCACTTTCAAGTTTCTTTTAATTTTGCTCTTCGAGAGGTGTTTACACTATAAAACCACCTTTAAGGTAGCATAGGTTAGGTTTAATATAAAAAACACCCCCCAATTTTTTTTTAGATTGCAGATGTTTATAAAATATCTCTATCTATTTTTAATATAGAGTATTACAAACGCCCACAACAACATTAAAAAAGGAAAAATATTTTATGCACAAGGCAATTTAACAGATGCAAGTGTTAATAGAAGTCCGATATCATATTTAAATAATCCAGCTGAAGAAAGAGCAAAGTATCTATAAATTATATAGAACATTTTTCTCTTAATAATGTCATTTAGATTTCAAATTATCATTTTTGTTGTTCTAAATACAGATATGATTACGATACGGATAAAAGCATGTTTATGCTTAATCTGATGGATATGAATAATAATTCGATTGGAATGATAAAGTAAGTAATGTATCGAAATATAGGTGCATCAACTTCCCATGAAGTGATTTTATCTTAGACTTTCGTGTATTTTTTTCTAATTAATGTATACTTTTCTGCCATTTATTTATTTAGTTGGTTTGCTGTTCATGGTACAAGTATGAACAATACTAATCATTTGATAAGCAGTGATAATAAAGGATATGCTTCTTTGAAATTTGAAAAAATGTACAATCCATCAGGTGTATTAATTGGAAAGGTATGTTAGTATCTATCACAGAATGGATGCTTAGCCTACAAGTTATATTGTCATACAATGTGAGTCATGACTCATAAGTCACAAAGGGGTTAAAAAGATTTAATGAGTTAAAAATATTTTTTTTAAAAATCTTTCTTTTGAATTTTGTGAACAACATTTCGGAAATTAATCATGGAACAACATCTGAACAACAAACAAAAAATATAGAATTTTATTTTTAAAATCGGAACTCAAATATTCTTATGCAAGCTTATCATCTCCACTTAAATGTCAGGTTTGGTTATCAAGAATCCCAGAGCTATTCACCAGTGTCAATTACACTCCTGCAAGATGCAATGTCTGTTTGGGTGTTCTGTCAGAGAGGGTCATTGGGCGGCTGGGTCTTACCGCTTTGTAAATCAAGACGACTGTGCAGCGTTAGTGACTGGCAAGCAATATCGAAAATTGTGTGTGGCCTGCGATATGGTTTCAGCAGAAGATGGGGGGCCACTGCCCGCATGGCGCGTGTCCCAATGAAGTTCTTAAGACAGATTATCAGCAGGCAAATAATTTCACAAAATTCCCAATTTAATTGACAATCACGTTCGTCTAAATTGATGCCATCTGAATAGTTTTGGGGGTGGTTACCTAAAGATTGAGAGGATGTATGTCATCAAAACCACCCTCCCGACAATCCAGTCAAGGACAACATCTGTATGGAAAATGATGTGGAAATAGCTCAGTACTTGCGAAGTCTAAAAAGGATGGCATTTACATAAAATTATTTTTCATACATAATTAAAAAAATCTCCATTTTGTAAATTATATTATAAACAAAAAATTATTATTTAGAAAAGTTATTAAATGTTTAAACCACTTTGTGACTTAAATATCCCTGTAGCTTTTATGCATCAACATAACTAGTAAAATGATATATACAACTGATAAAACTGCTAAGCAAACAAAGTTTATTATATGTATTGACTATTGATGTGTAACAGCAGAATAAACATGCATGGCCATGAATACTGTAAACTATTAGCAACACGGAAACTGCAATAAAAACCAATTCTTATTACACCATAAGATGAAGCTTGTGAAGTCAAACGGCTTTTCTGATAAAAGGGGTAACAAGGAAGAAATGCAAGAAACCCTTTGTTATCTCTTTTCTATCAGACTACACAATCTTTAATTTTTGTCAACCCCTTTGACGTCACATTTTTCATCTTACATATCTGTTCTAATGTAGGGACCTTTTGTGGCAGCTTTTGCACAAAGCAATGAAGGAGATTCATCACCAAACACCAAAGGTGCCAAATGTGTTAACACAGGTTTACCTTGTGATAATCTTACAAGCACATGCAATGGACGGGTAATTATTTGTTCTAATTGTACTTAATTACAAAACAAACGAACAAGACATTTTTCCCCTACTATGACCCATCACAATAGTAGCAAAATAGGTCGAATAACTGTACGAGGAGGATCCATGGTAGAATACACATTAAAAGAAAAGTGAAAAAAAGTAAAATTACAGCAACTTGTTTCTAGTTTAAAAATCAATGTCAATCATTGTTTTCTCCCTTAATTTATTTAATGGAACAATTGTGTAGCTGCCAACGTTCTAAATTCATCCAATTCAGTATTTGAATAATGTAAAAAATGTTTCATATCTTGAGAATTCTTAAATTTCAGGAAGAGACGACATAACTTACTTTTCCACATACCCGAATTCAGAACTATTTAAATTTGACTCTAAAATAAAATATAGTTTTTTTTTTGTGTTTTTAAAAAAATACCATCAAATTTCAATGAAATTCTTTGCATAATATACAAAAGATATTATTATATTTTTATGTGTTATGAACTTATTTTTGTTTAATTCAGACTGAACAATGCATTGCTTCTGGTCCAGGCAATAATATGTTTGAAAGTACACGCATTATCGGAGAAAAACAATTTGATAAAGCTAATGTAAGTACTAAGTGCACGTAAAACATTAATTGGTTATGTTCTATAATAAAAAAACCTCATTTTCGTTTATTGTCATGAATGAGTACTGAAAATAACTAAGTTGAAGTTAATTGTTGTTGTTGTGATTATCATTGTAGGAGTTGTTTGCATCAGCAAAAAATCCAATTCATGGCCCGGTTCAATTTATACATCAGCATATCAATATGAGTGACCAACATGTTCTATGGAATAACACAAATGTGAGTGAATTACTATAATGTAGGGCCCAATGTCAAAATATATTTCAACAATGAGAGTGTCACCCCCTCCCTCATTATTACCTCAAACCTCCATCTACTACGTATGTTGTCCCATTTTGGCTCACTTAAAAAATTAAAAATCTATTTTAATTTTCAAATAATAAAAAATAAGAAATATATACTGCATAAATTAATGATTTATATTCTAAAATTCAGCCTACATGTAATTGTAAACATTCAATTCTCATTAAACATTTACCTAGAGTCTAGACTTGCTTATGTTTTCCAGTCAATTACACCATTACTCATTAATTTACAATACCAAACGTTATTAATATTATATAGTAAAACGCAATTTTTTATGCTTTAGGTTAAAACATGTAAAGCAGCTCTAGGATACAGTTTTGCTGCTGGAACCACAGATGGACCAGGAATGTTCGATTTCCATCAAGGTATGTAAAGTGAACCCAAGGTTTCATCATTGAGAATCAATAAAGATTAAGATCATTAAAGAAATTGTTTTCGCTACTATTTTAGCAACCACAAATGGAAATCAAGATCCATTTTGGTCGACTTTGGTTGGTGTTATTGCAACACCATCAAAAGAAATGATAGAATGTCAAAATCCGAAAGCCATCCTTTTACCAACTGGAGAAGTTCGTTTTTAAACGATGCTGTTTTTCAATCATAAATGCCAATGAATGAAAATATATTTTCGTCCTTTTTAAAATTTCTAGATGGATTTGCCATTTGACTGGACACCAGAAATTGTTCCGACACAAATATTAAAGATTGGTAATTTGGCCATTGCAGCAGTTCCTGGAGAATTTACGTAAGATAAAATGGTTTATTTATTAAATATATTTTGAATTGTCTCTTTTCATTGTCTCACTTTTTAGAACAATGTCAGGAAGAAGACTGAGAAATGCAGTTCATAATGTAAGATTATTGCACGAGCCTATAAACTATTTTCACAGGTGTGCACACACATCAAATATGAGTTGTGTCGAAAACAGTTATTAGTCAAATATACTTTAACTTCAGTTTGGAATACACAGACCACTTTTCGTCCACTTTTCAATTGCAAAATAAAGTCGAAAGTGGTTGGGGTGTGGTTGCAATGTATTTTCTATTTAAAGACTCAAGGTGGTCGCTTTCGGCGACAACTCAACTTCATTTTGCAGTCGAGAAGTGGTCGTGATGTACTGTGCCAAATTTTGTATGTTACCATACTTCTGATGTACAGCATCTGGAATATATTCATAAACTCATTTATGAAACTACTGTATTAAATTTGAATTTAGGCTTTGACAGCAGCAGGAGCTAATGTTAATGATGATTTAAATGTCGTCATTGCTGGTCTATGTAATATTTACACGGATTATGTCACAACCTATGAAGAATACCAGGTTAGTTTATGTCAAATTGCAGCTTGTTTTTGCAACATTATAACAGTCTCAATATATTTGTTTTTATTTTGTATGGTTTAGATACAAAGGTATGAAGCTGGTTCAACAATATTCGGACCACACACCCTTAACGCCTACATTAATCAGTATTCAAATTTGGCCACAAAACTGGCAAATGTAAGTGAAAATCAATAATTTGTTAGGCATGTTCATTGGTTCATTTTCATTTTTGTATATAGGGTGAGTCTGTTGCTCCAGGTCCAAATCCACACGACCTGAGATCCAAACAGTTCTCCTTTATACCTGACGTTCAATACGAAACATCACCCATGGGTTATAAATTTGGAGATGTGCTAATTGATGCACAAGATGAATACATTTTAGTAAATAATTTTGAATCTAAATATTAAATGATAAAACAGCAGATGTGTATTCATAATGATTTCCTCGCTATTTCTAGGGATCAATTGTGAATGTTTCATTTGTTTGTGGAAACCTAAGAAATAACCTAATGGTAAGATACAAACACTAATTTAATTAAGATACATACTTCGAAGTTAACTCATTGCTAATGTTATTTTCGACTTGGTTTATTTTAAAAGACTGGCAGCACATATTTAACAGTGGAATATCGTAACCAAACTAACGAAAAATGGATCGTCATCGCAACTGATGCAGATTGGGAAACAAAGTAAAAAATTTCAATCATATTAATCTTTCAATTACAATAATAAGAATGATATGGATTTGAATTTTAGATTTTACTGGAGTCAAACTGATATATTTCTCCAAGAAAGTATGTGCATAGTGGAATGGGAGATACCATTAGAGGCTACAATCGGTGACTACCGCATCATTCATCAAGGATTTTATAAAGGATTATTTGCCACCCATTATTACAAAGGAACATCGAAAATTTTCAAAGTGAACCTTAAATTAAATTATCAGAATATTAAACAGAATAAGTTTAATATTTGACAATCCACGAATATATGCAAGCGCTCGTAATGCTTTCCATATTGATAACTGAATTTAAAAAAATGCTCAGTAATTTGACGAAAATTGCTCAATTTTTAAAATCTAGTCATAATTGCAAAAACTTCTAGCATAACGCAATTATTTTAACCATTAATTTTAACATTCACATTTATATGTTTCCCCATTGAATATTTACATGCTAAACCTAGTAAACTTAATAAAATTATATATTTTTTTTACATACATGAGATATTTGATAATGAAAATTCTTTCAATCAGCAGCTGCTTAGCCTCTATGCAGGTGATTGTACAGCTTTTACGCGAATTTGGCATAACCTATATATAACAACTCCGCAGTCTAACCTTGGAGGCTAGTGGCTGCAAATCGTAAAAAATAAACTTAATCCTTATATTATTTCCCACTTCTCTATGGCATATTCTCCATTCACTCACCAAATGTCTAATCATCATGTCTATCATCACTATCAGTTTTTACAAATTCTAAAAATGTGACTTAAGGCAAAAGTAAAGCTTAAACAAAGCAAAACTTAACCCTTCATAAAGGAGCAATAAAAAGTCTGGTCTTTATGACGTATTTTAAGCAACATTTTAGAATATGACTGCAAGATTTGCATGACTTACCACCTGGCCTCAGAAAGATACTCGTTCCATGAAAAACAAAAACAAAAAAAAAACGTTGTTCTCTCTAACGAAAAACGTTTACCATTGTAAGGAATTCGATGGTGCACTTTAGAACTTTAGAAACATTGCAGTGTTGTGTGAGTACTGTCATTGTATAGTAATATTGTAACATGTAAACAATGCCATAACTTAGAAACCAAGTAATGAATTCATTGTGTATTACTGACCAATAATGTCAACACATCAACCGTCAAGGTTATTTATTACTAAGGAGATGCATATATTTTAATAACACTTTTCATAAAAAAATATCTTTCAAAGTTGAGTCTTCAAATTGAATTTTGTCCAAATAATCGAAATGGGTTTTTTTTCCTTCAATGTCCTTGAAAATTATAAAGAAGGTGGATATTTTTTTGAAACTATAATGTGCAGTTGTGTCAGGAGGAGGAGGAGGAGGGGGGCTTCCATTGATGCATCACGTAAAGTAATTTACTTCAATTACACTTCGAATTAAAGGCGTACATAAAGTCTATGGGACCAGTGGGCTTTTAAAATACGCTATTGAGCTGACAATTTTATGAAAAAAAAGTCCATGAGGTTTATGGGCCTCAAGGATACGTTAAGCTTTTGTGGTCTCGTGGGCTTCGTGAGAATTTGGTAAAAGCCCAGCACATTGGCTTTGTGAGCCTCATTCTACGTAGTGGACTTTGTGGGCTGGGCTCACTAGAAACTTTTGTGTGCTGGGCTTACTGTAAAGTTTAGTGGGCTAGGCTCGCTATAAAGTTTTGTGTGCTGTGCTCACTAAAGTTTTGTGTGCTGTGCTCACTAAAGTTTTGCGTGCTGGGCTCACGAAAGTTTTGCGTGCTGGGCTCACTATAAAGTTTTTTGGGGTGGGCTCACATGCTTGTCCTGGTCACATGACAGCAAATATATTGTAACATATTGTAACAGTCAGAAAAGCAAATCACAAAATGTACATTAATTATATGAGAAATACTGTCTTATATGAATCAGATCATTGTGATTGCTCATAATTGACATTGCAATAACCACATTTTTATAAACTAAAAATAAGAAATTAGAAAAGTCTCTTATCGTTGAAAATACTGCAAATAATTCAAATTCTTGTTAAATTTAGTTTTTCTCTCTCGAAACTTTTATTCAATCATGTATAAAATTAATAATGAAAATTTAAATATAATGTCAAGATGTTGTTTCAAAAAAATAGGACTTATGAATATATAAAAAGTACCTGTTGAGAATATGATTATAGTTTTTCTCCGGATAAGCCAACTACATTGTAGTAAGCGTGCTCCGGAAACCGTTCCAGTTCGATGTATTCGACATCTCCGAGAAGAAGGTTCTCGAGTGTCTGCGCGAGTTCCACAAAAGAAGGTCTTTCGGTCGAATTTTTATCCCAACAATAGTACATAATATTGTACAGTTCTCGCTTGCAATGGTCTGGTTTTTCAAGACGGTAACCATCACGAACCTTCTTGATGACATCACTGGCAGCCATGCCAGGATATGGCGTTGAACCTTTGCCAAAAACAAGAAAAACACATAAAAAACTCTCACTTATGTTTTGAAATGAATTGTGTGACAAAATTCAATTACCTAAAGTGACAATCTCCCACATAAGTACACCAAACGACCAAACATCCGTCTTCGAAGAGAAGATGTTGTCGTAAAGAGATTCGGGAGCCATCCATCTTATTGGAAGCCGACCCTTACCAAATATGATAGATAAATATTAGCCCAAATTCAATCGTCTTTGACATCAGAATGGCAAAGATTCAATTGATTGATTTGATGTTTTTTTGGATTACCTCTGATTTACGTTCATAAACCCTATTAGCAACCACGTCTCGAGCAAAACCAAAATCGGCAACTTTGCATGTCTTATTATTTCCAACTAATACATTGCGTGCTGCTAAATCTCGATGAATGATCTAATAATATAAACAAAACGACAGCCATATTTGTCACTGAAAACACACTTTAGAACGATAGTCTAATATTTCGATGCTCACTCCTTTAGATGCTAAATATTCCATCCCTCTAGCAACTTGATGAGCAAATGAAGTCAGGTCTCTCGAAGTCAGATGCATACTAGAGCCGTGTAAGTTACCATAATAATGTTCGGCTCGACTATTTCGTAAGTATGTTTGTAATTTTCCGTGTGCGACATATTCCATTATGACAAACATTGGTTCTAAACAATTTGATCAATTTAGAATCACATTTCGATTGCGAGTTAAAGACACAAAAACATCATTTACCTTTTTCTGTACAGGAACCAACAAGTTTAACAATGTTTGGATGAGGATCCAACATTTTCATAACTTCCAGTTCACTAACCAAATCTCGTTTCTCTCTTTCGCCAGCATTTTCTACAATTTGAACAAACATTTATGATTGTTTAGCAAAGTTATTTCAATATTCTAAAGAGACAAGTTTTCTGTTAACCCTTGAGCGTTTTGACTGCAACTGTGTTAGTCCCAGGTAATCCTCCGATATCTTGAGCCTCACATTTCCAAACTTGACCGAAACAACCCTCGCCAAGAATACCAAAAATCTTCAGATGGTGTCTTGGATATTCCCATTTATCATTCGAATATACAGCAGCAGCAGCATCTTCTCCATCGTCTTTGTTCTTTTCTGCAGAATCCTATGTTATTTTATAATATTTGAATTTAATTAATGAATACAGGAATTTGTCTCCTTTGTTCGTGCAAAAACAACAAAGAACAAACCCATTCTGTCGTTTCATATTTGTTTGATTGTGCACGTTGAATAGAACTTGAAACAAATTCACTTTCTTGTGAATTTGACGAGCATACAGGATTCTGTTGTACCTCACTTCGTTTCTTTGCATCCTTTTTAGAAGAATTAAAACAAACTGTTACAAACAATAATTGCAACCTGGCAATTGTTCATTTTTTGCCTAAAAATAAGCCTAGAGGATGGAGAGCTCGCCACTGCACTTCACAGTTTTTTACGGCATCAAGAGCTCTCCATCGGCATCGCAAAAAGGAGGTAATGTGACCTCCGGAAACCTCAAGCTTTTGAGACTTCTTGGGCGAATTAAAGCATTTTTAGATATTTTCAGGGCATTTAAACACTGGAATTGTGGACATTTTTTTTGTAAGAATAATTCTTGATTTTTTCCATTTTATCAAATTTCAAAAATTCTTAAATTTTTATACTTTTTGAAGCTTTTGGGGATTTCTTGGGACAGTTGAAGCCTTTTCAATGCATTCTTGAATTTTAACTATTTTTTTTTATAAAAAGCAAAGTTCTATTTTTTTAGTTTTAAAACTTCTTGAGTCTCTGTACTTTTTTAAACTTTGTGCGATTTCTGTGTCCAAATGAATCCTCCGGATGCCTTTTCAGTGTATTTAAACACTTTTTTTAATTTTAAAAACTCTTATTCCATTTACTTTTTAAGATTTCTGGAAAAAGTGGATGGCTTATAAGGTATTTTCAGGGAATTTAAACACTTATTAAAATTTTAATCGAACTTTTAAAACGTTTATATTATCCTACCAAAGAGACTACTGTCTTCCTGTTTCTCGTTCGTCGAACCAAGTAAAGGCCACCGCCGACAACTGCAGCTACTGCAACGAGTGCCATCAACGGTAAAAAAGCAGCAGCCACGGAGGAACCATGAGATGTTTCTTTTGCTGCTACTTTCGGCATCAGCAATTCATTTTCATCACTGCTAATATTTGCCGATAGTTCAGCATCGTTATGATTGTTGTTATTTGTATCGAGAAAATTGAAACCGTTGTTGCTAAGTGGTTCTGGATTTGGTGAAGTTAGAACATAGGGTGAACGAGCAACTGTCGACACACTCGGAAGATTGGGAGGAGGAGGAGGAGATGGCAAAGGTGCCCTAATAATTTTCGATTTTGTTGGGCCATTTGACGACAAGATTTCAACATATACTTCCGTTTTAGACTAAAATATTAAATAAAATTAATTTAATTGATAAATTTAACATTCTCATTTAAACTGTACAAATCCAAACCCTGCGTCGAACAAACCTCAAATTCTTCATCCTTGGCAGTAACAAATAAATAATACTGTGCCCCAGCCTAAAAATAGATTAAATTAATGCATTTTGTTTGAAGAAAAAGCATGGTACTGGTCTCACTTCTCCTTTGAGTGATTTGTTAAGATAAACTTCACCAGTTTTTAGATCGATTCTAAAAAATCTCGACCCATCAAGATATTCACTTGGTTTGATATCGTAGGTCAACGTATCCTCTTCCGTGTCGTGCGCTCGAGCAGTCTCGATACGAGTGCCTTTATACAAAAAAACAGTTAAATATTAGCCAGTGTCAACTTTAAACTGGTAGAAATGTGGTGTTGCAACCAGGGTAGAAACAAAAGTATGCAAAGCCCTAGTAAAAACTGTTTAACATGGACCCCATAATGCTTTATTTTCTGTTCTTTTTATGATGTTATGTACATTCAATTTAAAATTTGTATCTTTTAATAATGAGTTAATTATGTGACACAAAAATGGTTTACGATTATGGTTTGCGGTTTACGATTACGATTACGACCCTGGTTGCAACTCGTACAATTTAATCTTGAATAACACCAAGAGTTGAAGGTGGAGGCTAGAAATGCTTATAGACAATGTAGTTGGAGTATGCTGAAGCCCAAGGATGTTAATTTAGACTCCAGTGCAAAACTTCGGCAGATTCGTAACTCTAAATGTAATTCTCTAATAGCTAGCCTTCACCTCCAAACCTCATCGTCGTTCTTGATAAAAATCGTTTTTGAGATGAGCACAGCCAGAAATGTATACCAATGGCCTCATTATCAGGTATCTTCCAGTGTCGATTAAGAGTTAATACAGGTGGAGTATTTTGTCCTGGAAGTGATATTCCTGTAATCAATAAATGTCATCAATGAAAAAAATATCAAACCAGTAATTATAATTTTTTTATATATATAAAGTTCCTATTCAATTTATAATTATTTTTAGCCTCTAGAACAATTAGATGTTCGTGCTTTGTGTGACTTTTTTATCCCAGAAGTTATATAGACTACATTTTATTTTTGTTATTTGTGACCATGACCGCAACACAGCTTGACCTTTTCTAGGCTAATCACTCTGTCCTAATTTTGTTTTAAAAATTGATATCTATAAAAAATAATCAGGTGATAGAATATTTTTTTTCAATTATATTGAGAAGTTGATAATCATACTAAAAAAATGCATTATCTCACAAAATTGTTTACAATTGTTTTAAGGCAATTTATAACAACACTTCAAATGTGGAAGAAGAAAAAAACACACACCAAAAAACCCATCTGTGTTCATCATCAACATCATTCATCAGTAATAATAGAATTCATTTTTGTCCTTCTAGTAATCATTTATTGCCTAAATCATTAAGAGGCTCCTAAAGATCCAAGGTTGGTACTCTCAAAGCCGAGTCTCGTAGAGGCTAAAACAGTATCATCAACCATCATTCTCCCGGATCTATGGATTAATACAGCACTTAAACGTTCAATAGCCTTGAAGTACACAAAAAATGTGGGGTTTTTTTTTATTTAAAAAAAAGTTATTCAAAGACAACAAAAGTGGTTCTCAATTTTTCATAACTCAAAATTTCAAAACTTTAATTAGAGAACGCAAATTTTTAATTTTTAACAATTTTCTACTAATTTTTGTCACTAATGTAATGTTTTAGTAACAAAGGCATAAAAACCACAGATGCTCTTTATACAAAATGTCTGTGTTTCACACTAATTATTTGAATCTTAAATGATTTTTTCTAAAATTAAATAGTACAAATTATAATAGTAAAAAAACAATCAAGCTAGAAGTGTAAAACTATATCACATCATAATTTTTTAAAAAATATGATAAACTAAGCAATGAATTAAAACTAGGAGGTTTTATGAACTCTGATCATTGTCTTTCGGAAGCAATATTAAGAGAAACTTGAAATTATTTAAGAAACGAGAAGGGTAGTTCAATCACTTAAAAAGACAATTTCATGTTAATATATTTAATAAGCGTTTATAAGCTTTTTATGTGTATTTGAAAATGACACAACTTTAAGTGGGTGATATTTTTTTTAAATTTTCGTCCATAAAACGTTTATTTTGAAAGATGTCAAGATGCAATTATTAATTGATTTAGCAATCACCCTAGTTTCTTGCACTTTCAATTTCTCTTTTAAAAGTGTTGCTCTTGTAACGCAGAATAACAAGAATTCAAAAATTGTCTGTTCATAAAACATCTTAAATTCTAAACAATATTTGTCTCTAACTTCCGTATCTTATAACCTAAAAAAACAAGTATAAAACGAAAATACATCCGTAATATCAGGGGTGGAGATAAAAAAAAAAACTAGTAAACACATTCGCCATTATGAATGTAAAGAGTACAAAAAAAACGTTTCTGCATCATATAAAGGTGTTTGAACCGGAAAAATAAAAGAGAAGGAGGAGGGGGATAATAAGTTTTGTCTGGAAAAATAATAATAATAATAATAATAATAAGCATGGAAGAAGCATGCCTTAACACATGAACCCATGGGTTTAGAGAAAGCTTTTTTGACCTTTTTATTCGAAGCGTAACAATAACTTATGAATAATTTTCAATTTGTTAACATTTCTCCTATAATTCATAAATTCGATATGTTGAATTACTTGAATACAAAAAATGACACAAAAACATCATGTTTTTATATGTTTAAATCTCAACTAAGAAACAGAAAAATTCATTTCACAAACGAACTGTATAAATCTTTTGCCAACACAAACAAAAGAATTTATCAAATAAAACTTGTCAACAACAACAACAACATGATAATTGAAATCGAATTCAAGTTCTTGAAAATAAAGAATTTTGCCCTATTTATACGGAGCGAAAATGCTAAAAAAAAGTACAAGTTTTCGTGTAAATTTTAAAAAGTTTGATTGAACATTTTGCGAAATGTCCATGTGGAAAGTATGATCAAAATTATTTACTTTTAAAATCATAACTAAATTAATTCCACGCAAACCCTCTAACAACGCCATACACTGTACTTCCAGTAGTTGTTTGATCATATTTTGTTTTTTGTACTTTTAGAAGTTACTACGTACTTTTCTGTGTAACCGGAACTTTAGTCATTTTAATGGACTATTTTAAAGAATTTTAATTATGTCTGAATTATCGTTATATTTTTTTTTGTCACTTCAAATTTAAAATAACTACTTCAAAATGTAGACTATGCCAAACAAAATTAATAAAATATTTACTTGAAGATGGTTTATAAAAAGCAGCTGCTTTTCGAACTCTGATTAATTAATTATTGTCTTCAGGAGTACAATTAAGAGAAACTAGAGAATGTTTTTGAAACTCAAACGGTAGCTTAATCACGTCGGGTGTTTTCATGTTAATATCTTTCAATATAAACTTTTTATAGGCAAAATTTTTAAAAATATTGCCTTCTAAGCGTTGTCTGCTTAAAGTTGGGTCATTTTTAGATTCAAATAAAAAGCTTATAAAATATTTTAAAAATATCAATATGCAAACATCCTTAAGGGTTTAAGCTACGTTTCTAGTTTCTAAAACACTTTCATGTTTTTCCTAATTTTGTTTCTGAAAGACAGAATAATCAAGGTTCGAGGCTTGTTTACACTTTAAAACCACCTGATTCAAAGTTTGTTAGAAACTAGAATAACAGAAAGTACTGCTAAAGATGTTTGTCACACATATCTTTATAAATAAACTTGTTATGGCAGTTTGAAAATAATCATGGTTTACATCAGATTGCAGTGAAACGTTTACTTTTGGCTAACAAAATTTCGAATTTTCCTATGTGAATCATATTAAACCATCTACTGTGGCACGCGAGCCAACTGTTTGCCATTCCAATTTCTTGAAAGATATCAACATGCAAACATCCTTAAGGGTTTAATTGGGCTACCCTTCTAGTTTGTAAAACACTTTCAAGTTTTTCTTAACTTTGCTTCTGAAAGACAGAATAATCAAGAGTTCGAGAGGCGTTTACACTTTAAACCCACCTTAAATAGCCTTCAATGAACAAAATCTACGAACACTACCAAAAATGGAAGAATAAAAAAAAAGTTACCGCAATTTATGCTTACCTCTTGCAAGAAGAAGAACACAATTTCCAACTAAGATGATACTAAAAACAAGCAGCATATCTTTGCCATAGGTGCAACGTAAAACATTAATTCACAAATTCCATAGCTGATTAATCAATAAGAAAAATGTGAGTTTTTAAAAATTTTGGGTGTTGTTCAAGATGTCGTCAAAAAAATCGTATTTGATCAATGGTCATCAAACGTGCTCTCGTGTCCACCAGATTCTTCTTGTGACTGTTACGACTCACGAGAGTTGTGTTTTCGTACGTCACAATATCTCCTGGAAGCAAAAATAAAATACCAAAAAAAAACACGATTGAAAAAAAGTGGTTCTGCTCTCTCATTCTCTAGAGTTGCTTGCTCACCTGTGTCCTTCAAGTTTCTTGAAAAATATAAAAACACACTAAGAAACTAGATAACAACAAAACAACCAACTTCAAACGTGACCTCCTATATGTACTTTGAAAAAAATTCGTGGAAATCTAAATACCTTTCTTGTCAAGCAAGATTTTTGTAGCACACACACACACGAAGATAAACATTTTCGTCTGCTTGTTGTTTTCAAAGAAACAGAAAATCTAAGATGGCCAAATACAAAGCAAATTGAGAACAGATTTTTTAGTCTCATAGTTAAATCAAAATTAAAATCCTGTAATGCAATTAAAATTATTTATAATGCAACACCGCTGATTTGCTTTTTTAGATAAGAACTTCATAATCAAATGATGTCGTTCATTGTTGTCTAAAAATGCATACGAGAAACTTATTAACCTGAAATAAATGCATTATGTTAGTAAGTTTTTACAATGGAAGTCTTTATCCCATACTAAAAATCAACAATTAAAATTAAACGTCTTCTATTCTAATGTAAAATAAGCATTTTTATCTTAAATAAATAAGATGTAATAAGTCCAGAAGAAACTAAACCATAAATTTATGCATCTAATTATAAAATTGAAATGTTTGTCCTAAATTAATCAAAATAAAACGTTTTTCAACCTTCAAAAAAATAATAAACAAACAGCGGCATTCCATTACAACCAATTAATAACTGTAACAAAATAGAATCACAAATCATAGTCGCCATTTTAGTTCATTAAAGTTGTGCATAATATGAAAAAAAAAATTAAATGACAACTTACAAACACAACATAAAACATTTATTTAGAAACTTCTAAAAGATATTTTATGAAAAGCTGTTTTTTTAAACTCTAGCTATTCTGTAGTTTACGAAGAAGAGTAACCCCCTAAGGAGAAATTGAATGTGTGTTAGAAACTAGAAGGGTAGCTGAATCACTCAATAGTGATTTCATGTTGATATCTTTCAAAATGAACCTTTTATAAACAAAAAACAGAAACAAAACCTTTGAATCGGGCTATTACTCACCAGAAGTGAAGACAATGTTGTCTTGAAAATGTCACTGGGAACGCAACATACCCAAGATATCAGTAAACGCATTGTTGCAATAATTGTTTTAAATTGCGCCGTCACTTGGCTCATACACATTTGTTCCGTGAATAACGACAAAATTAAGATGAAACAATTGTTTCAAGTTTAACTGTGCTGATAAGTTTGACAAACACTTAAAACTCTCAAAGAACACTTTATTTAATAGCAACTGAGGAGAATTTTTTTTTAAACACACAAAAATGCAATTTTGCTTTGACGAGTGGGTTTTTTTAATTGTAGTGTTTGTTCTGCATCTTTATTAATAATTAATCAAAACTAAAAAAATACGTTTTGATTATAAAGTGTGACAAATAATTGTAACTGACAATTAGCTGTAGTTACTATTAGGCCGCTTACCCACTAGTCAGAACAATTTGTTTCGAACAAATTGTTTCAGACAACTGCCTCAAACAAGTGTTCGATGCTGTGAGATATCATCATCATCATCATCATAAGACAAAACAAATTCATGAAAGAAAACAAAATTTCCTCGAGGTGGGTAAATCGTGCATGCACAGAGCCGGATAACATCAGACAGTTGTTCGATGTTCGAAGAGCAGATTTCTTGTTTCGAATAAATGTTTTTTCTTCTGCGAACACCGTTTAATTTGAAATACATGCAAAATTATTCATCGAACAGTTTTTCTTGTTCGTCGAACGAAATGTTTTGTTCGATGTTGATTTTTTTCCCCGATCAGTGGGTAAGCAGCCTTACACAAAAAGAATCTCAGAAAAAAAAAGGAACATACGCTGTGTGTGCAAAAACTACAGAACAATGATGCAACAAGTGCCATCTAGAGTTAAGTGATCAATTGCACTTTTTTATTATTACCAGGTAAAAGAACATTTAGAAAGAAAATCTCCTGTTAAATCATACGAAATGAAAACGAAAAATTTGTATAATTACCGTAATTATATCTGAAACAGAAGAAATACAACTAAATTTATATTTTAAATTTCTATAGTTAATTTAAATAATATTTAGATTAAAAAGTAGCTACCCAACAAGGATATGAAACTTTAATACTGGATTCATATGTTGAATAAAAATGTTTGCGACTAGAAATGCAAACAGGATTTATAACAAAAAAATAATATAAATCCACCTTTAAATATTAAATTTTCTTTAAAAAAAAACAGATGTCTAAGCACAAATTGATTATACTCGTAATTGTTGATGTCCGAATGTCCCATAGGGACAACCTCAACAAAGAATTATGAATAAATTACTCCGTCCAAAAATCACCAATTCGTGATTATTGACATTGATGGTTCATTAATAAAGCAAGGATTTTTATGTAATATTAACAAGCAAATGTTACTCAATTTGTGGCCCAAGTGTTACTTGTAAAGTAATCATCATCATTAGAGCAAATGCAATTATGCTTTTTCTAATCAAAAAGGCTGGTTAGAGGCTAGATATAAGATATCAACTAGAAAAACCATAATTGTTGGTTGATCTAAATGGAATTGTTCCTTCACAATTGGCTATTTGGGCCACAGATTCAGAAATAGTTGCTTTATATTACATAAAAATCCGAGCCCTTTTCTTTAGTAAGGCAACAAAGAAATATGCTTTTTGCAACAGAAGAGGCTGGTTAAAGGTTAATCTAGAATTAAATTACCGCTGAATTAGAGGTATAGGTTAAATCGATAGCCTCTAGTCACCCCCTCTTTGATCGCAAAAAAGCATAATTCTCTTTTGCCCACGAGTCATTAGTAAATAAGCTAGTTATAAAGTTTAGAGCAAACATTTTTCGGATGCAAATTTAAGAAAAAAATCCAACGTTTGCATAAAAACTAGAATAGTCGTTTAATATGTTAAAAGTATTTTCAAGTGATAACTGAAAAATTATTATCTTCCAATTGGTGTGTTCCTGTTGGGATGATTCCGACTAGGACGATTGTAAGACCGCTACGTCAAGGGTTGGAAGTGGAGGCTAGCAGTGACGTGGAGGTAGAGAAATTTTTTCTCTTTTCATACGGTTTAGTGTCTTTTGGTGTGTTAATAACATTCGTTCATTTTCGTTGATTCCGTACGTCATTGCTAGACTCCAACTCCAATACTTGACGTCGTCATACTTACAATTGTCCTATTCAGCATCGTCCAAATAGGATACAGCCTTCAAATTCATATAATAAAGTTTATTTTAAAGATATCATCATGAAAATACTTTCATATATTCTAGTCTCTTAATTTTTTCAATAATGCTGTTTTTGAAAAATATTTCCAACCACTTTCATCATTGTTCGAAAATACAATTGAGCCATAATTAAAACACACACACACACACCTTTTATCTAATTAATCCATCATCTAGTTTCAAAACTGATTTGATATTTGCAGTTCTGAACCAAACTTACAATCAGCAGCATAAAGATCTGATTTTGTTTGCAAAATAAGCAACATTTCTCTCATTAAGAAATTATGCAAATAGTTTAAGAATGAATGCATCGCAAGAAGAGGTTCATTCTTGAAAAGTCTGTATTTCATTAATGCAGCAAAAACATTTTTAAGAGAGTTAAAAACGGAGAAAAAAGTTTTGTTTAGAACTTGGAAAATTGGATCAGTTGTCAATTAAAAATTATCTCTATAAAATATTGTACAATTGTTATTTACGGAGAATGAAAAATACAACCAACAATTTGTTTAAAGACAAATTGATTAGTTTTTTTTTTGTTGTTGTTTTGTTCTGAGAATTTCTTCATATATTTTGCACGAAATCTAGTAAGTTACCACTGGGTTTAAAAGTGGAGCGAAACAAGTTAAATACACAAAAGGTTGTTCATACCAACAGCGTACTGAATATTTTAAAGAGTAAAATTAAAGAGACTCGTAAAGTTTGATCACAACCAAAATATTAATATTTAAAATGTGAAAATTTGTTCAATTAATAATTTGCTAGCATTTTTTTTTTGTTTCGTTTCGTAATAATCACCTTCAAAAAAGAAATATAACTTCTATATATATAATATTATATCCAACAAGGATACCGTTTGGGTTTTGTTGTTTTTGTTTTTCCTTCTTACCTCTCGGGCCCCCTCCGTTTCATCGAGCTTATTTATTTTCTCTCGGTAAAACAACAAAATATAAGCTTATATTTACAAATGTACTAGCTCTGAACGCTATTCTGTAACTTCCTGAGCGTATCGCAAGATGGCATCTTCATCGAATTAGCCTTTTGCATTAGGTCACCATCGCCGAAACTGCGAGCTCGCCAAAGTAACGATTCTTCTGTAAAACGAGAAAACAATCAAATAAATCAGACAAACGAATGAATTGTGTCGTTTATGAAATACACAAACTTGCATTATGTATTCACATGTGATCATATATATATATATCAGTCTTATGCTGTATATCAAATAACCATTTGTTTCTAATTTAACTGATAGCCAAGTTATTCAGGGTTCAATTCAAAAACGGAAAACGCAGCCTTTTAACTAACAACCATAATTGGAAATCTTTATTTTAATTGGGTTACGTGTCCAATTAAGTGTCTGAGCGAACAACAAATGGGAGAAAATGTTACAAAAGGAAAAGGAAACAACAACGACGACGACGACAACCACCACCAGACATCTAGATAAAACTGATTTTCACAAACTCTGCTTCAACTCTGCAGTTTCAGAAGCAACACTATGTAAATTTGAAACATTTTTAAACTGACATAAAAAGCTTATTTTAAAAGATATCAACATGAAATTACTATTAACTGATTCAGCTAGCCGCGTTCTAGATTCGAACCCTTTCAATTTCTCTCGTGAAACATTAAATAACAGAAGTTTGAAAATCAGATTTTCAGAGAAAATTGATATATTAAGGTGGCTCAATAGATATTTATTTTGGTTTTTGGTTTTGTCCCCCCCCCCGCTCCCCGTGATGGCGCCACTGCAGTGACTAATGCTATGCTCCATAGACATTTTTTTTTGTAAAATTTGGATGCAAAAACGTCAAGTGAACGTCATTTTAGAAACAACATTATGAAAAAATTCAAATTGTTTTCAAAACTAGAATGGTAAAAGACTTGACAATATCTTGACAATATTTTGAAAAATAAACATTTTATAGTTCAGTTTGAAAATGACCCGTTTTTAAGGGTTTTTCATTGACATTTTATGAAAAACTATTTTCGCCTTTTTCAAACTTGTCATAAAAAGTTTAATTTGAAGGATATTAACATAAAAAAACTATCACCAACTATTCTAGTTTCTAAAGCATTTTGAAATTTTCCATAATGTCCTTCTGAAAACAAGTTTGCTTGAAAACCGTAAATTTCCTCAAAATAAGAGTCACAATTCACTTTAAATGTCAAACAAACTGAAATCCAACTTACTGTAATTCATCTCTCGAAAGCAAGCTTGCCGTAAACCGTTAACATACTCGTCCTCGACCTGTTGCTCCACTCTACGAATATTGTCTTTGTACTCCTGAGCGAAAGTATCTTTCACGTAATAAGGAATATGCATGTTGTCCGTGGTCCTTGCAATCGAAAATTTTCTAAAAAAAAACACGTTACTGAAGTTAACAACGAAACTAACGAACCCATTAAATGGAGAAAAGAAATTACAGAGATTGTTGAAGGCTGTACGGAGGCTCGGAAACGAAGAAACTACTCGTCAACGAAAGCGCGATAAGAAGTAGGATAGGCAGAAGCTGAAGGAGGGCAGAATAACTAGTTTGCTAAAAGAAAACCAATCAATCATAAAGGTCACATCATCGTTTTTTTTGCTTACTGTTACTGTTTACTTACTTCTCTCTGTTCTGTTTGTTGTGGATGTTGTTCTCTGTATCGAGTCCAACGATTACCTCTCCGCATATAAACATTACCAGAGTTAAAACTTCCGCCGAAAAACATGTTAAATAGTTCTTCAGCCGTCATTTCGGCTAGAAAATGGATTACATTCATTCGTTACGAATAGAAAAAAAAAAACAGATTTTACACGCTCGTAATTTTTTACCCTCAAAACCTCTGGTGTAATCGTGTTCGTAGTAGCTGTTACGCCGTTGCGTCGAACGAGAACGTTGTTCGTCTTCTGCACCGTAAAGATCGTACCGTTTTCTCTTTTCGGGATCGGTAAGAATGGCGAACGCATTTCCGATCGCTAAAAATCGCATAAATTTACTCTTGTTAAATGGTGAAATCGTTCGAGGTCCACGTATTGAATAACGAAAACGACGAAAACGCTTTTTTTTAAAGCATGATACAAAAAAGGAAAATAGAAATAAACTTGCATTCATAGTTTTTATCAGGTCAAGACTCGAAAACACAAAATGTGCAGAAAAAAACATGAAAATGCATTTAATAGCGGCAGAAAAATACGTGTAAATGCATGTTAAAAGTAAATAAACGTGTTCAAACGTCCCAAAAAAAGCAGAAAACATGTAGAAATACATAGAAAAGACATTTAAACAATCCGAAAAGACGTGTATAACCAATGTGTTTCCACAAATTTGTACGTTATGCTCTTCTTTCTCTAACTTGTAATTGCTTTTCCGCGTTTTCACATGTGCAAATGCACATTAAAGCAAAGAAATGAATTCAAACGTAAACAAACTCGCAGAAAAAAGGCGGAAAAATGACACAAACAACGTCGAAATACTCGAAAACGCATTTAAAAGGCTCTGAAACACGTGTAACCATGTGTTTCTGCATTTTTATACAAGTTGTCACGTTCTTCATATCTTTTTATGTCTTTTGAACGCTTTTCTGTGGGGATTTCCAGCCTTTGAAGATCTTTATAGATATTCAAGATAGATATCTCTTCAAGCAATTCAGTTCTGTGTTTCTCCTCTCATTTTCATGTTTTACAGCCATAGTTAAAACTAAGCTAAACTATAGTTTCGTCTTGCATAAAACCACATAAACCATCACTGACTCGTCTAGGTTAAAATAATTCTTGAAAACAGCTTCAAAAAAAGCTTTCTCATCGTTTCGAGTAAGAAAATTAAACGATTTTCATCTTAAGTTTGAAAATCGTCATGTGAAAACCACCTTTGAAGGCTTCCGTAGCTCCAGGAGCTTTGTTTTTATCCGGATGAAACTGTAAAGCCATCTTACGATACATTTTCTTAAGTTCGGAATCGGTGGCCTCTTTTGTAACACCAAGAATCTCATAATAGTCTTTAGATTTCTTGATTCTGCAGGTGAAGAAAAAAAAAAAAGATTCAGACACGATACGAACAATACGAAATGATTTTTCAACCTTTTTACAGCATCTAACTGTTCCGATGTGTATTCGTGTTTGGCTTCGGACGCTGAAGACGAAGAAACTCCTCCATCTCCACCGGCCGATACGTTACGATTCCGAACATTGTTTACGTTTCCATTCTGTTTCGTAGCGTGGTCATTCATGTTCAACGTATCATTCAGCTTTGTTAGAAAATCTAGAAGGTCTAATAAGAAAGAAAAAAAAAAAAATTATAAATCATTTATTGTCAAATTCAGTCGATTTCCGGTCAATTTATATCGTTTTGTTTTCAATTTCAATCCTTTTCCGTTTAATTCTTGTAGATTTCAGTCAATTTCAATCGATTACAGTGAGTTTTAAATCGATTTCTATTCAATTTCAGATAATTTTAAATGATTTAATAGTCAATTCCGGTCGATTTCAACACGAAAAACGGATCAAACCGGTCGATAATCGTTATCTGCAGATTGCTTTATTCATTTTAAGGTGTTGGCACAATGTTTTTCTCGTATTCAATAGTCTTAAATAATATATAATTGGATGTATTACATGATGAAATGAGTTCAAGACTTAAAATCACCCCATAGAAGTTAATGTTAAAAATGGTTCTCCACTTGAAATCTTACGGAAACAGTTGCTTTTAACCCGAATTTCACCCGTTTTTCTACCTTTAGCACGTTGTGAAGGGTATAATCTTTCGGCTTTTTGAAGATATTTTGTTGCTTTTTCTCTCTGTCCATCGTTTATGTGTTTTTCAGCTAGTAATATACACCGTTCGCTTTCATCCTTGTTGCCCTCCATGTTGCCTACCCCTGAACGAAGGATTTGCGTCATCACTTTCGGTGACGTCAACGTCGAAAGCAATCTTTGTAACACTTCGTTTTATTGGTAGATCCCTTCCATAGGTTATATAATAAGCATCCGTTTCTCAGCCAATCGTAATGAGACAAATATGTCAACTTATGGCTAAGGTAGACAGTGTTGCCAATGAAGATAATATATACAAGGTGATCATAAAATCACCATGCTTATAGTTACCTCACCGTAAGAAGATTGTGACGTCAGAGGGGTTGACAAAAAAATTAGGATTGTGTCCTTTAAATTGATAGAAAAGGGATGATAATAAACATTCTCAACAGTTCAAAACAAGAGTTTTTAAGTTATTTTCTTATTACTCCTTTATTGATCAGATTAAAGGACGCAAAACTAATTTTTTCTCAACCCTTCTGACGCGACAAGCTTCCTCTTACAGTGAAACATCTATAATGAATTAATGAAAATATGTATTAAAACATGATTAGTAAAACGTATAAGATATTTTATCATTTTTGAATATATTCAAGATTTCTGATATAAAAATATCAGTAAATATTTTACGAACACCCTGTACATATTTCTTATAAAATTAATAGTAAGCCAGATGTCCTAACTTTTGCAGGATCTTGTACTATCAAATTAGATTGTCCTGTTAAAGGTAGGACATCTGGTACACCTAGTCTCATTAAGACAAACGACAATTATTGGCATCAATTTATACAAAGTAATGACTTTATAATGAGTCTATGACGTATGCAAACAAATTTTAATATTTTTTTTTATCTTCAAATTAAAGAAAAATAATTTCTTAACGAAAACTAATTAAAAAAGTTCATTGTTTATTATAGTAGCCTAGCTAATTATCTTTTTGTCTTATTTCAAATAAATCAAAAGAAAATAAACTGTTAGTTTATCAATATTTATTAAAGGTATTTAATTAATAACTATTATTATACTGTATAAATTCACACTTTCACCGTTTTAAAATTAAAAAAAGTATTTTAAGATATAAAAAAACACTTTTGTCAGGTAAATACCAATAAAGAAAAGGCCAAACATTTTTTTCACATGAATCTTTATTTTAATTTTTATAACCAGGATGAAAGAAAATTTTGCAATATGTTTTCTCCTTCGAAATCTTTTCTCGGAATTCCTTCTTCGAGGCAGGATATTTGCATATTTATCGTACAATCAGAAAAAAAATCTCCGAAATAAATAAAAAGTTTATTAATTGACACTTAACATGTATACGTGTTTTATTATATGACTTCCTTTTCCTCCTCTTTCTCTCAATTTGCTTTTTTTAGTCTATAAAGTATTAAAGTTATAAAAAAATTATTGTATTGTGTAGTTTACAGTCCATTCACATCATCATCATCATCATTCTAAATGTTTATAACCCAATTTTCATGGGTCAAAAAAGCAACTATATTAATATGTTTCTAAAGAAAATAATAAAAAAAATACACTCCCAAAACTTGTTTTAAATGGTTTTGTTTCTGAAAAAAAAAGAGAACAACAAAAAAGACCTAGTTTTTTTTTGGGTAATTTTTTTATTTTTTATTTAAAAAAAAGACGATATTTAAAATTGATTAAGGCACAAGTTGGTTATATTCAATATAATCATTATAATTTTCATAACAAATAACATCACACTGAATGTAATCTTTGGAAGGGCAGTGAGTGGTCCCGCTGGTCCAATGGAGAAAAAAAAACAATGAAATGAAAAAATACAAAATTCTCAACAATGAAATTAAAGAAAAAAATGAAATGATTGACAAAAAAAATGGACTATTATAATAATAATATATTATAATATTTAAAACTCAGCATACTTTAGACCACAAATGAGCAATTAAAAAAATTCACAATAAAAATTGGTCCCCCTTTCGTTTAATATGGTAAAGATCACATCAAAACTCAAAAACTAAATAAACTATCGTATAAAAAAACATGTTATACAAATATATAAATTCAATAATTATTGTATTATAAAAAAATTTTATATAGTAAATTATGCTTTTAAAATATATGATAATTAAATTGTATTTTGCATAGATTCAAAATTTGATTTCTGTAATAGAAATTTAAAAAAAAACGGAATGCCAAAAAAAAAAAGTGTAAAAGCCACTTGGAGATTATATTTGACGACCACTGACTGGCCTATTTAGCAAATGAAACAAAATAAAACTAATTATTGTTGCCATCTATTAAGCAGCAACTTGTTTTCCAAATGCTCTAACAACATGTCTTACTTGACCATTTAAGACAATGCATCACAATGGTCACTGTGTGTCACACTGAAAAAGTGTGTGCCACTGTGGTACACGGGTTTGTCACAATGGTCACTTTGTGTTAATGTGTGTCACTATGGTTAGTGCCACTTTTATGGTCAGTACCACTGTTACAGAATATGCGACAGATATGCTAAATTTGAAAATCACAACCGCTTTTTTTTGTTTAGAAAATAGCCTCAAATACACGAACAAGACGTTTTTGAGTGCTTTTGCAGAACTGGATGTATTTGAGGCTATTTTCTTAAAACAAAAGTAATCATTTAAAAAAAAATGGGTTTGCAAACTGTTGCTTTCTTATCAGAAAACAACAGCTGCCACATCAAAAAGCAACAGTTGCCTCATCTAGCATTGCCATCAACAAAACTGAATTATAAGTTACTCACTAAAAAAACATGCACTATGAAAAAACACACAAGTGACAAGACACAAGAGACACAATTGTCCCATGCAACAGACACATTGCAAATACAAAGCACTTTATGGAAGACAAAGAATCTCTTTTAAGTGCAAATCATAAAAATAATCAAATATGTTTAAGATTATGAACAAGCAACAAAATAAAAATTGATTGGAAACATGAAGAGAGAGAGAGATATTCTCGAACTGTCCGTAATCAAAGAGAAAAAAAAATCCAAGGTACATGTATCATGATATCAAGTGTTCAACTTGTTCGCATTATAATTAAAAAAAATTATTAATTAAATTAAGCGGCAGGCCATCCATCCTTCTTCATCTTGAGCAATTCCACATCATCAGGATTAACTTCACCTGGCTTGTCATTGTCCATATGTTTCTGCAATACATTGGTGATATCTCTGAACACAAGTCCGTTAACATTCTTGCAGAGTAGCAACAAAACGAGCCAATCTGGAAATGAGAGGCGACGGACAACGCTGGCAATAACTGGAGCCTTCACATAGTTGGCACGAGTACGGAGAACGATGAAACGGACACGAGGAACGAAGATGGTAAGAGCACGGTAAATAAGTGCCATTCCAGAAATAATGGCCACAAGAATGAACCAGAACCATAAAAAGATGTAGATCTTCTCATTGATGATGTTGTTCGGAAGAACGCAGATGTACGAGAAGGTCTGCATATCGGCACCGGATCCGTAGTCACGGAAGATACATTTTGTGACACGAGGAAAGATCTTGATCATCGGATCGGTACGGTTAAATTGGTCTTCATCGCTAAATGAGAGAACTTCGGTACCATAAGACATAAAGGCACCACCCAAAAAGCTATTTGTCAAGAACATTTGTCCGATGATATTGATAAAGTTGAGAATTTCACAAAAGACATGGAAATAAGCATAGAAAGTATGTCGTTGAAGGCAAGTACCAAAATACGAATGAATTGCTTCCAGACGAAGTTTTTTCGTGTCTTCAGATACAACATAACTGTCCAGATCGGCTACCAAAGAACGAAGACGTCCAGCCTCGCAACTCTTCCACAAGTAATGTGGTAAATAAAACATTACAGCTTGAATAAAGAGTACGAAACAAACCCATTGGTAGTACTGATGATAAACGACTTCGTCACCTGGAATGTAACTTGCAATGCCTGGAAATGAATGTTGACTGTGGTAACGATTATGCGCCTTTGGAAGTGTAAACGTGGATGTGGCCCAACAGAATTGATCAATCATGTCACCACGATGTGACGAACTCGGTGCCGAACAATCGATGGGATCACCAAAAAATTGACGACAAGTGACCAACAAACTGAATGCCAGTAACATAATAACCGTGTACCGATAATGTAAACGGAAAGCACCATTGTCCACGTTAAAAGTTTTAACGCGGAGCACGAGCGACTTCAGTGATTCCAAAATGTTAAACATTTTTCTTTTTTTTTGCAAAATTCAAATGCAAAAAAATAATAAAAAGTTTAACGCGATGAGAATAAACTTTAACTAAATAAAGGCTATATGAAAAATAGTATAGCCCTTAATAATAATTATTATTCCAGATGCTTAAGCAAGCCAAAGTAGTGTGTGGACACCTGTTGCTCTTCCTTCAAAATGCAACTTCAACTGACTTTTCAAAGTCTTTTTAAACAGATGCTTTGCTTTGAGGGGGGAGTTTTTTCCTGCGTGCCTCACTGCCAAACTGCCTGCATGTGGAAAGTTGCGCAACTTTGTTGGGGGGGGGGGGGGGCTACACACTTGTGCGTGCAATAATATTATAATAAGGGGATATATGTTGGAAAACATGTACACATCATGATGATGATAATGATGTCATAAGTTCCCGCCCCTCCTAGTTCAATTCTACGAACCAGAAAAGTACACTAACGTCCACTCTAATGATTCCACAAGAACAACTACTAGAATTCAAGTTTTCTTCTTATTTCACAACACTCTAAACCCCTTGTTTTTTTTTTCTTAAGAAAAAAGTAATAATAAATTTGTCACACTTGTTTGAAATTCTTACACACACCCAATTCTCCAGACAAACTTGTGTTTTTCTATTGAATACAATAAGGAAAGGGGAACCCCCAACCAACCAACCAACCACTTGTTGGTTTAAAAGTAACTTTTTTGGGGCTGTATGATGTGAACAGTCAACTTTTGTTTAGAATTTAAGAAGCAACAAACTTTCAGAATTTGTTAGAAACTTGAACGGTATTATGTAAATGATGATAATAAACTTTTTAGTAGTTTAAAAATGATGAAATAATGACGATTTCTCGCATCATACAATTTTTTTTAATTACTTAAGTTTATTATTAAAGAAATTGTCTTAAAAAAACTTTTTAAAAAAAAACACTTTTAGGCAAAATCATATGCTATTCTAGTTTCTAACAAACTTTTAAATTTTTTTAAAAATGTTTTTAAAAAACATTTGCATCAAGTAAACTTATGACGTAAACATAATACATTTTTTTATTGATTATACCAAATATAGACTTCTAAAAAAAATTAAGATTAAGATGTTTTCTGACGTCAACCTCAAGTTCTTGATGAACTTTTGTTAAGAAATTATACTACAACACACATTCATATTTCCTTCCTTTATTAAAATTCTTAAAGTTAACATGTAATATCCTGGAAATGCGTGTTCTTTTCTATTTAATACCAATATTTTCTTTTTTCTTCAAAATATGACCAATCATATAAAAGTGTTTATTTAAAAGTTGACGCTTACTGGTATATATTATGCAGCCTATATATGTTCAGATGTTTTAATATATAAATCTATACTACATACAGGTGGATAAATCTAACAATATTATGATATTGCAACATGCAATTTATATTTTCATTCATTTGGTTTCGTCTATGATTTTTCATTTGTGTGTGTTATGTGTCTGTGTATGTGACGCTACAATTTAATAATAATGGTAGTGTGGCTATTATAATAATATCTCATTCGGAACAAATTGTCAGTTCAAGTTGACGACTGACTAAAACTATTGCCATTAAGTAAACTTATAAAGTTTTGAAAATAATAATAAAAAAAATGGCTGTACAAATAAAAAAAATGGCTGCCTTTCCACTCTTGTTGGAATGATCTATGATCCAAAGACAAACACAAGTGTTCCAAATGTATTTTTTCTTTTGAACTGATGCAATATGAATGTAGTTTGGAAAATGAGAAAACAAACTTCGGGGTTTGGACACTTGTCAAAAGTGTCATATGTATGCCAACTGTTTAGTATACACCTTCCATTATTTACATTGGAAAAACCACTTTAGTTGAACAACGAGTGCAATAAAATAAAACTCTCGCACAGAGTGTATATTAGAATGAGTATTCAACATACTCATTCTAATATACGGTTACATATTGTCTCACCCTGTATTAAAATATACATATATTATATACATTTTTTTTTCTCTTTCTAATCTAAATAATAGGTTTTGGCATTGTTCCTAACAATAGTTTTTTGTCTATTCAAATTGTTGACCAGTCAGAGAGTAGCTACATTTCAGTTGACTTTGTTCACAAATGTATAACAAGAAAATAAAATAATATATATATTTTTTAACAATACAAGGACAATGGAGAGAAAAAAATATGGGAAGGTTTAATTATTTAATATATAGTGAATCTTTTTTTTTTGGCCGGAAGTATGGCTTCCGTTTTGTTTAAAGCCAATAGAAATCTACTTACAGAAAACTTTCACTTTGTTTTATAAAATATATATACGGGCCTATTCCTCACAAATACATGGGGACTGTGGACCAAAATATGTATTTTAATAAAAGGATTAAAATATAAAAATTATTGTTATCAAAGTACAATCTAGAAGAAGCCTTAGAAAGTAATTCTTATATTTGGATTATAAATGAGATTAAAGAATCCATTTTTGTTTCTGCATTGAAGATCAGCAGTATAATCTATATAAATGTGGGCTTTCTTTTTTAAAGTTTAATAATGCAGATGGGATTTTTTTTAAAAAAAATAATTAGAATAAAAATGAGAGCCGAGAGAAGAGCCAATATAAATTAGTCTTATTTATTCTTCTTAAATTGCTTTTCGAATTTATTATTTGCATTACACATTGCATGCTGGGATTTGTTCACATAAACAAAAAGTATATGCCTATACTAATAAGTGGTTCCCAAACTTTTTTTTTGCTCATGGTACGGTAGAAGTCGGCCTTAAGAAATCGTATCAAGTCAGTGGGCCACAGTGCATTCTATGGAAATCACTGGTTTACTGTGTATACATATAAAAGGAAAGTTTTGTTTATTTTGCTTTTTTCCGATAGATAATATTTGAAAATATTAATAATCAATATTGAAACCTTAAAACTTCACGGCACACCTAGCAAAAATCTCGGCATACTTAGTGTGTCGCATCCAAGGTCGCAGCACATCTTCTGGGAATCACTAACTAAGTCCATACAAACGTCTTAAAAACCTTTAGCTTCCATTTTTTTTATTTGTTTTAAAGATAAATTTATTTCTGTTAGCTTCCACAGTAAAGATAGTATCTTCGAATATTGTTCTTTTCTAGGCCGGTCAATTTTTTTTGCAGGTGGAATACATTTTTTATTAACCTTTGAAACATTACTAGCCACTGAAGGCCATTTTTACAACAAGAATATTTACAAAAAAAAAAAAATACAAGAATTATCTTTTTTTTATCCCCTACACAGGTAGAATTCAGCGGTTATTATCATTTGTTTAAGTCTAGCCCACACAAGAATCACAATAAAGAGGGTTGAGGGAAATGTTTTAAAAAGGTGTTTGATTGTGAGTCACGTTTCTTAGAAACATTTCAAACTATGTCATCATCAGATCTCAACTGACCAGTTCTGGTCAGTTTTTTTTGTCTTTAACCTGAAACATCTTTACCTCAATATAAACCATCTTATTTTTTCTAAAAACAACTGATTTTCGAACTTATTAGTCTGTCCTCCAAAGAAGCAAAATGAAGAGAAACTAGAAAGTGTTTTAAAAATTACAAGAGCAGTTTAATTAAAATTTATTTTCCTGTTGATATCTTTAAAAACGTTTTTTTTATAGACAAAAAGTAAAATTTCTTTTGGAACATAAAATGACAATATCCAATTATCACCAGGTGATGCCCGTGATTGAACTACTATTCTAGTCTCTAAAACAAATTCAAGTTTTCCTCAATTTTGAATCCAAAACCCAAGAGTTTGAGAGGCGTTTACACTCAAAATCATCTTAATTTTTTTTAAAAAAAGTACATATTTTCGTATTTATTTGGTTACCATAATTTTCTTGTTTAAAAAGAAATTAGTTACATATATATATTTATAACCAGTTTTTTTTCCTTGACCCTTATTTCCTTGACTTGTTTCGAGTTGCTTTAGGAAAGAAAAAGTTGTAACAAGTTTCTTGAACAAGTTCTGAATATTGATTTAAGATTTAACTCACGAACATTTTTTAGCACATATATAAAAGTAAATCAAATAAATTATGACATCTGGGTAGGTTTTTTTGGCGCCATTTTAAACCCATTCTGTAATAAGAACGAAGAAGTTATTTTTGAAAGCCTATTTTATTTAAATTAAGGACGTCACTTAAAAAGTACTATTAGAGAACGAATAGATAACTGGACTGTAAACAAAACTTTGAACGAATTTTGAAGGAAAACAGCTTCTATGACGTAGAAGCAATTGTGGCGTAAGATGATTGCATGAATTACCATATAAAAGGTGTAACTATTTTCATTGGAAATACATTCAAAATTATTAAGAATTTTAATTTTTCTATACTCATTACTGGGTATAAAGCATGAAATATCAAAATTTAGGGTCTTTCATGTGGAAATATTTTTTTTGAATGTTATCAGTAAATGGTAATATAACTATTGAAACAGGAAAGTCGGACCAATAAATTCACAATACAAGTTTTATATTGATACCTTTCTGTACCATTGTGCTGTGTTTTATTAATGCAATTGTTTAAACACACAAAACAATAAAAAGTTGCACAATATACAAATAAAAAAACGACTAGACAATTACCACATAAAATAGGTAATAAAGAGAACTTTTATAAAAAAAAATTACAACAGGTACCCAGTTTGAAGTAAAAATTTCGTAAAGAAATTGAAAATTTAAGTTTGATAAAAACGTGTCACGTAAAACGAACAAAGTAAAATTATATCATTGTATTGTCTTGTTTTCCATCAAGTTTCTTAGCCATATCAGCAATGATTAAAGCGAAAGATCTACTTTCCACACATTTTCCCAATTGGTATAGAACAAACCAGTCACCAACTTGAATTTTTTTATTTATATTTACTAAAAATTCGTGCGGAGAGAATTTAGATTTAATTTTTAAGAGAAGTAAACGAAATTGTGGAAAGGCAATGGCAGCTAGGTGATAAATAATAGCTAACGAACTTATGATTGACAAAATGACAAACCAAAACCATAAGAAGATGTATATTTTCTCATTTATAATATTTAGAGGTAAAATGCATAATGCATCAATTTTTTGGACATCTCCTGAAGTACCAAATGTGTAAAAAATACATTTAGTGACACGAGGAAATACTTTGACCATTGGATCCGTGCGGTTGGTATGGTCCATTTCAGAATAACGGACCACATCAGATCCATAACTAGCAAAAGCACCACCTAGAAAACGATTTGTAAAAGCAATTTGTCCAACAACATTGATTAGATTCAGTATTTCACAGGTAAAATAACGGTAAAAGTAGAAATTATGACAATGAAGATTGTTTTTGAAGTAATTTAGGAGAATAGCCTTGCGAGTTTCAAAGTCTCCATCTGTGATAAGTGGTACTTCCAGTCCAACAGCCAAGGCATTCATTCGTCCACCCTCCCAGATCTTCCAAACATAGTGAGGCACATAGAACATGGCAGCCTGAAGAAATAATACGAAGCAAACCCACTGATAATACTGATGGTAAGTACGTTCTTCATCAGGAGTAGATTTATCAATGCCAGGATGTGGGACGTCAACGCCAACTCTCTTGTCATATCCGTCTGGTAATGTGAACGTTGTGGCAATCCAACAGTACTGGTCCAAAACATTCGCAGGTATAGCTGCAGATTGAGTCATGCAGTTAATGGGATCGCCTATGTACTGCCGACTAGTCACCAGAATACTGAAGATGATTAGCATAAGTACAGTCACACGATAATGAAGTTTAAAAACTGCATTATCAATAGTGATTGCTTTTCGTTTTAAAATTTGAGACTGAAATGCAGCAAATATGTCCAACATTTTCTTTGTATATTTTCACTTTCTGTCACAAAAACCACTGACCGGTCTTTACTATTAACCAAGTTCTTAACTGGACACTGTTGCAATTAATGAACCCAATGACCAGTGTCCATTTATATATACGGTATATTTGAGTCACGTGACAAACCCAATACCTGAAAAGGTTTAGCATTCCTTAGAAGGGAATATGTGTCCTTTGGGCAGTGCCAGAGGTTGTAAGGTTTCTCGACATTCTTTATTACTTTGTTGCTAATAAAATTAGCAAATTGGCATGTAACATTTCACCATTTTAAAATGAGATTCATATTTTGTATACAGCTTATGATGACATTTTTTGACCTTTGTAGACAAATTTTCCCAAAAAAAAAGAACTATGTCACTGTTGCCTAAACTTTGAAACGAGTTGCACTAAACTGCCCCTAGTAACAAAACAAATACAATTTCTAACTTCTAAGAAACTAAATAAATATTTTTATGAACGAAAATATGTGGTTATTTCACAGTGAGTTAAATTGTGACATTTTTTTATTGTTTCTTATCGTTGGCCTATATTATTCTAAGCATTTTTTTTTTATTAATTCAGTCAAGGAAAAGAATTTCTTATTTTATAAATTTATACTTGAATGAAATTTATACTTATTATTATAAAACGTTATCAATCTTTATTTATAACAGTAATTGGACTGAAAAAGAAAAGGAAAAGAGGGTGACATAATAGTCATAAGCTTAAATTGAAATTAAGAATCATAATTCATTATTAGCAGGGCTTATTAGTCATTACCAACATTTAATGACAGTATTTAAGATATTGAATAAACTGTTAAGAAAAAAAAGTCACCACAGATGGCGATGATACAAAAGTCAAGTGTGTATTAACTTATTAAATTATATCAAAATTATAAATTAATTTACGTCTATTATAATTTATTATTATTATTTCTACACACCCTCATTCCTGACATAACACAAACTATAAATGAGCTATAATTTTGTATTAAAAAGGTTTTAATATTTTTGAAATTGGTTGGTCACCAATTACAATTACAAATTGTCTGTGGGGGGAAGTGAACGCTATTAAAAATGATCCATATTTGTTTTGTGAAATGTTATGTTGCGAAATTTTAATAATAGGCATAATTATTAGGTTCTTGACCTTTTTAGTATCATCAGTGATCCCCATCAACCCTTTTTCCTCTCTCTCAGAAGCATTCAACCGATTGACGTCAAGAGCGATGACTGTGACATCATCAAATCATTCCAATATAATTATAAAGCTTTATTGTACTGTATATTTGTGAAATTTATAAAATAGAAATTAGCCAGTGTAATTTTCAAAAATTCTATGTTTTTAATACATTTTTTTTAGTTTATAATTACTGGACATCTAAGAATTTTGATTTGTCATAAAGTAAATTATGTAATCAAGTACAAATGACTCAAAAAAGAAGAAAAATACAATGAAAGTTTAAAAAAAAAAAGAAAAGAAACAAATCATGAATAATAAAAATGACTCATTATCAGTTCCTGAGTTTCAATTATTTCTTTGTTCACATATTAAGGATCTGAATAATACGATAACCAGTATTAACTAGTGTATGTGTCTGTATATATTATAAAGTCCTTGTTCCACAGCTTCTACTCAAGTTACTAATCAATGCAAAATAGTCATAAATGACCAGTCAATGTAGAAACTAGTAGCCAGCTTACAACAACAGACTTCTGTAGTTGCCTCATTGTAAGATGAAGCTTTTGACGTCAGAGAGGTTGACAAAAAACTTAAACTTGTGCCAGTTTATCTGTTAAAAAGGGACAATTTTGAAAACGCTTGTTATACAGTATTCCCTTTTCTAAATTTTTGTCAACCACTCTGACGTCACAAGCTTAATCTTACAGTTAGGAAGATATATAAATATATTTTAAACATTTAACTAGTCTTCTGCTACACTTAAAAAAACTAGGCAATCATCAACAATTACAGTTAATCAATAAAGAAATCACCTAGTATTCTTTAAGTAACACTTGTCCAATGACCATCTCTACCTAGCTGACTGATCATTGGTTAGTCACAACAGATTTGTAACTCAAAAGTAAAATGGAGGTCTAATTTAAGACAGGCAGTTAGAAATAGGTCAAAACTTCAGTTGGCTCCGCCCTTGTTATGACGACTGGTAACTTCTAATTGGCTGGTTATGAAGTCTGACGTCACATGCTCCGCCCTTTTGAACATCAGACTACATAACCAGCCAATTAGAAGTTGCCAGTCGTCTTAAAAAGGGCGGAGCCAAGTGAGGTTTTCACCTATTTCTAACTGCCTGTAATTCAAGACTTTAGGTCACCAACCAGTTACATCCTGATCATAAAATGATCCCAAGTTATGTAAGTTATAATGATTTGAATAAAACTAGTCATGTAAGACTATTTTGCAGTGACTTTTAACCAAGTGGAACCAGGACTTAAGGGTTGTATTTTTTTAATGATTTTTACGTCAAAGGTAGTGCTTAAAGTCATCAACTTTGCATGAAACTTTCTATTGAAAGTGCATTAGTTTAACTCATCCTTTGACTTAGAATTCGTTGAGAATATGACACTAAATCTTATCAATTGCATTCCAAAAGAGTTCATTTTGTTTTAGATGGACGAAAATAGTTCAAATTAAATTTGAAAAATTGGAATGTGTTTTCTGTTTAATATGAGATACTGAAGAACCCTCAAATTTCATCTGAACCTTACTGTAATTTCTTGAAGAAAAAAAAGTTTGTCAACCATCTTCATCAAATTACAAAAAAAAAAGGTTCCGCATCAAAAATCAAGAGTCACCAAAGAAAAAAGAAATTAGCATGAAAAAAATGTAACTTCATTAAAATAAGAGATTCAGTTTCTTGTAAATCTGAATTTTGATGCAATCTTTCTTTTTTAGAAAAAAGGGAGAATGGGGGTAATGAAAATAATGAACCTTTTCATGTATATTTCTTGTCAATGTCAAAGTTTTTTTAAAATTTTTCGTTACAAAAAATGGAAGTCCAGATATTTATCCTCCCTTTTCCTTTCCTTATTTTTCTTTTCTTTCCCTCTTCTAATGAAACCCACCAGACATATTCAGTCTATCTAAAAATAGGTCCAGTATAAATAACAATCAGTAAAAAAAATCACATGGCCCAAACCTCCACACTCTACTCTCCCCCCCTCTTCTAGTCAAAAGTCATATTTGGACACTGACCTATGCACATAAGGAGATAATGAAACGTCACTGCCACTTGCATATTAGCAAAATATAACATGCAAATATTGAATTTTATGAGAATAAAATTGTAAAACGTGTAAATGTCAATCAAAATAATTAATTATAAGCCCGCATGTTTCGAATGTGGGCTAGAAGGATCAAATATAACTGAAAGGAACTTCCAGACACATTAACAAAAATATGCCTAATCCTAAAATGTAACCCCCCCCCCCCCCAAAAAAAAAGAAACTGGAAGGAAGAGTCGAGATTAAGTAAATGATATTCTATTTTTTGTACGTTTTTAAAACAACATTTGCTTATTTTAGACTTTGGTTTTCTTTGTCGTAGACATGAGACACAAACAAATATAACCAAAAGTTATCTGTTTTTTTTTTGCAAAGTAAAAGGTACTTCTGTAATAATAACACACAAAAAAAGGAACTTTCAAAAAAGACCAAACATGTCTTCCAAAACCTTTCAAGTGAATTTACAACACTTGACATCTAATGGAACGCAAAGCAGATACCAATAGACATGAGGAGACTTTACTTGGACACATTCTGCATTGAACATCAAGCTTACAGGGTGCTGAATAGCAATACAAACATAATTATTCCTCAATGAAAACTTAATAAGTTTGAAATGCGTATTTCATTTAATCTCCATATTTTCTATATTCTAGAATTGCTAAAGCTCATTTTTCTTGTTCATGTTTTCAACATTTTGCAGCTGTGATTTGAAAACTCTGAGATTCTATCTATAACATCCAACCCCCATCACCATATTTCCACCCTCACAACACCCCTTTTCTGTATACCCCCTCTCCTATTGTGAGTATATACAAAATATCTCCACCCAACAAACTTCTTCCATTTCCTTCAAAAATTCTACATCCCCATATATACCCTTCCAAAAAAAAGCATTTACTTTCATCCACCCTCATAACCCCCACAATTTTAATTGCTCAAAGACACCCAAATGTAAAAGCAGATGGTCAGAAAAAAAAATCACGTGATCAATTCTAATACCCCTCAAAACTTCAGTTTTAAACTAACTAAACCAAAAATACCCTAACAAATATATTAACCCCTCCCATTTTCTGGTAAAATGTCACCGTTTTGAAGTATGCCTACTGCACCGCTTTAGACACATTTAAACTATTTGTTTGGCTACAAATTTAGCTATCAATACACTTTTGTGTTCAACCCCCACCATCGAAGTCCAGCAGCAATAACAAGACAGTGACACTTCAAAAAAAAAGTTAAATTTTGTTTGTTTTTCATTGTTCTTCTTCCTCAGGAAGTCCAAGATCCAGAAAACGTTTTTGTTAAATCTTCAGGATAGATTATAAACATGATGACCTAGAGTGCACTCAGACTGGACACATTTGTTTTTCATATGTGGATTGCAACAACCCTGACCACAACTGTTCCCAATTTCTGACAACATTCATCTCTTAGTGCTTTATAATTTTGTAAAAGTTTCAATTTTCAAATACCAAGATGCTTACTTTCTTTAGTGCTCTTAATTCTGGACTTCTCCGACCAAGTGCCATCAACATTGACAACAATGTCTGCAAACTTCATCATAGAGCCACAACTGTAATTCTTGTGGCTTTCAGTTTGTTGGTCACTGGTAGACAGTACATTGGAGATCCTATTGAATGTATGACCTCTTCAAAAGTGCCACAGAATGTCCTGGATCAATACTGTTGGATTTCATCCACGTTTACCTTACCAAATGCTCTACATAAACGCATTGGTTATGATGTACCACATCCTGGAGTTGGACAACACAAACCAGGTGATGACCGTGTTTATCATCAATATTACCAATGGGTTTGTTTTGTGCTTTTTCTTCAGGCCATGATGTTTTACGTGCCTCATTACATTTGGAAGATCTGGGAAGGAGGTCGTCTCAAAGCTTTAGTCGAAGGACTCAATTCTCCAATTGGATTAGATGACCAAAAAAAGAAAGAAGACAAAGAGAAACTCTTATTAAAATACTTCAAGATCCATTTGCACCATCATAATTTCTATTTTGCTCGTTTTTTCATTTGCGAAATTTTAAACTTTGTAAACGTTGTTGGACAAATCTACTTCACAAATTATTTTTTGGGTGGCGAATTTACTACTTATGGTTCTGATGTTCTCAAGTTCACTGAAACAAGTCAAGAGTATCGTACCGATCCAATGGTACGCGTTTTCCCACGTGTTACTAAATGTATCTTTCATACTTTTGGCTCTTCTGGTGATATTCAAAAACACGATGCACTTTGCATTTTATCCATCAATATAATTAATGAAAAAATCTATGTATTTCTATGGTTTTGGTTTATCCTTTTGTCAGTGATCACTGGGTTTTCGGTTGCTTATCGTTTCCTACTTATTTTCTATCCTCATGCCCATTCAATCCTTTTGAGAATGCATGCCAGACTCATTCCAGCCTCTCAGGTGGATGCCATTAACCATCATGCTCAAGTGGGTGATTGGTTTATGCTTTGCCAGATGAGTAAAAATATGGAGTGGGCAACATTTACAGAATTTCTATCATCTTTTGGAGAAAGTCTACAAGGGACTTATTTAAAAGATTGCATGGACAAAACGCAGGATCAGAAAAACCATAACGGTTCTGTAAATGAATCTGATCTCCAAATGGTCTAAACTCCTTAAAAACTGTTCCTTTTAATGAATGGAACTGGTAATACAATCATTTTGGTCACTGTTTTGTTTGAAAACAAGCAAACTTTTTTTTACTTTATTTCCATCTTTTATTTGTGTTATAAATTATTATTTTGAAAAACCCCTTTTAATAAAAATGTGGTCATATAGCATAAAAAAGCTATCTGAATGCAGAGTGAAAATTAGCTCATTAAGAGCCCTGGCACACAGACCACTTTTGGTGATCGATTTCGACTGCAAAATGAAGTCAAGTTGTCACATGTGTAACAAGGTCCGGTTTCTTTCCGTAGCAATACATTGTAACCACAACCCAGCCACCTTCGACAACATTTTGCAGTCGAAAAAGACAACAAAACGTGGCCTGTGTGTCAAGGGCATTAAAGCTACTTACCGTAGCTTTAATGCTTTAATTACAAAATTTTCTATTTGAGGTGATTTTCACATCCTTGCCACTCAAAAAGGGGATTAACTTTTTAGAAGAAAATCAAAGTTTTGTTTGTAACCACAATAATAAATGAATCTGTTGAAGATATTTTTAGGATAATATATTTTAAAATGCATATTTTTTTGATCCGATTTAAAGATTTTCAAAAGTTCCATTTTTAAAGACATTCTCCTGAAAATAACTTCAGCACATCATTTCCAAAAAGCTGGTATGTCCACTTGAATGAATGTGGACCTAATGATCTACCTCAAATGAACATTGTGAAGACATGGCTGTGTATCATCACGCACGATGACAAAAGTTGAAGGTGGAGGCTAGAAATGTTTGCAGTTAATGGTGTTGGAGGCTTGCAAGGCCTCTAGTTAATAGGCTTGGAGTATGATAAGTTGGTTTTTGGTGCGAAGGGTCTACATAATGATTCCCAAAGGGTGTGCCGCGAGTTTTTCTAGGTGTGCCACGAAATGATTGTGATAATATAATTTAATATTTGCAAATAAATTTTAACTTTATTGAAAAAGAAGCAAAATAAACAAAACTTTTCTATTACACGAACTCGTTTACAAAGAGTGTACTGTGGCACACTAGTGACTAGTGTCATAACTTCATAAGGAAAAATAAGTTTGTGAACCACTGGTCTACATACTCGGCCCTCTCATGAGTTTTCCCCCTCAATGGTATGGAGTAAAACATATCCTTACACTAGTAGTAATTTCTTTAGTTAACTTGGGGGGTGCAGGACACTTGGTACTCTTAATATAATCCCCTATTAGCTAGCCCTCCCCAGTTGTGAAAGATGGATTCGTGTGAAATGGGTGCAGCTGCTGTATGCATGCATGACATTTTATATAAACTAATCCCATGGAAAACAGAACTGTAGTACAGACTATAAATAGTCACATTTAAAATTAACCTCATAAAAATGATCAAAAACTGCAAAACGCCCAATTTTTCAGGTCAACAAGCTCAATTGCTTATACATGTACATTGGATTATGACTTAGTTTCAGGCAGATATTATTTACATATAATAGGTACAACAAAAGAAGTGTACACATTTGCCACCATTTCAACCCCCATCCCTCGCTCCTCAAGAAGTTTTCAGGATTTATCTCTAATCTTTCAGCCTATTTTACAACAGAGAGCAATTTTATTTACGTGGCTGACAACCAGATAGCGCTGCTGTTCACGCATGTGGCACATAATACTAGATCTCTCATATTTTCATACTTGTAAGTTGAAATTTACAACACAATTTCTGACCTATTATTATAGAGAAAGAAAAGAAAAGTGAACAAATATTTAAGTTCTATATACAATACCGATATCCATTTATTAGTGATCAATATTTTTCTTATTATCGTCATCTATTGTTTAATTATTCATCACTGATTAAATAGAAAACACCTTTTTCTAAGTTTATTCTGTATTTTTTTATAATGCAAAATTATATACTTTTTAATATTGATTAATTGAGCTGGTAGTTTAATTGTGGACCAATATGTATAACGGGTTGAGTTACTTAATATAAGTTATCAAGTGTGTACCATTAATCAATGTTTGTTTATTATTATTATTATTATTATTATTATTATTATTATTATTATTTGATGATGGATTGCATTCATATTTTTTTTTGTATTTTTTAAGCCTATTTAAGCTTTTTTATATAAAATAAAATCATGTGTTTTTTTTCCATGAAAATGGTTTTGACTGAAATGGTTAAACAACAATAAAGTGAAATCGAAAGTTCTAGGTACCTGAATCACATAACAGTATTTTCATGTTGATATCTTTCAAAATAAACTTTTTATAGACAAACATTTAAAAAAAATATCGTCTTCTTAAAGTTCGGTTATTTACAAACTGACATAAAATGTGTATTTTAAAAGATATCAACATGAAGATACCCTTAAGTGATTGAGCTACACCTTCTAGTTTCTTAAAAACTTTCAAGTTTCTCTTAATGTTGCTTCTGAAAGACAGATTAGCCAGAGTTTGAGGTGCGTTTACACTTTAAAAATCAAGATTAAATTGAAAGCTTTTTTTATATGTGGGCTAATTTGTTGGAAGCACCTGTGTCACAAGTCAAGACTCAAGAGTTACATTTGACCTAAATTTTATATACAGTAGTAAGCTCCTGGGTTCTCTTTAGGTTTTTCGTTTACTTTCACTATAAAAAGCAAACATGACCATGATGCAGTTCACCGACTTTCGATTAAGCTTAATTGCATTACATTCAAGATGTTCATTAATCATTATCCATAAGAGTAACCTAGATTGTCTGAGCTTATCGTGAGCTTTAATATCAAGGAGAAAACATTTAAAAAGATACTAATTAATATCTATGGATGTCATTTGATTAGAGATGACCCAACTTGACCATTTCAATTATTTTTTTCTTATTTACAAATGAAAAAAAAAAGTATTTATTAGGACTCGGATTTTTATGCAAAATCAAACAAATGTTTATCAATCTGTGACACAAGACCCAATTGTGAAGTAAAAATCACGTTTAGATCAACCAACAATTATGATTTTTTCAAATAATAACACTGGTTAGAGGCTAGAACTTTCTAGTTAACAACTGATAGCAATCAGACATCTAGCCTCTAATCAGCCTTTTTTTATTAGTAAAAGCATAACTGCAGTTGTTCTAATGATGATGACAATGATTACTTCACAATTGGCACTTGAGCCACAAGCTGAAAAACATTTGCAGGATATTGCATAAAAAAAATCCGAGCCCTAGTAATTATCTACACAATTTCAGACAAAAGACCATATTGTAATTTTATTTTTTAAAAAAATTCTCCGTCGTTATTACAAATTTATAAAAATATTAATTAAAATAAAATGAAATTTTATGCGAATTGTAATTTTTTTAATCCTTATAAAACCTCATTTCAATTTAGTAATGATTGATCAAATTTATACTTTAAAGCAGAAAATTTAAGTATGTTTTTGTTTGTTTTTATCTGACGCAAATTTAGTTTCATCAATTTAATAAACTATTTCCATAGCAATTCATATATATTTTTTTCCATTTCCACGTCAAAACACACACACAAAAGACACTTATTACATCAATATAACAACGGGAAAATCTTTATTTAGAATAACAATAATAATAATAACCATAATAAGTTAGTAATATGATGAAAGTGTATATAAACCCCTTACATAAAATATGATGTGAACATGCAAACCTTGTGTGCGTAATCAGTGACGTAAGTCAGTATTTTTTGCCCGGGCTAACCAATAGAATATAAAAGAAGAATATATGCAACAAGGGAGCTTTTGATCTTTTCTCAAATAAGGTAAAATCGTAAAGCAAATACTTCGATTGCTAACATAGATTCTCATCACCTCTTTTAGTGCAATTTTACCACTTGAGGCAAATATTACATTCAGTAGTAGTAGTAGTAGTAGTAGTACAACATGCACTGCACTATATTTTTTATTTCTATAGATAATAATACTATATTCCTGTTTTTCAAACATGTTGCTGTGGAGACATAAACCTCTTATATATTGTTTATTTACTAGAAGCGCCACCTATCTATTGTACAACTTCCTAGATATATCAATAGATGGATGGATGGATGGAGAGACATAGTCAAACTAACACAAGTTGCAGGCGGCAGCTTCAGAAACATTCCAAACCTCGAGTACAAATACAAACGTCATCCTCATCATCATTTGTGAGAACAAAAAAAAATATTATATCTAGGGGCCTACATAAAAGAATTTCAAATTTATTATACTACAATATAAGTTGCGTGCAACTTAAATAATATACACAGGTAAGACGTTAATTTATTTTTCATGTTATTTAATTATTTATGTATGCAATTTAAAATTTGATCAGTGTTCAACTTGAGATTTGCAGTAAGAAGTCATTTTCTTTTTAAACGATGAAAAGTCATATAATATGTAAGCAAATGTTTATTGTTAAAGCAAAAAACAGGCTAGAAATTTTTATAATAAAGATGCTTATTTAATATTTAAATTTTTCAGTGAGTAATACTCAAGAATATACATGTATATAAAAAGAAAGTTTCTTCCTGAAATTATATTTTTTTTGGTTAAAAAATTTAAAATAAAAAAAGAGTTCAATGAAATTTTACATATTGAAATTTGTTGCCTGTAATAATTATACTTTCTAAAAATATATTTGCTGTTTTTAGATATAAAAACAAATATTTTTAGAATCATATCAAATATTGAAACAAATTGCACAAATGGAATACAAAGTAGGCTTCAGCTTTTTTTCTTCTTCTTCTTCTACTCAAGAAATTTATGTTTCTTGTGAGAAAAGGGTTTTATTTTTTATATATATATATATTTTTTCTGAGTATTTTAGAGCTATAAAAAGAAGCTAACATCAAGGAGATTTTTTTTGTTGAGCACTGACTGACAACACAAACATGAACTTTTGCACTGATTCATTCAAATCTCTTCATGTGGAGAACAGAGAGGATAGAAATAAAAATAAACAATTTATGTCAACAGGGAATTTTTCACATAATACCTACAGTGAAAACCCTTTTAACACGAAAAATCGGAAAACACGTAATATATATTTCAGCAGTCCAATCCCCTAGAATATCATAAAAACTCTTTTAACACGAAAAAAATAATCTGATTCCTTTCATTCTGTGTTTTCTACTTGATAATACTTACTAATGCTTTCTGATGTAAAATATGAGTTTACCATAACTTTTGACTTAAAAATCATTAAAAATACGACTCTTTTTAAGTCTTTATACATGTATTTGTATAATGAAAGCATGTATGTTATTTTTTTATATATAAGGTGAAGTTAAATTAAAAGCTCAAGAAGAGGAAACTAAAATCTGCAATTATGGTCACTTAAAGACAAAATTAAAAATATATTCTCATTTCATATTCTGCCATTGTGTGGTAATCTTAATGACTGCTTAGTTAAAAGTAGAGCTAATCTAATTAACTTTTACATGAAACTTAATATCAAATGTTCATAAGTTAAGCACCAACTTTGACTTAGCATTTACCACCATCATTTCTAAAATAAGGCTTTTTTTCTTCTTCTTAGTATTCGTGTATATAAATCCATACAAAATCAATATATCATTGATCTGCACTTAGCTACTATCCACCATAAGTCACTATAAATAGTTTTAATTTGGACTTTCAGAGATATGTTTTCAGATAAATGACTACTCTCTCTCTCTCTCTCTTGCGAATAAACCCACGCACACAAAGAGTAGAATAAATGTCAATTTAAAAAAACTCCATACATTATTGGTACAGGTCCAGTTTTTTTTTTTCATAAAAAAAAATCAGACATACTATTTCCTGAAGGGCCTATGCTAAAACTGGACCAAAATTTATGATTAAAATACTTTATTTGCATATGCTGTAGGCCTATAAGTAAAATTGTGCATGAATTGTGCCCTTCAAACTCTTTGTATTCTGTTTTTCAGAAGCAGAATTAAAAGAAACTTGAAAGTAGCTTAGAAACTAGAAATGTAGCTCAATCACTCTTAAGTGATATATTCTAAAATAAGCTTTTTATAATTTTTTGTTTAATTTTGGTCTATAAAAAGTTTATTTTGAAAAACATCAACATGAAAATATTATCCAGCGATCATTTCTAAGCTACCTGTTCTAATTTCTAGCATACTTTCAGTATTTTGTTTGAAAATTAGTAGTTCATAAAACATTAAAAAATTGATGCTTCCACTAACATGTTAAAATACATTTTACTAATTTTCATCAAAAATATCTTGCAAAAATTTTGCTTTTTTAAAAAACAAGTTTTACTTGTCTTTTTTTTTAAATTTCGCATTAACAATTTCATATTGATTTTGTCCACCTTTTACTAAAGTTCTAGTGATTTCTTAAACATTTATTACAATCAATAGAAAGTAACAACAACAATATTCCTTTTACAAGATACACAACATTTTTTTCTTCTTCTTCTTTACTAACAAAAGAAAGTTAGTGTTAATGCCCTTTCAAACATTTTAACTTCCGGCGTGTGTAAAAATAACAATTTATTGTTTAAAAATATCAATGAAAACGAACTGTCAAAACGTATTTCAAAAAAACAAATCTAAAATTTTCATTTCACCTTTAAAAATGTTTTTTATATTAAATTTTAAAGGTCACATTATAATTTTTGGGGGGTTTTTCCTGTCACTTTCAAAATCGAATACATTTTGATATAAATGTCATTAAAAACAAAACAAAAAAGGTGATGGTCGTAACAATTGTATTTCCATAATTCATACTGTCATAATGATGAAAAGAAAAATGTTATTTCCTTTTTTTAGCTCATAACTTTTTACTGTATATTAACTAACATAACAAGGGCTAAAGGATGTCTCACACATACAGATAAAATTAGCAGAAAATAGAAATAGAATTATGTTTCTTTGGATTCAAGGGTTCTCACACATTACATCAGAACACATTTCAAAGAAATTGTTGTGTTTATAGAAGAATTAGCCTTAAAAAATAATGCTCCTGATGGACGCCTTCCTATTGGCTGATAAATAGGGCTCGAATTTTTATGCAATAAATTTAAAGCAAATGTTTCTCAATTTGTGGCATTAGGACCAATTCTGAAGTAACAATCCCGTATAGATCAATTAACAACTATGTTTTTGATTAGAAAGACCATAATAATATTGCAGTTGCCCTAATGATTATAATTATTTCACAATTGGCACTTGGGCAACAAATTGACAAACATTTGCTTGATATTTCGCATAAAAATCCGAGCGATACTCATTTCCGCTTGGCGAAAAGAAACAATTTCACCAATTATAAATAGAATAGAATTATTTAAATTAGATAAACTGATTTTTTTTTCAGTGGAATTTCTTTTTTGCGTGTTTGATCCATTCCTCATTTCTCTTCAGGCGAAATTCTCAATTTTCCAATCATATTTCACATTCTAGAAATATATATATTTTTTTAGTTATACGTTTTTTTCTTTCCTTTTCCCTTCTTTTATTTTTTATACATCATCATAATCCGCAGACAAAATACTAAGCAATTCATACATCATTAAGTTTTGTTATGTTTTATTGCAACAGTACCATTTTGCTATACATCCTGTAAGCACACTCATAAAAACACTTAGGCTCAAATTCAAGAAGAAAACTCTGCACTTGAAATTCAACTTTAACCCTCAGAAAAGGTTTTCAACATTGAAATACCTCAGTTCAATGATAATCAATAAACCCGCAGTTTTTCTTGTGATTTGAACCTTGTTTTTGAGAGTTCAAGTAGAACTTTCAAGTTAGACTAATCAATTGATTTTAAAAATGAATGTAAACGCCCCTCAAACTCTGGTCTTTCTATTTCAGGAGCAAAATTAAGAAAAACTTAACTGTTTTAAAAACTAGAAGAGTAACCTCAATATCTAGCTGATATTTTGACATCTTTTAAAATAAGCTTTCTATGTCAGTTTAAGAAAAAAAGATAATTTATAAGTTTTGTCTCTAAAAAGTTTATTTTAAAAGATATCGACATGAAAATACTATTCAGTGATTCAGCTGCCATTCTAGTTTCTAAAACACTTTTAATTTTTCTTTAGTATTGCTCGTCTAAAACGCATAATATAACCAAGGAACCAGAAATGTAATAAGACTGTTATATGGCAGGAAATTGTCACAGATACCTCGTAACACTGTAACAATCACAAAAAAGAAATTTATAAAATATCATCATGACAAATATTGTCATATCATCATATGACTGCCACTGACTGATATTCAGAATTCAATTCAACTTAGTACACCAGTAATCATCTCAAGAGCAATGCCATTCACAAAATAATAGTGCACAAGTAGTCACATTATAAAGTATGACTGTCACAATTTTTAAGACCTTTTTTTCTCTCTAATGATGCTTCAGAATTCAAAAATCAGTTAATACAAATCGAACAATCTTAAGAATATGACCCTGAGTTTCGTTCTTGAATTTGGTCCAAAGACATTTACTTAACAGACAGACATACTGTACATACATACACACCTTTATATCTATTCGTGTTCCAATTTGATTCAAGGTTAGAAGCAACATAAAAAATTGAAAAGGTGGTCGATGTGACCTTAGAAAAAAGACTGTGAGTGAAAGAAAGGAAAGAAAAGGAGAGAAGAAGAAGAAGAAGAAAAAAAAAAGGTTTTCTATGTATTTTTGTGTTCATTTCATAGTTGAGGTGGTTCGTTTTGCTCATGTGCACAACTATCAAAATCAATTATGTATACATGCTAAAGTTACCATCCAAAAAAAACCTTGTCGTGTCTACTGCTAGCTCCTATCTATCTATATGAGATCTCTCACTCTTTTATTCCAAAATATACCCTAATTTAATCTATACAGACACTTGGCAGCTTACAACATAAAAGAACATTGAACAAGGTATGAAGTAGTGACTAGCCAACAAGAAATACTACCTTACCTCCTATTGTGCTGACAAATGTCATCCATGACGTCATTCAAATACACATTAATCGACAAAAAAACCTTGATAAAAAATACCAACAAAAAAATATAGATAAATACGATCGAATTCAAAGTTTCTAACAAAAATAACTTGCAGGCAGTTGCTGACAAAAATAATAATAATAATAATGTTCACAGTAGACAAACCAAAACATTCATCTAAACAAAGTCACGAAAACAACATTATTTATTTCTCTAATGTTGGTTTTGTTGTTGGTTATGATAAAATATGATTAAAAGTCATAAAAAAATAATCTTTTCCATTAATGTCGATTGACCATTTTTTAAGTGCAATTCAAACACAACATAAGTATAAATTTAAACAAGTGTAGACAAAAAAAAGGTCTTGTGTGAAAATTTATATAAAAGCATTTAAAAACAATCAAAAAAACTAATATTTCATATTTTTCCTTCTGTTTCATAACCCTTTGAAAAACAACATACATCTAATAGTTGTGACCTATATGTGACCAAAATTGGGACTTCCAAAAGAGATAACTTCAACACATGCACATTGCTCATATATCTCATAAACATAAGTTTATTGGAGCATGAGTTTTCTCTCTCTCTCTCTCTCTCTTTCACTCCTTCGCTCTCTCTCTCTCTTTCTCTCTTTAAAAGACAGGAAGGGAATTTGATGCAACCTAAAATGAAAAAAAAATGTTAAAAACGTTAATGTAATCATTGAGCTTCTGGCTTTATTGGGTTTTTCCTATACATCGTCGGAGTAGTAGTAATAGTAGTCGTGAAATTACCAGGACCAGCTTTATTAATAAACGTTTTTTTTCCTTCACAATTTATGCACGAACCAATAAAATGGACGTTTTTACGAGACAAAATAAATTGTCCTCTTTTTTTATTTTGTTGCACGAATACAAGTGATAAAAATTCAAGCCATTCTAATAACATTCATTTTACATAATACAACATTAATAATCCTCCAAAAAAATTTGTGAAAAAGAAAAAATGAAAAATAAAATTTAATAAGCGGTATATGCATGCAAATAATTGCATGCAAAATAAATAGCAAGCTACTATTAAAAATAATGCCTTTAAAAGACATGATGTGGTAGACCTTGTTTTAATTGTTTCTGTATTGTGTTAATGTGCCAGGTAAAAATGCGTGTAATAAAGAAGACTAGAAAAACACATTCTCAAATGTTGTGCACGTTTGTTTAATATTTTACATACTCCTGACAATAATAAAAAGGAGCGTAAAAAATAACCACACGCTGTGTGAATTGCCTAGCTCAATCCCTGAACATACGCAATCACACAACACACACATGCTGTGCGGATTACCTTTGTTTTAGCCTGACTACAGGCAATCACACAAAACATCCAAGGTGTGCGCCATTGCATGCCGCAAGGGATATTTTTTCCGCTACCGTTTCAACTTGCGTTATATTCACAAAACAGCTCGAAATATTTATGTGAAAAAAGTACATAACGTAATTAGTTACATAAGGCAGTATTATGAAATAACATTCTTAAAATGTAATATACTGTACTGTATAACTAAAATTTAATTAACAAAAAGGCTTACTAGGTTATTGTTATTTCAGCTGAAAATATTTACTTTCAATGAAAAATTATTCTCTTAAAATTGTTTTCCAACTCAAGACTCATTAAAACCAAAATAAATGCAATACAACTTTTTTTCTTCCCCTCATCTCTTGTAAATTGAAACAATGTAAATGTCCTTAGGGTTCAATGAATGCAAAATGGCAGAGAATGTCTATGTGATGAAATTTCAAATAGGCCAAATAAATTCAGGGCTCCGTATTCCCATTGTTCGTATTTAATGATGCTTTCTTTTTCATTATACGAAAGAGAACACAATTTCAGTGAGGGTAAGATTTTACGAAAATGTCTAGATAAGAAATAAAGAGGGGGGAGAGATAGAGAGAGAGAAAATAGAGACACACACCATCAACATCACCACCAAAACCCAAAATCAAGTAGGTCTAGGTACTTCAAATGACACAAGGTGAATTTGACAATACATAAAAGAGTAATAGTCAGAAAAGAAGAACTAATAAAAAACAGTAAAACCTTTAAAAAAAAAGCACTTAAATAGATTACAAAGAAAAACTATATCTTTCAGAAAGTACAAGAAAAAAAAAATGTGCGTCAAAGAAGAAAAAAATAATGAAAAATTCACACACAATCACATAAACATTTTAATGAAATTGCTTAAAATCTCTCTAGTCACCCATTAATTGAAAAAAAGGTATATATTTCTATTTAGATGCAAATAAAAATATATTGAGCTTAGAATTTCACTTTAGAAAATTACATTTTCTTTTAGAATGAGATTTGAATGAAAGTCACTGAAACTCATAAAAAGTTTTAAGTTAAAAATTCTAAGTAAACCTAACACCTGTTGTTGTTGTTATTGTTTACTACTTTAAAATACAATACTTTGTCCAATATGTTTGTTGCAATCATAAATATATAACGATATGGAAGAAGAAAAAAAAAACTTATGTAATTTGTATTTCAAATTCATGTATATAGATAAATGCGATAGTATATATCGGTTGCTATGGCAACTATTCATCAAGAGATTTTTTTTCCAAATTTAAGATGTAATATAATCGTGCTTTTGCATAACAAAAAAAAAATCAAAGACGAATCAAAGTCAGCTCAATTTGAGTTTCTTAAGACCTATTTAGTTCTTATGTAGAAATATACGAGCTTAGAGCTCAGAATATGCAGCCTAATAGAAAATATATACATCATATTTGCATAATTTGTGGGTGAATGTAATCCTCCTTAACATCTTTTCATATCTAGCACACATTTTAGTACACCTTCATGGCTATTAACATACAGATGTACACACATATCGTAGAGGTAGCTCAATTTCATGTTAGAGAAAAACGTTGTGCTTGAGTGAACATTAATTTAGCCTCTTTTTATTCTTCTTGTCTCCCCTTATCTTTCTACTTCTTTTTATAAAGAATAATTTGAATCTATTCTACAAGACCATCCACTGTTTGTATATATTCATTGAATTGTGGTGGTGGAACTAAGAAAGAATTTAGCTCCAAAATTCTATTTATAAAAGGTTAGATAAAGCAGCCATGTTCAATTGTCATTTCACAGCTGATTAAATGAAAGTGTATGCAAAATGTCAAAATAACGTAGGCCTACTAAAATTATGTTCTCCTATCACACTCATAGGCTCTCATGTAATCAATTATAAATTAAGATGGTTCAAGATTGGTTCAAAATCATGATTATTCTGTTTTTGAGGAACAAAATTAAGAGAAACTAGAAAGTGTTTTAGAAATTAGAAGGGTAGCTCCATTTCTTCCGGGTCCTCTCATGTTGATAACCTTCAAAATAAACTGTATATAGACAAACATTTAAAATAAAATATGTCGTCAGTTTAAAGTTAGATCGTTTTCAAACATAAAAAGTTTATTTAGAACAATATCAACCTGCAAATACCCTTAATTGATTAAGCAAATTTAATTTCGAGAGGCGTTTACACTTCAAAACCACTTTAACAAATAAACATGGCCACTTTACTAAACTTTTATAAAAAAAATATTAAAAATAATCATGGTTAACTTTACTTAGAAGTGGTGCCATTTATTGGCTACAATTACCTATAGCATGGAATGCTTCACAGGCAGAGAGCATTTAGTTGAGCTACCTCCATGTATAAATATATATCCATGAGAGAGAGAGAGAGAGAAAAGAGAGAGCTAAAAGAAATTATGTCTAAGGTACACACTAGAGGACAAAAGAGTTTAGAAGACTAACAAAAAGTAACCTAATTTCAAAGTAGATGATTTAGGCTAGAATTTTACTTCGGCGCATGCCAAACCTTATTAGAAGATTGATTTTTTTTGTTAAAATAAAAGAGATCTTTGTGGCATCTTTTCATTTTTTTTTTCACATTCTACCTTTTTTTCTCTCTCTCTATTTTTATATTTATAGGTTTATCTTTTTTGCATTTGGTAACAAACGTCAAACAAGGATCAGAAAGTTGTCACGCCCCAGAGATTTACTGCCCAATCACGTTTTGAGAGTTATTTTTTTTTGTTGGCTCTTAGAGAGGTTTGCTGTAATTCACAACCTTAATATTGAGACCTACTTCTTTTTATGGAACTGAAATTAAGTAGTGAAAAACATCAGAACCTTTTTATTTGTGAATCATCATCACACAACAGAAAACGTTGGACAGATTAAAAAAACAAACTGAAATTTCACCTGTTTTTTCATAAAGATCAAAAAGATATCATCATCATCATCATCATGGACTCTACTTCAGGTCAAAACTGTTTAGAAAAAGGTGAAAATGAAAATATTGGACAACTAAAAAGACATATTTCAAAACCTGCATCCAAAACCACCACCACAACTTCAGCTTCTGTTGTGAATGAAGGTGTCAAAGATGAAATATCAGAAACCACAGAGACATCAGAGTTTAAAGCACTACCACCAGCAAGACTGAAATTAAACGAAAAACGGTCAAGATGTTTTCAAAGAGCATTTTCTTGTGACATAGAAAGACCGGAAGAAAAAATAACTGAAAAACCATCATCAAGATCAAGAAAGAATCAAGAAATGGAAATGACTTATGTTGAGGTATGGGCAAACATGTTGTATATCTTTGTACTTATGACAGATATGTACATTGTTGTTTTGTGTCTACTGACAATGTGACACAAAAGGCTTTTCATGAAAATACTGAATGACATTTCCGCCTTAAAGATGTTGACAAGAGTTCCAACAACAAAAAAAATGAAAATAAAAAAACATCCAGAAGTAGTCTCTCTATAGAGAAAAAAATAATCTGTATCTGATGTAAAATTTTCTACTTTCATAAATCATATTCACTGAAAATATTCTTATTTAAGAAGCAATTTCAAAGTAGTAAAATAAAACAAACAAACAAAGAAAAAAAGGACACAAAGTTGGCACAATTTTATCATTATTCAAAATGTATATAAAAAAGATTACTCAACAGTAATGTTTTGGATGAATAAAAATAAACGAAATTATGATAACATTTCTCAAAGTTAATTTACTCTCTTTTTCAGAATCAAAATTTTTGAGAAACTTGGAAAGTATTTTTAAAACCAGAATGATAGCTCAATCAGTTAATACTATTTTCATAGCTTCTAAAAAGCTTATTTTAAAAGATATCAACATGAAATAGATTGAGTTACCCTTCTAGTTTCCAAATCGTTTTTCAAGTTTTTCATAATTTTGCTCATGAAACACAGAATAACCAGAGTTTAAGGAATGTTTACACTTTGAAATCACTTTATATACAAACCGCAGTATACAAATTGTCATCAAAAGCCTAATTTTAAAGATATTTCTTAAAAATATTTTTAGCAGTATCCTTCACTAGTCTAGTTTCTAAAATTCTTAATTTTTTTTTAAAAAAATATGTAAATAATTGTTTAAACAGTGTTAGGAAACTACAAATGAGTCCACCATAAAGGACATCAAATTCATTAAATTTTATCATTAAGGCAAAATGAATTAGTTTATGCAATCAAAAAGACCAGAGTTAACCTACAACCCTAGGCCAGTTGTAGGATAACCATAGAAGAACTCTAGCTTCTAAATAGTCTTTCTAATTGCAAATAAAATGGGTAATTCTTTTTTGTCTTATTTATGATATTCTGCATTCATCCATTGAATAACATTTTAAAGACTTTTTAAAAAAAAAAAGATTAGTAAACAAGCCCAGATTTCGGTCAATGACCTCAAACTCGGGTTTTATCTCTTGCAATAACGTCGTCTTAATTTATTTCCTTTTTTCTTTCTTCTTATTCTGTAGAATGACAATGAAGAGAATGGAGCTGATGTAACAACATCGAAAATGTCACATTCTGACATGACCACCAACAATTTAGATGACGTAAAAAAGGGTGTTAATATTGACTGCGGTGGTGGTGGTGGTGTTGGCACTTTGAGCTCTTCCGATAAAGATTCTGGTATAGTTTGCTCCGATGAAGACCTTCGTTTTATTCTCACAGAAGTATCTCAAACGAGACGATTAACTGTCGAGGCCAAACGAGAAAAGATGAAATCCAATCGGTCGTTATCTTTAGATTCGTCTTTTTTTAAATTACATATGAAACGTTTGCAGGCAGACAGCCCGGCTTGGCTTTCAAGAATTCTAAGCCAGAGAGAAAAAAGTACAACCACCAATGGCAATGGTAATAATGGTAGTGGCGGTGGAAATGGTGCCACCGTCAGTGGTAGCGGTGTTGGTGATGGCGGCGGCGGCGGCAGTGCAAATACTGCCACCACCACCACCACAGATGAATCTTCATCATCGTCATCACCATTAATTTCACCATCTTCCGGCATTTGCAATAATTTATCACGTAAGCGTAACAGTTACAAGAAGCAGGAAGTGTCTCCACCAACTATAACAGAAGATACGACATCATTTGAAGATGATTCTTCCAGTCGACGTGAAAGTAATGTCAGTTGTGGTTCTGACGATGAACGATCATTATTGTTGATCAATAATTCTGAATCTCCTGTTGTAAGTGTTAAAACTTGTGGTCCAACAACTACATCTGAAATTACAAAAACAAACACTTTGAAAGATGAGAATTCTGGAGGTGTTGCTTCCAAAGTTGTCTGGAATGAGAGTAGTGTCGTCGATGCCGAAGTCCTTGGTACTGCAATTGAGTTTTACATTACATCGGTGAACACTCAAAAGCCACCACCGAATTCAGGTATTGATACCTGTAGACCTGATATCGAAAAAGAACATCATCATGGACATTCAACAAATGGAGTCTCGACACCGGTTGTAGCAACACTCAAGGGATTATTTGTCAAATAAAAACCCTTGTTTAATGATGTACAGATCAGAAAAAAAATGAACTTTGCAGCTTATTGCTTGAAAAGAGAAGAAGAAAAAAATGGTGAAACTTCATTTCTAGGATTTCACTTTCACTTTATTGTTTTCGTCCATGTAATAAAAAATAAAGAATGGTTTCTTGTGGTTATTTCTTTAATCTGATGCCATCTTTCTGAGGCGTGTTCCATCTCAAACGAATACATCTCGGAAGATTGGATCTCACAGGACGACGACGAGGGTTGGAGGTGGAGGCTATCTATGCTTCTACTTAAGATGGTCTTAAAGTGCAAACATCTCTCAAACTATGAATAATTCTGTCTTTCACGTGCAAAATGAAGTTAAAGTTGAATGTGTTTTAGAAACTAGAAGGGTAGCGCTCAATCACTTAAGGGTTATTTTCACATTGATATCATTCAAAAAATAACCCAAGCAAACATTTATTAATTTTTAGAATTATTTATTTATTTAAATTGATATCAACTTAAAAATACTCCTTCTAGTTTCTAAAACACTTTCTAGTTTCTCTTAATTTTGCTCCTGAAAGATAGAATAATCAAGAATTAGACCTCAGCTCCTCATAAACCATTATTAATGGGATTGGAGCATGCTGGCAGTGGATGGTATATATTTGGGCTTTAAAGGTTCTGCTTGATGTTGATTTCTTTAGCAGCAAAATCTAAAGCAAAGAAGTCATTACTGCATATTTGCGTCAGAATCTAACCTCTAGCCAGCTCCATATATACCAGTGGTATGTAGCTCCTACATCATAATCAGCTAACCTGCCTTTTCATTTTTCATGGGATCTGATATAGGTTAGTTAGCTATAAGCTGCTGCAAATATAAAAAAAAATGGAAGCTTCAAAAAGCAAACAGCAGCACTTTACTTTTTAGCAAAACATTAGCAGCATTAGCAGCAAACTGCAGCTTTAAAGCTGCAGAAAGTAAATATGCAGTTTGGCCTTTATGCAATTTCCTAATAGCTATAGCCTCCACCTCCAACCCTCGTCATCGTGCGAGATGGAAACAAACATCTCTGTCATTGCATTCAGTGTAACTATACTTAGTATTAAAGTAGAAAAAGAATCCATACACAAAAAAAAAGCCCATTTATGTATTCCAACGATGGCTGGATCCACGCTTAGTTGGTTGATCCACAAACACATTTTTCTTGTTTTGTTTTCGATGTTATCATGATAATATATAAATATATATATACAATTCTTGGAAGCAGGATCTTTCATCATGTTGTTTCATTTCTTTTGTGTGTTTGTGTGTGTGAGTTTGTGCCAAACTGTCGAAAATGTTTAATTTATAATTTGTAGATTACCAAAAAACAAAAACAAAAATCTAAACAACAAACTCCGAGTTGGTTAACATAAAACATACGAGAAACTTAATTAAAATCGATGTTATGTCACAATCAATTGTAAATGTCTCGCTGTTTTAGACAGATGTTGTTGACAACATTATTTGTGTATTGTGTAATAATAAAAAAGACGGTCAATAAAAATATAAAATGTCTCAGAGATTATATTATAAAAATGATTAAAATCCATTAAGAAACTCATCTTGTACACACACAAAAATAAGTTAAGATTTGGATTTATCGATTTATTTCATGAAAGAATGTTTAGTTAAAGCAACTGACAATTGTTATAAAATGTACATGGGTAATAAAAAAAATCTCATCATGTCACACTTCGACTGGAAGAATGGCACAACTTAAAAACAACTTTTTGGGGGGAAAATGTGTTTAAAGTTGCATTTTTTTGTCTCAATTTATTGTAGGGGAGCCAAATAAACCGATATTGTGAATAGTTAAAACGGTTTTTACATCTGAAAAGCTCAGCAAATTAAACAATGAATCTCGTCTTAACTTTAAACTCATTTCCCCCCCCCCCCCCCAAAAAAAGTGTCTTTTTTAGTTGCGCCACTCTCCCAGCCGAGGTGCGATGTGTTCGTGTAATTAATTAATTTATTTAATTAAGAATTTAGAATTTTCCATGTTAGGTTGATTTAAATCAAAATTTTAAAAAAAAAATCGTTTATTTTCTCATTAAAATTAACTTGATGTTGCCCCATTAAACGAAACGGTTCTGGAAAAGAATTCCCGAAGTGTTACATTTGTAAAACTAACATATATCACTTGCAAGTAAAAATTTATGGTTATGTTTCTTAATGATTACTAATAAATTATGAGAATTGAGAAAGTTAGTTGCAAACTCATCAACTCCCATATGAATTTTCATACTAAAGTTGGCAAAGTTTAGCACTAGTTTTAATTATCTAAAATTAGGCAACGTTAGGAACATAACCATTAATAGCGTGCAACGTGAAAAAATTCCATAACAAAAAACTCACATCTCCATAATGTCGTTAATTAAGACTTTATGCAGATTTGCTTGTAATTGTTATTAGAATTTTACACAATTGCCTAACTCACTATTAATTGTGCAGATTAAGATAGATAATAGTTTTGAAATTATCTATGGTAATTTTTAAAGAATGATTTACCACTTTTAGTGAGTTCTTAAAGGAAGTAAAACTAAAACTCCATTTAGAATGATAGTAAATAAACGTTCCTTCAGTATTCCCATCTCACACTTTAGATCTATATACAAATTCCTTTACATCTTAATCGCCTTTTCTTTCATTGCACTTTTTTTTTCTTGAGCCTTTTAATTAATGCAACTCTTCATTAAGTTCATTATTTGTGAAGATTACGCGCTTTTTTTAAGTCCAACATAATAGACGTTCAAAAATAAAATCCTTACAAGTTTAATTTCAGATAATGTTGCAATTAACACTGGAAAAAACCTGAACCTAAATTGTTGGGTTCAGTTTGTCAATCTTCAGATAGGTTCTAATTCTATTTAAAGGATATTTCGATTAAATTGCATTTCGCCACTTCCTCTCTCTCTCTCTCTCTTTGTCCCTTTCTCTTTTTTTCTCATTCTATTTCTCTCGCTTTCTTTATATCTATTTCCCTTTTTTCTACCTCTCCTCCATCTCTCTGTCTTTATCTTTCTTTTGACACTCTCTCTATATTTCCCTGTCTCTATTTCACTCTCTCTATCTCTTTCTCCCTCTTTCTCTGTATTTCCCTGTCTCTCTTTCACTCTTTCCTTCTTTCTATCTATCTCTCTCCCCTTTCTAAATAGAATAAATAAAAATAGGTAAAAGTTTCACTTTCAGCTTGAACTATTCAACACGTTGTACAGTAGAATCTAGAAATAACCGCTTCAGGTTAAAGAAGGAAGAAAATCCTACATGTTACAAATTCAAAATTAAGTTGTAACTATAGCAACAACCATTGCCAAAATAACGCTTCTTTTTTTTTCAAGATCTAAAATTTACCTTACAGCTATACTAATATAGTTGTATATGATGAGCTTAACAAAACGCAATGTCCCATGGGTAATTCACATCGTTCTTCTTTAATGGATAACTACTATAATATCAACAATTCCCATTTAGATACATGCAGTCTCTCTTATTGTATATCTCTCTCTCTCTCAGTAAAAACTTCATCATTCTTAAAGCAAGGTACAAGTCCAAAGGGAGAAGATAAAAATTCAGAAGCTATTTTATATATGTTTATTATTATATAAAAATAGCTACTTTAATCTACTTTCATATTGATCACACAAAGCATTTCATATCACAGTAATAAAATTTAAATTTTTTTCTCTCTCGAAAAGTCAAGAGTTCATCAATTTGAAAAAATACTATGCAAGTAGCCATGAAGGCCTGTGGCTGAGGAACAAAAGTCCAATTGCAGCATGCGAAATGCATTACCAAACTCAAAAATTTAAACTCAAAAACAATAATTACAATGTGTTATGGTGCAGCTGAAATAATGCATTGTCAGAAAATTTAAAAAGTCCCATAATACAAGTTTATTTTCATGCATAAAATCCTCCTTAAGAAAGTTCCATTGTCTTACCATCCTAGAAACAAATGATCAGTAATAATATGAATCTGTCAGTGCCAAAATATATCTTAATTTTGTTAAGAGTGATCACCACTAAACAAATTCTGTATAATGTCATGCACATTTTACTTGAAGTTGATTTAGTTGGTCTAAAAAAAAGGTTTCCAAAACAGAAAATCCTTGTTTTATTGAGTACCCCAATATGGAACCCTTCTCAGAAAGTTCCAGTTAAAGATCAAGTACATGCCCGAAGTTTCCTTATTGAATTTTGAACCTAAGAGAAATTATTAATTTGTGTAATGTGGTTTAAGATTAGTGAGATTGATTAATTAGTGGAGATTCAAATGAAGAGTTATATAATACGTAAAGTTACACCTTTTCTCCACTTTTTTTAATCCTGATAAATATGAAGAAACTGAAAAAAAAACGATCATTAACCTGTCATGCAACTAACCACAACATTTATATGTTTTTATTTGAACTTTACTGAAATTCCACATGTAATGAAGATGTTTTTATGTTAGATAACCTTATAAGAAAACTGACATTCATTTCTATTTTTCTTAAAATCAATACGAGAGTAGAAAAACCTGTAGACTTTCTCTATATATAGTAAAAAAAAAACATGAAATGGAAGAAACAGGAATATTTTTTCGTGTTAAGGTGGTTTTAAAGTGTAAACAACGTTCACTGAATTCTGATTATTCTATCTTTCAGGTGCAAAATGAAAAGAAACTTGAATGTATTTTAGAAACTAGAAGGGTAGCTCAATCACTTAATGAGTTAAGGATATTTTCATGTTGGTATCTTGCAAAATAAGCTTTGATACCAACTTGAAAATATCCTTAAATGACTGAACTACCCTTAATTTTGCTCCTAAAAAATAGAATAATCATAATTCGAAAATCAGCTGTTTATCAACCATCTTAAATGATTTTCGGGTGAAAAGAAAGAAATTTTTTATGCTATTCCAAGTGTTCGGATCAAAAATATATTTCGCGCTATCCGAAATTTGTTTTGTGTTATTCGTTTTCGTGTTAAACGATTTTCACTGCACATTGGCGGCAGTTGCAATATGAAGGATTTCTGTACGTTATTTCTCCCCCATAAAATGAATGTTTCCATTTTTACTGCAAATCGAAATCGATCGAAGAATAAAATCGAGCAGATAATTTATGTACAATGTTTGGGCGTGACTTTTGCTAGTATCTTCATGCTCATAAAAAATATCTGGCCTTCGTTTCTTACCTTCTTTTTTTGGCATCATTGCAAACATCAAAGTTATTTTAAAAAAAATACAAAAATTATTGATCAATTTAAAATTCTTGAGATTCTGTACATAAATAAAATTCACTCCCTCCTCTTCTTCATAAACTTCAATTTCTTTTATCTATTATACATGCCCAACACTCACTCTGTAACTTAAAGCTTATGACGTCAAAAGGGTTAACCGAAAAGTTATTTTTGTGTCAGTTTGTCTAATAGAAAAGAGATAATAGTAAAAGTTCTCAAAAGTTTAAAACAAAAGATTTCTTTATAGCTTTTGTTATTATCCCTTTTCTTTTGGGTAAAATGACACAAAATTAACTTTGTGGTCAAACCCAAAAGCTTCAAGGACTGTTATCTTGCGACCTCAATAGTCAACAATTTCTTAACCAAAATTAAAATTTATTTAGAGAATATAATATGATTGGTGTTACGTATTTCATGATTTTAATTAAAATGAAATGCAAATACTAATTAAATGAATTTTAAACTGTATTCGAGTTTGCACTCTCACTTATTTAAGTACGCTTCAAATTCAACTTTCCTAAAATTTTAAGAAAATAAATTAGGTTTAAGGTTTCTTTAAAACTCTTTCAATTTTCTCTTAATTTTGCTACTGTAAAAGACTAAATAAGAAGATTTCGACAGAGACGGTTATACCTAGTACACAGCACCTGATAATTTAAATGCATTTAAATAATAAAGGTGTTTTACAGAGCCCCGTGAAGGACAAACAAACAATATGTCGAATTCAATTTATTCAGTTAATAATCTGAAAATAGAGTTAATACTTAAATATAATATCTAAACTATTGAGAAAATATTGATTTAGTAATTCAATTTAAAATATTAATAATAAAGTCAATTTTTAGTTGGTTCATGTCCTTAACTGAATTCCGTATAATTATCCTAAACACATTTAATTTGAATTCATTTAACTCATGTGTGTTTACAAGGTATTACACATTTAAAACCACCTTAAAATGAAATATAAATATCAATGAAATATGACAGCTACTATAGTATTTTTTTCTCTCCTAAAAATAACTGCAATATTTATTTTTCTGTCAGCAACTTTTTTTTATACTTTCAACTAATGTTATGAAAGTAAATGGAAACAAACATAAAAAAACCTTCCCAAAAGATGTCTTTCTCCACTGAAGTTTTCTCTAGATTTCTCCTCAACCCATCCTACCACCTAAAAAAAGTACCATTGTTATTTTGCTTTGTTTTCTTTATATTTTTTTCTTCTCCTTTTTTTCCAACTGTGATTTTTCTTAATAATAGTAACGTCAGTGACAGTTCCAATCGATATTTCTAGACCCAAAATCTTCCTTTATAACTTCACATCACGTTATTCCTATGGGAATAGAATTAACAATAACTTTAGTGAATGTAATCAATGGCATCATGTATACGATTATGTTATCGCAGTAATAAGTAGACGTCTTGATGACTTTTCTAGAAACAGGAACAGAAGTTTTTTTTTTCTCTTTACTTCTTTCTATTGTTCTTATTATATTTTCATTTATAAATACTTTGGGTGTGGAGCAAGGACACACAAAATAAAAGTGTGCTCCTATCAGTCATTAGGGAATTATGCACTGCTTTTTTCAGATATAAATAAAGCTTTCATAAAAAAATACTTAAGTGGTAGTTGACTCACAAAATATATAAGAATACGTATCATTACAAAATTTCATTCATTTCCATTGAGCTCTGTTTCGTTTTTAGAAAATATTTCATATTTTGATCTTATCGTGGTCAGTGAACACGAAATAATTTATAAAAAGTAATCAGCACAGTAGAAATTAGTGAGTTTTTAATAAGAAACTAGAAAACACATCTATAAACATAAACCTAAAAGAAAAATTCCGTATACCTTCTAGTTTTTAATTAGTAAATTAAAAACTAGAAGGTACACGGAATTTTTCTTTTAGGTTTATGTTTATAGATGTGTTTTCTAGTTTCTTATTAAAAACTCACTAATTTCTACTGTATTACTTTTTATAAATTATTTCGTGTTCTGATATTCTCGCGTTAAGTAAATGATCTATTGTTAAGTGAATGGAGAGGCTGAGAAGCTCAATTTCTAATTTACTATTTAAAGACTAGAAGGTACAAAAAATTATTTTATGGTTATGTTTATGAATACATTTTCTAGTTTTTTTATAAAATTTCATTTGTTTCTCTACAGAGCTGTTTAGTTTTTAGAAAATATTTCATGTCATCTTATCATGTTAAGTGAGAGTTTGAGGAGTTCGATTTTTAATTAAGAATTTAAAAACTAGAAGGCACACCGAAATCTCCTAATATAAGAATATATTTATGATGTTATGGACATGCCAGAATTGACCATCAGTACCAAGCTTAAAAGTCTAACATTTAACACAATTCACTTAAGCATTATAGCTTGACGGGAATAAATTACACAAATAGCATTAAAGTTACCTATAAATATCATAAATGGACAACAGCATCATTTATTTTAAACCCTTCAAAAAAGATTATGTTGAACACAAAAAGTTACACATGATTAGAGTAACCAGGACCCAATGTAACTATGGCAACATTAGGTCATTCTATCAGAAAAAATCAAAAATAAGTCTTCTAATAGTGTTCTTCCCATAACCTGATTATTTTTCTTTTGTATTAAAATAACTATGACCAACTCAATTAAGGAACCTTTAAAAAAATCTCATAAATCATTTCAACGGATGTTGAAATGTTTGATATCCCAGCTACAAGATTAAAATGAGGATTTTGGTCTAAATCAGGGTACATAAGGAAGTATAATACTGTTATTTATTTGGTTTAAGTAAAGAGAAAGAAAGGCGTTTTCAAAGATGTAATAAAGCTTTTTCTTGAACAGCAACCAAACATCCATGTTTATCTAAACACTCGTTACAATACGTGTAAATAATACATAAGAAATAAGAAAAATCTTTTCATTTTTATGATTGAAGAAAGGCTAAAAAAATATAATAATCCCTAACAACAGACAATCGGACTCCATCATTATTGAATAATAATCTAAAATTACAATATATATATATATATATATATATATATATATATATATATATATATATATATATATATATATATATATATATATATAGAGAGAGAGAGAGAGAGAGCTTCATAAAATAGAATATATTATTTTTTATGACGCATATGTATTTGAATTTGAATTTGAAAAATTACTCTGCAAGCAGCCATAAAGGCCTATGGCAGAGGGACAAGAGTCCAAGGGACTAGGGACTTTTAGACTTTATTATAAAACGAGAAAATTGCTTAGGAAAAAAAAAATACACAAAAAAATGACGCAAGCATATGAGGCGCGCCGTTTGGGTCATAATTAATATACTTTATATATATATTTATATATATATATGTATATGTATATATATATATATATATATATATATATATATATATATATATATATATATATATATATATATATATATATTAATTATAACCCAAACGGCGCCTCATACAAGCAAGTCCAATTTGTAAATATAGTACCCTAAATTTTTAGCATAAATTATGAATATAAATTTTTAAAAAGTAACACCCTTAATTTTATTTTGATAATAATTTTGTTTAAACTCAATCAAAGCGAAATAAACCGCATTTTTATAAACAAGAAAAAAATTTCTTTCAAGAATAAAACATATTTTTTTCTCTTTTTATTATTATTGATTAAAGTAGATTACGAGCATAATTTACATAACATTACTAATATATTCCTCCCATATGAAATCAACGTAATGAGAATAATTCTAGTTCTAAAAACTTCCGATAGATGTCTCAACATGTATTACAATCGCTTCAGCCAACATCATGTGATAGAAAATATAGCTCTTCAGAAATCGCAGTTCGGATTCGCTAAAATTGCTAAAACTGCAGCCAATGGCACCATGTTTTGAGCTAAACGTTTGACCCCAAATTTTACATAATATCCATAATATCTGGAGTTTGTCTTAAGTGATGATATTATGAAATACATGAGAATTTTATCAACTTATTTAAACTGAAAATTTTATTTAAAAAAAACAGTGAAGAAATTAATTAGTGCTTCTATTCATATGCATGGATTAAAGCATAAACGCTTAATTAGATCAAAAAATTAAAAAAAAAATTAAGCAGGTGCTGTCCATAAATTTCATATTTTTTAAAAAAAATCGATCACATATTGATTATGCCTCATTGTTAAATTGAATGAATGGCAACTGAAAAGAGGGCTAGATGAGGGCGCTTTTTTAATACTGGGTGACATTAGAAACTATTGCCATAGACTCTTAACAGACGCGAAACATATCGAAAGTTCGGTCTTTATGAAAACCAACTCCCTTTACTTTTATACTCGTTATAGTCCCATCAAAGCCATTTAACAGCTATTATGAAAAATGACAATCCCTCTAAAAAAAAACGAGAAACCGACTGGGATTTTTTATGCCTATGATGACAATATAATATATATTATGGAAGACATATTTCTTCATTTAAAACCACTTCTCTTATGATACTAATGTCTAAAAAAAAAGAAATATTTTACTTCACGTTTTGTCATTTTTTCAAAATTCTGTCACGTTTATTTCATAAAAGTTTATTGAAAATCATCAGAGCCGGATTAAGGTATACACATGCCCCTGGGTAAAACAGAATATACATGTATGCCCTCGATAAATGTTTAGGGCTTACGGACTTGGGGGGCATTTTTCTATTATAAAATATGTCCATGCCATTTGCCATTTAAACAATAAATGTGTTCTACAGAGCCCTGTGAAGGACAAACAAACAATATGTTGAATTCAATTTATACAGTTAATAATCTCATACTTCAATATAATATTTAAACTATTGACAAAATATTGATTTAGTATTTCAAATTAAAATCATTAATAATAAAGTCAATTTTTATTTGGTGTTCATGTCCTTAAGTGGATTCCGTATAATTCACCTACACATTTAATTTGAATTCATTTAACTCATGTGTGTATTACAAAGTGAAATTCAGTGTGTGAGATTCGACATGCCCATTTTTTTATTCTGCTTAGTCTAAAACTAAAAACAGCATAGTATGTTAATAAAGAATTTGCATGTATTTGAAAATTTGGTACACAAGAAATTTATTCTCACATGCACCACCATCTTCAAAATAAATTTCTAAAGGTAAAGCAACTCCATTCTAGAAGAAGAAAAAACGTCAAAAGTGACTGCAAGATCGTCTGCTTTTTGAAGCTACAAGGAAGATAACTTATTTAAAATGTCATCCATTTTTTGTATGACCATTCAGAATCCTATTGTAACTGATACAGTTTGCACCACCTATTGACCACACTCAGTTTTGGCACAAAATCCTCCAGAAGAAAAGCTCTTATTTGAGTTACCACCTTGCAAGATATGCTGCCGGCACCCATGGGCGTACTACACCAAGCAATTGTCAAATGTGCCTCATGTCATGACCTTCAAATCATGATCCCATCTTGTACCTTTAACATACTTTTTTTTTCTTCAAATGAAATTCTCCTCCTTTTTGATGATGATGATGATGATGATGATGATGATGATGATGATGATGATGATGATGATGATCGTCATCATCAATACTACTCAACTCCCTCCTCAAATATTCATCCTACAGTAATGATTAGAGTGGATACATTTGCCCAGTTTCTCTCTCCCTCCACCCACCCCATCATCTCATCTGGCATTTCTTGCATATACAATTGTACATACTTAGTGGCCTTATATAGGTACACATATACAAATGTATGTTCAAATTGAAGTCAAGCATAAAATAAATGTTAATGGTGGTCTAATTATCTAAATTGGCAAAAACCCATGATACACATATAATTGTATAAAAACGTTCTATTTACTCCCCGCTCCTCTTCCTCCTCCTTCCTTATATTGTAAAATGTAAAGCATTAATAGCCAAAATCTGAGCATCATCATAATAAAAGTAATAAATATTATTAATTCTCATTTTATTTGGAGCAGATGAAAATGAAACCAGGATTAAACCAAACTCCCTTCAAAATCTGCATTTTAAAACACTTAAATACAAATGAAATGATTTATAAAACAAGTTTATATTATATATAGTTTAAATCAATTAGTGTATTTTTTTATTTATGAACAGGTTATTTTTATTTTGAATATATTTAAGAAATATGTGAAGAAGAAAAACATGATTCATAGAAGTCCAGTGAAAAAGTTCATAATAGTCATAAAATGGCCGCCGTATACCATTGGCGGCCTAATACCATAGTAGAATACAGAATAATCTTGTGGCGCAAACGCCATTTCGTGTCCTCTGTTGAAAACCACTGCAACAGATACTTTCGCAAACGGCATCTGAGGACACAATATGGTAGCTAATGAACATACAAATGCACAGTTTCTTTACAAAAAAATGCATGAAAGTGTCTCCCAGGACATGATTCTTGCTGCCTGATGTGTCCTATGGAATCCCTATAAGTGATTGTAATGTAGACACAATATGGCACCGCAAATACATCGCAAACAAATCTAATCATAGGTGATAAGGGTGAGAGTAATATAAATAGCTATCTAGACAAATGGCGCCAATAAGTGCACTATCACAAATTTCATGTCGACAACAATAAATAAATAAATGCAACCAAATCATAAAAAGTGAAATAATAGAAAAACCAATACCATTTTTATACAAACTCGTTATCCTAACGTCGAATCTTTTCTTCTAAACGGCATTTACTTGGCGATGGCGCAAGCATGTACCTCGACCTTGTCCTTGACGAGTCAACGGCGATGCCACAAAAGAGTAACCAATTATAAAAAAGTATCGATATTCAACAATTTTATCAACGATTTTAGTTCATATATTTGTTCATAATGTATTATTTATTTTTTTCTTACGTTTTTTTTGCTATTAAATTAAATACAAACAGTCTAAATTAAAATAATTATAATCCAAAAATATTTAATTTAAAAATTAAAAAAAATATTATTAAACATTTCAGATTTTTAATAACATATAGATCGATATAATAAAATCGATTTGTATGAGTGCGATTATGAATTATTAACGCCTGGAAATAATGCTCGCAATGAAACCTCAAGAGAGGCGACACAAGGTGATGAATCTCGTATAGTATGGCAATCCGTTTTACTTTTTATCCACGTTTTACTCTATTTTTAGAGTTTAGTTTTATACTGCGTGTCTAGTAAAACATAGATAAACGTTAAATAGCTTGCCATATATACGCTCTACTGCGAATCTCGGTGAATCTTAGTGAAATTCTTACATGATTTTCTTCTATGTCGTTCAACTTGACCCACACAATTGGAAAAATGTAATGGCGGAAAAAATAAAAACAGAGAATGCAACGCCATCTGTCGATCATAAGACAAGTCGTATTTTGAACGTGACGTCACTAGTTGTCTGCATTACAATGGAAGCTTATGGCACTTTACCTATTTCTTTTGATTCTTTATCATTTCTAAATAATTAGTGCATTTTTTTTTTTGCATTTCGACCACTTTATAAAATATTTAGATTATAGTGTCTAGTTTTTTAATAAAAAATTACTTTTTTAATCCAATTTGTATTTTTAATGTTACGAATTTTTTAACATCATTTTTCATTTTTAACATCATTTTTCATAAACCATTTTAATGTAGTTTTAATAGACATTTTATAAAGTCTATTAAAACTATATTAAAAATGGTTTAAAGAAATTTGATTTTCGAACTCTTTGATTTTTCTGTTTTTCAGAAGCAAAATTAAAAAAAAAACAAGAAAGTATTTTATAAACTAGAAGGGTAGCTCAATCAGTTAATGGTATTGTCTTTCAAAATAAAGTTTTTTAAAAAGTTTATTTTGAAAGATATCAACATGAAAATAATCTTGAGAGTCACCACCCTTCCAGTTTCTAAAAGACATTCAAAGTTTCTTTTCATTTTGCACCTGAAAGACAAATAATTGTAGTTCAAAATATGCAAAACATACAAAATGTATTTTATGTTTTAGTTTTAAAAACTTAATTAAAAAAAAAACAAATTTATCAATTGTTGTTAAATGTTTTTTTTTATTATTAAATGTCTTATACTATTAAACAACTAATAAAATAAATATTTGAAATTCTACAATGTTATTTTTTATGTTATAATTTAAAATTACCTGTTATTTCCGTTAATAAAAATATAATTTGCCTATAATAAAAGTTCGGCTGGCATTGGTTCACCTTTAACTCCGGCCAAAATGCTATCAACGGTTGCTTGAATCATTTGTTTTTGCAAGTTATGTTCCAATGTTCCCATATGTGGTAAAATCACTGTAAAAAAACACAAAAAAGTTCCACATAATTCATTAATGTTACAAAATTAAGCATCAAGTTTATCATCACTGTTTATAAAAAGCAAATATAAAAAATTAGATAATTACATAATATAAAAGACTTTAGATAAACAGGCAGAGATCTACTGTAAATAAGTAAAAGCCACCAACCACTCTTAACGAGTAAAATTACGAGAAACTTGAAAGTATTTTAGAAACTAGAAGGGTAAATCAATCACTTACAGGTGTTTTTTTCTCATGTTTTCTATTTGGTCATTTTTTAAAAGCAAAGTTTATATATAAAATAACTTTTTTTTCCCCATTTTTTTGAATTTCAAAAACAAATCTGCAATGTTCAAAGGTTTTTTGGAACTTCTGTTGGATAATCGCGCTTTCTTAAGGCACTTTCAGGACATTTGAAATTGATGCAAATGAATAATCTAATCATTATACTTTTAGAGGTCATTTTGTTAGAATGTATAATATGAAAAATAAATAATATTCTAATAAAATACCACAGTTTTTTAAAGTCATTAATGGATGATCTGTTGGAAGCGGCTCTGGAGTTGTGACGTCCAATCCAGAAGCAAATATTTCATTTGTTGTCAAAGCTTCATAAAGAGCTTCTTGATCTACAACTGCACCTCTAAAAATAATAACATAGAAAAATCGAACATCAACATATTCATTAAAATAATTAATACAATTAACAATTTAATAAAACACACATCTAATAATATGACGAAATTCATTGAATTAAAATGGTTTAATGGTAAACGCTCATCGCACTCTGGTTATTCTGTCTTTCTATAGTAAAATTAAGAAAAACTTTGAAAGTGTTTTATAAACTAGAAGAATAGCACAATCACTTTAAGGGTATTTTTATGATGATATCTTTTAAAATAAGATTTTTATGTTAGTTTGAAAATGACCTAACTTTAATCATACAATATTTTAATTTCTGTTACGGTAATTAAAAAGTTTATTTTGAAAGACAACAACAGGAAAAGATTACACAGCAAAATGAAAACATGATACAGCTATCATTCTAGTTTCTTGTAATTTCTCCTTAGTGTGCTACTCTTGAAATGCAGAATAATTAGAGTATAAAAATCAAATCTTCCTAAAACATCCTAACCAGGTTTTTTAAAAAATACCTTGATACATTGATGAAAATTGCAGTGGGTTTCATTAATTTGAAAGCTTCCCTGTTGAATATTTTTTTAGTTTTTTCACTCAATGCGCAGGCACCAACAACAAAATCGGATTGTTGTAACAATTCATTGAAATCCACATATTCTAAACCTAATATATCTCCTGTCATTACATTATATACAAAAATAAACTAATTAGAAATAATAACAAAATTAATTTACTAATGTTACCTGCTGGTTTCTTTCTCGGACATGTATACATTATTTTCTCAACATTAAAAACTTTCAGTAATCTTGCTAATTCCTGACCTAAAAATAATAAAATAAGTAAAACTGATTTTTTTTAATAATAATTTAGACATCTTAAAAAAATTCACCAATATTTCCAAGGCCAACAATTCCAACAGTAGCGCCATTTAATTGGTAACCAAATCCGAAGTTTTGGCTGAACAAAAAAACAAAAACAAAAAAGGTTCCTTTACTTGGATAACTACCTTTATTAAATCCATACTTGTTTTATAAATAAAAACACCTTATTTCTCCTTGTACTTCCTTAAATCTGTAGCCTGTGGCAATCATTAAACCGATTGTATACTCAGCCATGCTTCCAGCTACCAATTTACCAAAGTAACCAACACGAATGTTTCTGTAATTGAAGAACACCAAACAAAAATTAAACATGCAAAAACAAATTGAATTGACAAACTCCAATCACATTCGCTTAAGATCTTACCTTTTTTTACATGCTGCCAAGTCAATGTGATCATATCCAGCAGAATGTGTAAAAACTATTTTTAATTTAGGTCCTACAATGAACAATAAATCAACTTTAACAAATTTCAAGTTTGTAATTGAAACAACAAAAAAAACAAAAGTATAAAAGGGTATTTTAATTATAATATAATTAAAATTAATCTTAAGTGTCTTGAAAAAAAAATTATTTTCATTTTTCATCTCAAGTATTTTGAAACTTTTATAAAACATTTATTTTTAAAGATTATGAAGACACCTTAAAATCCGTTCACACAGATGCAACAAGTGAAAACATTTCGACCTTCAACAGGTTTCTGCAACAAAATTGCTACTAGTTGACATATGTCCCTAAATGTTTCTGTTGCTAGTTTCAAAATGTCCCATCGGTGTTTCCATTTTAAGCAGTCAACTTCACGCTAGAAAATGGCAATAAGTGGCGACATTTGAAAACTGTTTCTCAAGTGTGAACGGTCTCATCTTGTTGACTGTTTAATTTGGGCCTTTGTCCCTATGTGGACATTATGTTTGTGAGACAATGTACAACTAGTAACTAGAGGCTTTTGCGACAGCTAGCAACATGTTTCTCCTGTGTGGTCACAATGTTTCTCCAGGGAAGTTTTACTGCTTCCGCATCTTGCATCTGGATGGACAAAGCTTTATAGTTTCAAATAAATACTGAAATTCTGTTATGAATTGCTTTAAAACATTCGTGTGCTTTTTTGTATCTTGTCGACAAATAAAAACATTAAATGAAAAGAGATTAAACAAAAGAGTTGAATGTTCAATAACTGTATGTATTCGTAATGTTAAAATTATAGTTTTGTTTGCTGTTTACTTCTTTTATATTTGTTTTGTCGTTTTTTTAAAAAAAAGATTTTAAAAATGTAACATATAATCAGTATATAAAAATAAATAATTATTCAATACAGCATTAAAAGTCTCATTGAATTATGTCTTTTTATTTGCAATGTTGACGAACTTCCAAAAGACACGAAGAGGGTCTTTAAAAAAAGATTTATATTATCGTTAGCTTCAATGACACATTTGTATCTAACCTGCAGATTCGAGTACTTCATTCGTTATAAAATGCCAAACAAGACAGTAGATTACATCGACTCCTTTTACCCCTTCAAGAATTTCTTCTTGCGTCGGATAAGAATGGTCACCCATACGAATATCAAAACTTCATTTTTTCACAAAAAAACGGTTTTTTGTAAAATTAATCTTTTGTAGGTCAAAACTACTGCAGGTGACATAAAAACAATAAAAAATGCTCACTTGTTCCTAAGAATTTTTGCCAATCCGTCACTCATGGCATGAGCTGAATAAAGTTTTGGCTTTTCATTCGACGTCATTTTAGTTTCTTCGCAAAATTATCTACAATAAATATACATAAAAATTAACATCATGAAATTTTCGTACAATTTATTATTACAACAAAAAGAATAATGTAATTTTTGCAATCAAAAAGCTCTGCCATTTTTAGAAGTCAGAGTTAACCTACTTAACCCTAAACAATATGCAAGACAGTAAAATATTTTCTATCCTTGGAGTAACTCTAGGAGAACTTTAGCCTCTTAAGTGTTTTCTTAATGCAAATTGCATAATTCTTTTTGACAAATTCTTTTAAACACAAAATAAATCAATATATATATATTGATAAAGTTCAATACAAATTATTTGAGCATTCGTGAGCAGAAAATATTAATACATGTATCTGCGTTCAAAAGATTATAACTGTCTGTAATAAACACGGTCATGGTCAAATCGAACAATTAATAACCGGATTTAATATAATCTGATATCTTATAAATTAAAAGTATGACGACAAGACGACTTTCGACTTTTGATATTGCTGCTAGACAAGCAAATTCTAAAAGATTTAGTAAATTATTCTGTCTCTTCTAGAAAATTCATTAGAGGAGAACAAAGTAGGGCAATTAATTACAAATTAATTAAAATTATATTGCAAAATTTCACCAATAATATCTACAGTTCTCTAATCTGCGCTCATTCAAATAAAAAGTTTTATTCTCTAAAATTTATATTTAATATTTTAGTTTTTTTAAAAAAAATGGTACCATCTACTCAAAAACCAAAAATTTATTCCATTCATACATTAACAGAAGAAACCATCACCATTCTACAAGAGAAGTATTTATTATTTTTATAAATTTTTTTTTGTAGGGTAAAGAGGCAGAATAATTACTTAATTTGTCCGTGTAGCACTAGATGGCGTAGGTTTGAACTTTTTAGATGCAAAAACGTCAAGCGAACTTTTTTTTTTAGAAATAACAATGTGAAAAAATTCAAATTGCTTTAGAAATTAGAAGGGTAGAAGATTATGCTAAAAGTCTTTTCATGGAAATATCTTAAAAAATAAACATTTTATAGTTCAGTTTGAAAATAAACCGTTGTTAGGTTTTTTTCATTGAAATTTCATGAAAAACTCTTTTCGCCTTTTCAAACTTGTCATAAAAAGTTTATTTTTGAAAGATATCATGACGGAAAAAAAAACTTTTAGCATTATCACAAACTATTCTAGTTTCTAAAACACTTTGAATTTTTAGTACTGTTTCTCCTGAGAAACGTTTGCTTGAAAAATCTAACTTTTCTCAAAACCCTGGGGTGAAGATTGGGTTATCTATTGAACTTATGCATTGTTGAACCTCCGCCATCTAGTGCTACACTGACAAAATAAATAACTATTCAGCCACCTTCATTTTAATATATTCATATAAAATTCAAATATTACTTATTTTAGTTATGATGTTGTAGTGTCTAGAGAACGTGTGCCTTCAAAAGAAGAAATACTGAAAGATGTTATTGGTGCCCATGGAATCCTGTGTGTAAGACGAGTAAATATTGATAAACAAATTATTAAAGCAGCAGGTATAAACAAATACGAATACAACCAATGTTCAAATTTGCTTTTTTAAAACAATTGTTTTATGAACAGCTGATTTTCAAACTCTTGTGCTATTTTTTTTAGAAACTAGACAGGTAGCTGAACCACTTAATAGTATTTTTCATGTTAATCTCTTTTTCAAAATAAACATTTTCTAAAATGTTTTTAAAAAATCGTCTGCTTAAAGTTAAAATATATTAACATGAAATTACGCATAAATGATCGAGCTACCCTTCTAGTTTATAAAACATTTTCAAGTTGCTTTTAATCTAAAAATGTTCTGTAGTTTCAGATAAACAACACTAAGAAGAAATTGAAAGTGTTTTAGAAACTAGAACGGTAGCTGAATCCCATTAATATCTTTCAGAATAAACTTTTTATAGACGAAAATGAAAAATAAATATCTGCTTAAAGTTGGGTCATAAAACTTATTTTCAAAGATATCAACAAGAAAATACCCTTAAGTGATTGAGCTACTCTTCTAGTTTCTAAATCACGTTCAATTGTCATCTAATTTTGCTCTTAAAAGACAGAATAATCAGATTTTAAAGGGCACTTACACATTAAAAACCATTACAAATTTTTAAATTAAGAAAAAAAAATCAACTGTTAGTGAATATAACCACCGTATTCAAAAACGTTACTTAAAGTAAAGTTAAAATTAAAATCATGATGCAAGACAAACTAATTTATAGTAAGTTAAACTATAGTAATACATAATTTTTAAGTGTAGCTTCGTTCAAGTTTCATTTTGGCTTAAATAACGTTTTAGAATATGGCCGTTACTACTTACCATAATGATTGATATTTGTGGCAATTTACAGGTCCCTCATTAAAAGTGATATGCACATTTTCATCTGGACACAACCATATTGATGTGGAAGAATGCAAAAAACGGTAACACTAAAACTGAAACAACAAAAATTGGATTTGTTTAAAACAATGCTTTAATTAATTGTGCAATACCTGCTGTTTTTTTTTCCTGAATTAGCAATATCCGAATTGGTTACTTGAGTAAAATAATAGCAGGCGGTATGGCTGAATATACAGTTGGTTTACTGATGTCAACAGCTCGTAGGTTTAAACAACAAATGTCCGAAATACAAAGGTGCTGTAATAGAAATAATTATAAATTTGTCATTAAAAACAGCTAATTTTTGAACTATTGATTATTTTGTCTTTCAGAAGAGCAAAATTAAGAAAAAACTAGAAAGATTGTTTTAGAAATTAGAAGAGTAGCTCAATCACTTAAGGTTGTTTTTATGCTGATATCTTTTAAAATAAACCTTTTATTGACAGAAATTTTAAAAAAAATATTGTCTGCTTACAGACTCTTCAAAATCATATAAATCATGCATGCAGTATGATAATGTCCTTAAGTGATTGAGCTACCTTTCTAGTTTCTAAAAGAAATTGAGATTTTATTTAATGGAACATTCATATACAGAAGAAATGAAGCTATCATGAATTTTTAAAAATCGCGTGAACATGACAGCTCTAAACAAAATGCAATACCAAAAGCAAATTTTAAACAAAAAGTAGACAGATGAATTAATTGAAATCAATAAAAAGAGATTAAATGATTAAAAAAGCAAACTAAACGAAACAAAATTTAAAAAAAAAATAAACAATATAAATACTATATAGAAACAAGAACAAAATTAAACACAATTAACCCAATCTAACAATCAAATTAAACAAAAATCAACTTCTACTAATTTCTCGTCATTTTGCACCTGAAAGACAGAATAATCAAGAATTTAATAAGCGTTTGTACATTAAAACCACCTTAATCATTTTTATAATTAATAAAAAATGAATTACATATATACCACAGAGGAAGATGGGAATCATTTCAAAATGTCCACTTACTGGGTTACGAACTTAGAGGTTCCACGGTTGGTATTGTTGGTCTCGGAAACATTGGTGAGAAACTATTTAAAAAAAAATAAGTAATAAGCAAACAATGATTTTGTCATCTAATTCATCTCGAGTAATTTTTTTTTATTAAAGGACAGGAATTGGCAAAAAGAATAACAGCATTCAGCGTGAAAAAAATTTTATATTGTGGTCCTCGAAGAAAACAAGAAGGTTGTTTATTTTTTTCATAAAATAATTATATCATAATAAAAATTAATTGTTTGCGCCTATTAATAATAAGAGATATAATTTGTTACTTTCAAATAACTTAGGAGATGTCTTAGGGCTTGAATATACATCTTTAAACGAGCTGCTGCAACAGTCAGATTTTGTCATAGCAACTTGTTCTCTCAATGAAAACACCAAAAAAATGTTTAACAGCCACACTTTTAACTTAATGAAACCCACTTCAATATTTATTAATGTCACAAGGTAATTATTTAAAAAAACACAGGTGATATACCGGGTACCCATTTTTTTTTTATAAATGAAATTTATTAGGTTTTTAAGGGTCATATTTTCTTAATGAAATACTTAGTCAAAGCCTCAAAGGTAAAGCTAAACTCATGAGTTTTTCATAGGAAGTTTAATGTAAAAGTTCATTAGTTTAGTTCTACTTTTAACTAAACATTAATTAAGAATAACATACACCTTAAGTTTATAGCCAACAATATTGAAAATCCAAATTGTAATTTAATTAAACAGGGGTGAAGTTGTGGATCAGGAAGCTCTTTATGAAGCTTTGAAATCTGAAAAAATCTTTGCAGCAGGATTGGATGCAACAACTCCAGAACCACTACCAAAAGGTCATCCTCTGATTGGTCTAGAAAATTGTGGTATGTTTTTGTTGTACATATCGCATTTTATTCATCTTGTAAAAATAACATTTGAATGGTTACTTTTTTCAGTTATTTTGCCCCATATTGGTACTTCTACTCAGTTGTTGCGAAAACAAATGTACCAGACAACAATCAGTAATATGTGTGCTGGGTTAAAAGGTGCTGTAATGCCAGATGAGCTCATTTTATGAATAAGTCATACATTTTTTAAACAGTGACTATGGAAAATGAAGAACATTGTGCGTACCAATTATCATTTAGTTTCCAGTTATTCTTTTATAATTAATGATACAGATTATTTTTTTGGTAACTAATATTTACTAAACAGAAAAATTAAAGAATAAATACTTCAGTAAATTTGAAACATGTAGGCCTACATTGTACAATACCTTTAATGGTTAGAAGTATGCTCGTAACTATTAAAAAATAAATATAACATTAACAAAAAAAGTTTATTAGATAATTCAACAAATGCAATTTTAAGTTTAAATACTGTAGTTAATTAGGAAATTACTTGTGCAGTTTTCTGATTACTTAATAAGCATCATTAAACAGCATTAGGTAATGAATAAATTATATTCATGATTCATCACGTAAAAATAAGAATATTGTTGATATTCATCACTAGTAATGTTATTAAGTTTCATACAGTATTAGTATTAATATTAGTTATTTGGGTCATATTCTTAATGATTTTAAGTCTAAGCTAGAGCAAAACTCATCAACGTTTACATGAAACTTCCTATCAAAAAAGTTCATGAGTTTAGCTCAAAAGATCATAATTCTTAATGACATCTTAGCCAAAGTAATAGCTAAACTCATGAACTCATAGTCAGTTTCATCTAAAAGTTCATGAGTTTAGCTCTAACTTTGGCCAAAAAATCATTAAAAATATCACCTTAGATTTGACTAACAGATTGGCTAAGTCAAGGTAGCACTAAACTCATGAACTTTTGATAGTAGCCTAAGTTTCATGTAAAAGTTACTGAGTTTAGCACTATCTATCATACGGTCCTTAGTCACCAAAGGCAATTGAACTCTACGGATGACACTGAAGATATTATAAGTAACTGTCATAAAATGACTAAGGTAGAAATATTTAAAAAAGATGTTTCTCTGAAAATGAGATAATGACACAGTAAACTAATTTAATGTTTTTTTTTTATTCAGAAAAATAACTTAAAATCTTGTTCATTCTAATTTGTATATGAATATGATGACAAGACGACCAGACATAATAACCATATGGTTTTTTTTACTACTTCTTCTTGTGACACTCATGGCAACAAAAAAAAACATGTCACCCATGACATGCGGAAGTTATTCTCACTTTAGGTTATGTGAATTATAGTTTTAAGTATTTTTTGTTGTATTTATCCTAGATGTATCTTAACACTGACTTGGGTTAGAATCTTCAGCTTGAGTGACCTGTTGAACCGATTTTAGGCGCAGGTCACCTCACACTGATTTAAGTTCCCTAACACTGGTTCATGGAATAAATTACTTGAACAAATAAATAAAAATGTCCATAGAAACATTATTATTATTTGTGTCGCACATCATTATTAAAATAATAAAACATCCTTTATTTGGTATTTCAAATATTAAGCACAAATTTATTATCAAATATATCTGTTGGTCAGTTCTTTATTAGCTTATGATTTAAAATAAGATTTAAAAAAAAATTATTTCAAGAAACAGTTTTTGATGATGAAATTCAAACCATAGGGATCCTAAACAAATGAATTAATAATTTACATATTTCTTATTGTACTGTCAATAATAAAACCATATACCGACAGTTGAATTATATCGGCTAAAAATTATATAATCATGTCATACACAGAAGCCATGTTTTTATTTCTACACTTGTGGTCGAATCAGTTATGACCACTATGGAGGACTGCCCATGGCAAAAATACCGAATTTTGTCTATCCATAATCCAATTATGAATATGATAATAAACTTGTATTATGGGGCTCTTAATTTTATGACAATGCATTATTTCAGAATGCACCCGAACACACATTACAATAATTGTTCTTGGGTTTTGAGTTTTGATAATGCATTTCGCATGCTGCAATTTGACTTTTGTTCCTCTTAGCCTCAGGTCTTCTTGGCTGTTTTGCATAGTAATTTTTCAAATTCAAATTCAACTCCACAATTCAATTATATATTTCCACTATTTAGTTATGGATATCTACACTCGTACAATTGAATACTGAATATCCATAATTAAACCATGTATATTAGTTATAGATGAGCTTATCCATTATGGGGCCATTTTGACATGAACGGTCTTCCATAACGGTGCGACCACAAGTACAGAAAAAAAAAACGCTTCTATAATATATGCCTTAATGTATTAAATTTATATAAAAGACTACCGCATTTTTAAAGTTTTCATATTTTATTTTATTGTCATAGTAAAAACCACGCTTAAGCATAAGTATTATACCGATAATATATAATTTTTGAAATTAACCTACATGAAAAATGCATGCGAATGTTAACATTTTAATTATTTCCCTGCAATAAATAATCTTTCCATAAGGAACATTTAATTTGCAAAATGATTTAAAATGCTTTTTCATTTCCTCAATTTAGAAAAAAAAATTGATTAAACTCATATATTTAATTTTTCATTTAATCTAGTTTCATAATTCTTTTCGATCAAGTTGTAGGCAACAATAGAAGGAGAAGGAGGGTTCGCCTGTGGGGCGGAAGTGACCATGACCGTGGAAATAACGACTTGTCTGCTGAGTCAGTGGACGAATGTTTGATTGCTAGTTCTTTTCTTCAATGGAAGAAGAAGATTTATTCTCTCTCCTCAATACAAAAATGAACTCACATGCAACATTGTTTAAATAGCAGACGTTGGAAGTTGCGTTCTTAATACAAACCGAGTCAGTACAATCACGAACACTAGAATACCTTTTTTGTACCTTGTGTAAAAAATTTTTTTTTCTCGTAAGTTGTACTAAATTTTTTTATTATAAAAAAGGAGAAATAATGCACTGACCACACAAGAGTTGTTTGTGTCATACAAGTATAATATTCACATTAATCTTGTATGAAGAAGTTGAAACATAAACCACACTGGTCAACGTGTTGAAGAAACAAAAGCATTTATCATCAGCTGAATAACTGATAATACAACATATTTATTGATGTAAGTTGGAATTAATTTGCTATCATTACTGTTGTTTTTGTTGTTGTAATTTTATTGTTATTTAAAGCATGTTAAATTATTTTAAATGACAACATGGCCACCACTTTGTAAATTTCAACTTTCAGACACCTTTTCCTTCATGATTGGTACAGACACTTGCATTTAAATTAAAAAAATGCGGTGGTTTTAAAGTGGTAACCCCGTTGTCGCGACCTCTCTGTTTATTCTGTATTTTAAAAGTAAAATTAAGATAAACTTGAAAGTGTTTTTGAAACTAGAATGGTAGCTCAATCACTGAACACTAGCTATTATCATATTGATAACTTTAAAAATTTGAGCTTTTTATGTCCGTTGAACCAAAAACCAATTTTAAGCAGACGGTTTTTTTAATGTCTGGGCATAACAAGTTTATTTTGAAAAGTAACACGAAGATGCAATTAAGTGATTCGATTACAGTAAGTTGGCTGTAAAGAGTAAACGCCCCTCAAAATCTGGTTATTCCTTCAGAAGCAAAATTAAAAAAAAATTTAAAGTATTCTAAACGGATAGATATACTCTACTATATATTTATATTTTCATGCTGATGTTAGTTTGAAAATGACCCTTGAACTATAGCAAGTTATTTTTTTTTTTCATATTTTGGTCTGTAAATATTAACATAAAAATGCTATTTAGTAATTAAGCTACCTTTTCTCTAGTCTATAACCCACTTTCAATTTCTTATTGGTGTTGCTCTTCTGAAATGCAGAATAACCAGAGTTTGAAAATCAGCTGTTCATAACACATCTAAAGTGGTGTGACCCTACTAACATTTAAGTGTTATTTAACGGTTTACTATAACTACTGTAATAAATTACGATAATATTTAAACATAAAATTCAATTTGTTAAAAAAACAAAACAGTGAACAATCAAATGCAATAATCAGTTTTTGGAAAGAAAAAAAATGTAAAACACGTTTTGTGACAGATTGACACATAATAGTTGTATTGTTACGATGGATATACATAATTGACAGTAGGAAAAAAAATTGTGTTGTAATTTAATGATTACCCTTCGGTGGTGAACGTCTAAGTTACCCCATACAAAATTATAAAGTACATTTATATTCTGTTGGTTAACAATATGTATACATAGATTATATTGGTAGTAAACGACCTTTCTTTAAAACCATTCAAGTTTTTCTTTTCATCTTATAACAGGTGAAAGTATTTTTGTAAAATAAAAATACAAGAAGACGAATTTCATATTATTTTCAGTTGTAGAATGTCTATGCATGAATACATACACCTCTATTATAAGCTCATAGAATTTATACAGTAATGCTTTAATGAAGCCATTATACAGTATGCACGCAAAAAAAACAAGGTAAGATAACATCACGTTAATTATCTATCAATATTGCAATAGAGTATTTCAAAGTACCTCTATAAAATATACAACTATATACTACTGGTTAAAACTTACTAATTTCCTAACCACAACTTATCTCTGTAGATTTCTGTTTAAATTTTTCAAAGTAAAAAAAAAAAATTTGGCACTTGAAGTAATGAAGTTTTAAACTTAAACTCTCTGTGCAAGGACTCAACATACAAAAAATCCCGCAAAAATCTTGTTCAACGATTTTTCAATAAAACAGGTTTTTTTTATATTGAAACACGACCACTATGGTGGGTTGTTCACGGCGAAATTGCAGAATTTTGTCTATCCCTAATTGAATTACTGATATTCACAATTCAGTTATGAATACCTCCAATTTAATTGCGAATATCCATAACGAACTACATGTGAGTTGTAGAAATAAATATTGGAAGTATGGATATAAATAACTGAGACATTTTGACATTAACAACATTCCATAGTGGTTCGACCACAAGTGCTGAAGAAGAAAACCACGAATATTGTTCAGAGGGTTCAGAATGAATTTCAAGTGGCAAAGCTCCTTCTTGAATTTAGACCATATTTAAATATAATTTGTAGGGCATTTTATTTTTATGTTTCCATCTAAAATTTAAAATTTAAATTTAAAAAAAAAATACATCTCATGGGTTAACAACCTGAACACTTATTTCACTTTTTCTTTTTCATATAAAATTAATTCATATGTTATTAAAGATTCATTGATATGCATATATAATCTTTCAAATCAGTTCGACTAACATTGTAAGTAAAGTTAGTTTTTGTGTTTGCGTGCGTGTGTGTGTGAGTGAGTGTGAGTGGGGTGGATAAATACAGAAGGGTCACCCAAGATTATTCTATTGAGGTTAAACAGTGTAAACAAGGTCACCTCATCATGCAGGTAAATTCATACAGGTAAACTACTTTCTATCCTACCTTGAATAAACTGACCAAATAAAAAAAAAAGAAAGTTGATATATAAACTACAAAGTGTATATATGGAAAAAAAAATTTGAATTAGAAGATTAGAATAGGCCATTTACACGAATTGAGACATCCCATTGTGTGTGGACATTCAAAAAAGCAACATATTAACATATGAGTTGTGTGGGAGAATAATAAACATACAATGGAGAAAAATCAACAACATCTTAAATTTTATAAATATTTAACCATTTTTTATCTCTCTCTCTCTCCATATGCATGTTATAAGCAACATGTACATGTAAATCAAATTTTACATGAGAGTATACACACGGTATAAAATATTGTGTTGACTCATGAATAAGAGACAAGGGTCTTTAACCTTCATATGAAAACTCACTCATGATGAAATACTGTGTAAAAAATTTTTTATGCGTAGGTCAAACCACCCATGAAATTATTTTCAAATACTATGTTACTACCATTTTTATATATACACGTCTAGGCCTAGACTATATTTATTCTTTAAAAATTGTTTTATTCTCAAGTTGACATTTCGACACCGACCTCAAAGTAATCTTAAAATACCACACAATCATATTATTTATTATTATTATATACAAAACATATCCTACAAAATTTGAAAATTATTAATCTTTTGAAATTTAATTTTATTGTTAATAATAAATTAATAAACTACAATTATTAGGGCTAGAATTTTTTTAATCTAATATCAAGTAAATGTTTCTCAATTTGTGGCCCATCATAAGAGCAACCGCAATTATGCTTTTTTTAATAAAAAAAGGCTGGTTAGAGGCTAGATATCTGGATACTATAAGTTGTCAACTAGATAGTTCTAGCCTCTAACCAGTGTTTTTGATTAAAAAAAACCATAATTGTTGGTCGATCTAAACGGAATTGTGACTTCACAATTGGCTCTTGGGCCACAGATTGAGAAACATTTCCTCAATATTGCATAAAAATCCAAGTGCAAATTATTAATTATATATTAAAACATTAGTTAAAAATAACGATTTTCAGGTGAACTTAAAAGATAAAATTTGATGAAAACGGTTGTAAGTAAATTCCTCCAATTTCTTTTTTTTTTACGAGACAAAAGAAAAAAAATTCATTGACTTTCATTTTTTGGTCAAAGCAGTTTCTTTTATTTTGTTTTTCAGCAAGTCACCTCTCTTCTTTGGGGTCACCTCAAGTCTTATTGAGCACACTGGGGTCACCTTAATTTAAGTCTCTTCATGGATCCCTCCTCCATCCTAACCTAACCAGTGACCACGTGATTCTTATGAGGGATAAATTATGCCCAAGTTGTGCAGGTTTAGCCACACTTGACGTTATCCAAACCAGTCCATGCAAGTGCAAATATGACTTAAATGCTTGACTAGACTTCAATGCTTGACTAGAAAAAAAATAAACCAGATATACTTTGCACTGAGTAGTTATCTATATAGCTAATGGCTATAATGGTGTGTATAACTACCCGGTACTTAATATTCATAGAATGACTTTAGAATAAATTATAGATAAAAAAATAACAGAACAATCATATACTTTGCGTTTAATGCATATAACTTACACAATAGCATTTTAATAATATGACTATTACCATATTTAGTTGTTTGTGTTTATGTATCAATTTAACTTGAAAATACAGTTAACCCACTGCAATTGTTTGTTTTAGAAACTTATGTAGGCCTCTAGGACACTAGAATAGTTAAAAACGCACATTTTTATGAGAATTACAAAATTTAATTTATCATACACATATAGGAACTTCTTTATCAAAGCAAAAACACCAATGCCTATAATAACTCCCTGCTGAAACAGAACAATTATCATGTCTCTCGTGAACTTTTAAAATTGTTCTGAAACAGTAAAAAGACATAAAACCATTGCACAATAGCATAATTAATTTTAGTAAAAAAAAAAGTAGTATCTTCTATGTATATTTAATTCACACAATAAATAAAAGGAACTAGTTCAAAAAAGAAGAATAGAAATTAGCTGTCTATTACAATAGAACTTCCTGGTTCTTTAGAAATTACCTTGAATATACATTATATAGACACCAAGGCCCAAATAAAGTTGAATATCAAACAATAACTTCCTGTAAGATTTTCCAGACAGATTGAAAGAGAACAAAATCTAAAAAGTTCAGGTGAAAATTTGCATATCACCTTTTCTTATCTTCTCCATCTGTTACCTTTTATTGCTTTTTAACTAATACCGTATGACACCAAGGTAAAAGGCACACATTTAAGACTTGGCACCCAATAGAAATAATGTTTATTTTCTGAGCTCTGTAGTAAAAATGAAATAAATACTTGATATATTTGAAAAATTTTAATATAAAAATCTTATTTAATTTTAGGTGAAAATAAAAAAGAAGACAACCACAAATCATGAAACCTTGGATCATTATATGTTTGACAATGGCATTTGTTTACCACAGTGCAGCATCTAAGAAAAGGCCTAAAATTGGTACGAATAAAAAATTTAAACATTAATAGTATGTACAGTGCAAGTATCTTCGAGTTTAATACTCAATTATTACTCGTTAATTACATGCAACTAATTAAAACAAAATTGTGATAAAACATGTATTGAAATTTAGCTGTTGTTGGAGCTGGCATTGGAGGTGCATCAGCTGCTAGCTTTATGACCAATCTATTTAAGGATGAAGTTGATATTGATGTTATTGAAAAGATTCATGTTGGAGGAAGATTATTTTTGTCAACATTGAATGGACATTCTTACGAAATGGGAGGAACAGCCATTCACCCGAAGAATAAGTACATGGCTCAATTTGTCAAAGACTTAGGTATGTAAATAATATGGCCATTGGTCAAATCTATTTTTTTTTAAATTGTCTATGCCTCAAAAATGGATAATTCATATACATGTATAATTCGGGGAAAATTTAAAGTATTTATACAGAAAAAAATGCAAGCATACTGTAATTTAATGCAGGAATGCATTAACGTGCAAGATTTTACAACCATAATTTCTTTCATGAAATTTTACAATATTGTGTTAATGAAGATATTCTATACATGGAGGTAGCAAAACGTTATGTTAGAGAAAAACGTCATGGGTGAGTAAGCTTTAATTGTATAGCCTCTCTTCAAGGTTCCCTTACCTCTTATCTATTTCTTATTGTAAAGAGTACCTTGAATCTCTTTTATAAAGCCATCTGCAGTATGTGGTGTCTAATTATTAAGGCCCTTGGCACACATGAGGACTTTTGCAGCTTTTTTCAACAGCACTGAAGTCAGGTTGTCGATCAAAACTCAACACCTTGAGTTTTTTTTTCATAGTAAATACATTGCAACTACGTTGCAAACACCGTTGACTTCATTTTGGAGTTGAAAAGTGTTCCAAACGTCGTCTATGTGTTCTGACCCCAAACTCTTAGTGTAACTGAGAATGAAATTAGCTCTAAGTGGCCCAGTCTATTGGCAGCACTTAATTGAGCTACCTCCATGTACATTTTAAATCATTTCATTTCTTGTTTTTTTTTTAAATTAACAATGCATGTTGTCAGTTAAATTGTCGTTGCGCTCTTTCTCAGAAAACTTTCTTAAACAAATTTTAAGAATTTTACATACAATAGTAAATAAAAGCCTAAAGGTATTTCCAGCTTTGCTACTTTTTTTTTTTAAAAAATAATGATAGTTTAAAAATAAAGCAAAACTTAAAACAAAACTTTGGAAACATTTTCTATACCCTGTGGAGAATATTTAAGCGTTATTTTGTTTAAGGTTTGCTGCATGCTTTTTTAAGTAACGTTTTTGAATATGACCGTAAAAGTGCTTCATGTTTTCTTTACTAGGGTTATTGAAACGACATGTCTTTGGTGTTCGTCTCGGATTATTTGATGGTAAAAAGTACATTTTTATGGAAGGAGATAGAACTGTTTCATCTTTTGGTAAACTCCATAATCGTTATGGTGACAGTATGTCAAGTTGGCACAATGTAATAGACGATATATTAAATCGTTTTCTTAGGTTGGTGATTTTTAATAATTAATAATGTTGTTAATTAATCGTAGAATTTTTGTCTATATTCAATTTTGCAGGATTTATGAAATACAAGATGAGGGTTATGCCTTTACTTCTGTGGAAAAGTTACTCCATGCAATTGATCCCATGATGTTGAATTTAACTCAAACAACAACCAAAGAATATCTATTGAAGCAAGACTTATTACCAGTATTTGTTAATGAATTAGTATCTGGAATAATTAAGATAGCATATGGACAGTCACCAGATGTAAATGCATTTGTTGGTGAGTTAATTAATTATTCTTTCTGAATATAATTAATTAATTAAAAAATCATTTTTGTCTCTTACGTCAAAGGTTTCACATGACTGAAAATGCGATTGAAAATTGAATTTTTCTTTTCTAATTTTAAAAGAAAGTTTAATTGCAGCTTTTTTGTGCCTACTTTCTGCAAAATAAATAACATTGAATTATTTAAATTAAATAAATTATATTTGCAGTCGTATTTTCAGTTGGTGTTTTCTGCATGTGAGCTGTTGGCCTCATTGAACATGTCACAAAAAAAATAACAAAAACTTAAAAGATTTACTTGAAAACAGAAATGTTAAATGAACGTGGATAACATTTTATGGCAGTTGGGAGAAAAAAAAATGATATTTGTACTTCAGTTTCACCGTTTTCTTCAAAGGGTCGTTAAATATGTTTTTAAAGATATGATGAAAATACGTTATGCATCTTCTTTTAAGCGGCAATCACACTGCTCCTGCAGTATTTAGTACACAAAATGAATGAAATATTCCTGTCAATCTTGCATAATTAATTTCTTGCAAAAAAAACGAAAATTAGCATTTTCTGTTAACCAGTTTGCAAGAAACAATTTTGCAGGTTGTGCAAGAGTATTATCACATCAATGATACAATTTGAAATTTATTCATAAACCCATAGCATTGAATCTTGTTGTAGTTAATGAATATGTGTGTTCACACATTTACTCTTCTAGTTTCAAGTAAATCTTAAAATTTTCTTAAAAGTTAAAGTTAAAAAAAAAAGAATTTCTGCATCATGTCATATTAGTAATATATTTGAAATATTCAGAAACAATATTTGCTCAACGTGATTATTTTTAATTTTTTTCACTACAGGAGCTATGTCTTTGGTTGGAGCAAAAGCAGGACTTTGGGGTGTTCGAGGTGGCAACGAGCAAGTACCACAGATGTTAATCAAGAAGTGTAAAGCAAATCTTATCTTACGAAAAGTGACAAAAATTGTTCTAAAAGCGGATGGTTTATTTGAGGTTCACTCTGAAGTACCACTGAACGAAACTTCAATCCGCAATAAAGAAGCACCTGACATTCGAGCACTGAAACCCCACGTACAATCCTATGACATGGTAGTGGTAGCAACACCATTGATTCAAAACTTATCTGGTATTAGTTTTGAAGGTTTTCCAGAGAAAATTGGAAATTTTAAAGGGCATTATCAAGAATCTGTGACAACTCTCGTCAATGGTGTTGTTAACACACAATATTTAGAAACTAACAAAAGAGAATCTCAATTGGATGAAATTTTAACCACATCAAATGATTGTCTGTTTAATTCTTTAAGTCGTGTCTATCCAGTGGACCTGGATGAAGAGGTCAATCAAACAACTAAAGTGTGGAAAGTAGCATCAACTCATCCATTGACTGAAGATGAAATGAGTATCATCTTCAGTGAAAGGCGAGCAACAACCAGAACCCATTGGTTGGCATATCCTTACTATAGAGCCCCAGAATCCTTGGGACCATTTGTTTTATATCCTGGTTTATTTTACACGAGTAGCATTGATTGGGCAGCAAGTGCAATTGAGATGAGTGCTATTTCTGGTAAAAATGCAGCATTACTTGCTTATTACCACTGGACAAAAAAACAAAATTTAGTAGATTCCTATCCAGGTTACAAAGATGAATTGTGACTTTATACGAAAAATAAAAATTACGGTGGATAGTTACTGTTTTTAGCAAATTCAAATAAAATTAGCAAAGAAACTGAATAGATATTTATTTTGTTTTTGTCTCTCTGGATGGCGCCACACCATCCAGGTGGATAAAAATAAAATAAATATCTTCTCAGCCACCTTAATTGAAGTTAAAGGTCTTATATACTGTAAGGCCTTTTTTAAATTGTAATTTCATTTTAGAAGTACGGTTTTATGCTTTTTTATATTCTTAAATAGTAATTAAACGATGGTTATTTTTTACTTCAATTTTATACGAAAAATGCTACATTTTACTACTACACAAATGCCAAATTCAATTTCAAATTTTGTTTTTAATTATTCATTTACACATTTTGATTGTTTTTAAAAAAAAATTTTTATCATTTATGGTTATGGTAGCCATGACCTTTGTGTGTGTGTGTATTGAAATTAATTCTAGACTAAATAAATTGAAGAAATATTAAATATAATCGCTATGAACTTTTAATTGTGGATGTCATTTGCTTCACAAAAAACATTTAGAAAGTAATTAACTAATTATGAATCGAGTTTTTCTAATTATAGGAAGTGGATGATTTGCGTTTTATAAAAATTTTGAGTTTTTTCTTTGAAGAGCAACAAAAGTTAGAAGAAAAAAAAAACACGAGATCAATAACCTTTGCTTATCAAGTTATATAATTTTAAATATTTTTCTCATGAAACTGTTTATAGAATGGTTAATATTATATATGACAAACAACTCGAGTAAAAGTTAAAACATTTTATTTTTATTTCAGTAATTTTCTTTACGACTAAAAATTAACAAAAAAAAAAGAGTAAACACAATGGTTATGATTAGAGGGCGGACTGTTATGCAGAAATCAATCAAGCATTTCTCAACACGATGCCCAAGTGCCACTGGAACATTATTTATCGCAGTTTCAAGGCTAGTTATTTTTTACTGAATTCAAATGACACTTGGGCCGCATCTTGAGAAACAGGCGATTTGTGTTAATAAATCCGCCCTTTATAGTTATGATATTCTGGTACAATTTCATATTATTACATTGATTAATATCTCAAATATGCGTTATTTCAACTCTGATGGAGGATTAATATGTACAGGTATATGATATCCATCATATTCATAAACTTACACTACATTTTTAAAAAAAAAAGAAATATGGTATAAATATATATTTAAAATTGTAAAGTATAAAACAATTTTTTGTGTGAAATCAATGGGAGTGCAAGTAAATATTTAAAATACAATTACATTATAAATTATAAGTATAATTCATAGTCTGTAGTGCTAAACTTATCAACTTTTACATGAAACTCAGTAGCGTAGCTAGGTTTTTGGAACCCCGAACTTTTTTTAAAAAAAAGAATACGTTTTTCAGGTGCAGAACCTGGTAAAAAAAGCTAAAATTCTAGCCTTATTAAGACTCAAAGATATTTTTTTTTACTGAAAGTGCATTTTTTCTAATATTTATTAATCAGGAAAATTAAAAAGAGATTTCAAGGCGTCGTCGATTAGAAACTGGCGCCGAAAGGAAACTACTCTAGTTATCCCTCTCGATTTTGTGCCGGACAGGGTTTGACACTTTGCGACATGAAATATCGAAAAGTTGTGAATTTAATTCCCAGTCTTGGGAACTACTGCTAAATCAGGCATTGGAAAGTTTATCGGGTCGTAAATATGTGCTCCTGTGTTTAATCCACAAGAAAATCCTGGATTAAACCCCAAGACTATGACTCCACTGCTTCCCGTCACTATACGCTTCTGACGAAACTTCATACAATCATTAATCAACTATGAAACAATTTATATGAATATACATAACTAAAAAAATAACTGATTATTATTATATATAGAACTGAAAATTAGATAAAAGTCTGAAATTGCAGTGTCAATTTTGAAAAATTAATACCATGCCAATTTATCACACGCTTTTTGGCACTAATGCAATATGCCCACTAATGATGCTTTCAGCTATTTTTGAATCTTGACTTAAATTTTAAAAAAGAAGTTTAAAGTGCCTGTTTTTGTTAAAAAGAAAATGCGTCCAAAATGAATAATTGACAAACCCGTGGGCAATTTACATGTACCTCACACAAAAATTGTTAAGAAAATATTTCCAGGAGTACTGACACTTCTGAGTGGTATAATTTGAATTTAATTAAAAAGTGTAAGTCTAACAAGTGCGCTTACTCTTATGACATACGTGAGAAATAATAGTTCTTGTTGGGATCAGACATCAGTAAGATTTTTAAATTTTCTTCATAGTAAGAGAGATCACTGAACTACTTTTTAAAAAAAAATTAAGGCAGCATGAAATGAAACAATTTTAAGTATATTTTCAAAATTGAACATATCAACGCCACATTCTAATATATACTAAACACCTGTGACAAAGGTGGCCATATGCATACCTAATGCAAACCAAAACCACAATAATTACACTGGTATTACTAAGACCAAAACTTTTATGCAAATCAAAATTCAAAAATATGAAAATTGATTTTAAAAATTATACGTTTTACACCAATGAAGGCATTTTTGGGACTTATTTTTAACAGTTTTCGATTTTGGTCGTTTTTTAAGAAAAAAAAGCAAATCCTAAATCTATGTGATTTTTTCCCATTTTTGAAAATTCTTGGATCTTTGAATATTGTATCTTATTACTAAAATTACAAAATCAAAACGAAGTATTTTAAGAAACTGTTTGAATAATTATTTTCTTCTGACAAAAACGTTTTTTTTAAGTTAAATTATGTGACTTTATGCAAATATTCAAAATTATGCATTTTATGCGTTTATGCAAACTTTTGACCTAAATGAGGAGAATAGTTTGCATAATTGGTGAGCATTAATAAAAATCAATATTTTCTAAAAATCATTACAATAATTAAAACACAAATATTGTAGATCCTTCATTAAATGTGGTAATTTTTAATTAAAATACCTACAATATGTTGCATTAATATGTTGAGTAGCGAGTACACCTGAGCAATAATAATATTTTTTTTTAGAAATTCATGTCTATGGTTTTTTTTTGGTTTTTCATAAGTAAGATTCCAGTTGTCATATATTACATTATTTATTAAACATAATCACTTATGCCTTTAAGCAATGATGTTTAACATGCAGGAAGTCAATTTTTTTGTGCCAAGCACACAAAAAAATTGAAATGGTAGTCTACCTGTCAACAAGTCTATTGGTCTTTCAAGTACTGACCATCAATTTTAAAAAAAAGTTGTACATTTAACAGATGTTACTGGAAAGTTGAAACAACTTGTATTTGCAACATAATTACACTGGCTTTCTCCATATGTTTACATGGTGTTTACTTGTTTCAACATATTTCATATAAATCTTTTAGTTTATACGAATATAACCATTCCAATAAATCGCATAAAACTTATTAATTGAATTACAGAATAACTTCCAAATACAATTTTTAAAATGTTCTTACTATTTTATATAAAAAAAAAACTAGTCATTGTTGCATAGAAATCGTATTTGGCGAATTTCATTTGTTGTATGACCTTTATTGATACGCGCATGCATTGTAAAAATAACCAAAATAGACTTAATAAAATCGATAAAAAATAAGTGAACTAAATCTGATTGAAAAAATAACCTTAGCCTTTTTTTTTCATATAAAAATAAAAACTTCAGAATGTTACCTTTAGTTTGCAAAAATCATCATATTCAATTTTAGAAGAAAAAAAATACGATTAATCACATTATACTGTATAATTCAAATATTTGATAAAATTTCATGAACAAAATTTAATATGGTAAATAAAATGAATAAGATTCAAACAATAAGGGTGGTATTTTTTAATGACTGCTAATATGTCGTTGCAAGTACAATCATTAACTGCAGTTACATATCCAAGGCTATATAGTTAACTGCAGATAAGCTAGAAGTGGTACTTTTGTCTGTTTCCGTTTTTAAGACCCTAATACCTAGTACACACCTGATAATTTAAATGTATTTAAATAATAAATGTGTTCTACAGAGTCCTGTGAAGGACAAACAATGTATCGAATTCAATTTATTCAATATAATCTGAAAATATTGAGTTAATACTTAAATATAATTCAATAAACTATTGACAAAATATTGATTTAGTATTTCGATTTAAAATATTAATAATAGAGTCAATTTTTATTTGGTTCCTTTCCTTAACTGGATTCCGTATAACTCACCTAAACACATTTAATTTGAATTCATTTAACTCATGTGTGTGTACAAGGTATTACATGTGGTTAAATGATTTTATGTCACTTCCTGTTTAAACAGTTGTGCATTTTATGAAATTTGCACTCCTCACTATAAAAAACTGAGTGCTCTCACTATCCGCCATGTTTAAATTTGTTTGAACACATGAAGTGACACATTTAACACATTCAATAATGTGGTTAATCACATTGTGTCAATGCCTCATGTGTTTCTACTAGAGAATTAACAGTGGTTAACTTTTTAACTGCAGTTACTGTGGTTAACTCTTTAAATGCAGTTAGTGTGGTTAACTTTTTATATGCAGTTAGTGTGGTTAACTTTTTAACTGCAGTTAACTTTTGAAGGGGAAACAAGATAATCCGAGCTAGTGCCAAACTCATGAATGCTGATGAGTTCGGCACTAGCTCTGACTTATCTTAAAGTTAATTATTTGTAATAATACGACCATAAAAAGAAATGCGTGTAAAAGGACACTAATGAAATATATATTTATTTTCTAAAGAACAGGTTAAACAAAAAAAAAAAGTTAAAATAAAAATGGAAACGTTTTCTGGTTGTTAATAAGTTGTGGCTACTGTGAAATAATCATAAAGGATTTTATGAGGTGTGTTTTCCCTGTCTTCAAATTAATGATTGAAGCTACAAAAATGTCTTAAAAAATCGTGTGGTTTTCTATTTTTTACTTCCTTGTCATCAACAGGTATAGAACAACCTACCAACCTGTATGAGAGACAAACAAGCAATTCAAATATCAAACATTTTCTGTGTTCCAGTTCAATGACCGAAATTGAAATAAGTGATTTTTCAAGGAGTTCCAAAATTGTATTATTTCTGAAAGAAATAAAACAATCAAAATCAATATATTAAAGCAAGTAAGGAAGCTGTTACACCTTAACTTACTACAAAATCTTACCTGTCATTGAAATAATCCCTTTGATTACATAAAATTTGCTTTCTTTATTATGAAATCAAACAATACTTCAACTCGATTTCACACTTGTATAAATTCACAAAATAAATACTTAAAATAACATCACCTACACATAATTTATTCAAAACATAACTACCACAACCTTTTAAAGGACGTTTCAAGCAAAGAAACTTTTTTAAGGGAATTCATCAAGATGTTTTTAAAGTATAAACGTTTCTGGAACTCAGGTTACTCTGCCTTTCACGAGAACTTGAACATGTTTTTAGAAACTAGAAGAGTAGATCAATCAAATAAAGCGGCGATCACATTCGTAATATTTGAAAGCAATATTCACTGCAATGTGTCCTTGAATTAATTACAATTACCAAGGTGATAATTAGGGGCTCAGATTTTGGATGCAATATCAACTGGAATGTTTCTCAATTTGTGGCCCAAGTGCCAATTGTGAAGGAATCAATCATCATCATTATTAGAGGAAACTGCAATTATGCTTTTTTTCTAATCAGATAAGGCTGGTTAGAGAGGCTAGATGTTTGGTTACTATTAGTTGTCAACTAGAGTTCTAGTCTCTAACCATTTTTTTAATTAGAAAGCACAAGTATTTTTTTATCTAAACGAGATGGTTACTTCACAATTGGCACTTGGGCCACATATTGAGAAACATTCCGATTGATATTGAATCAAAATCCGAGCCCTAGTGATAATATACTTGCAAGTAGTCTCTTCAACACCGTCTTACAGAAACCGTCTTTTGCAATAAACTGTGCAAGATTCACAGCAACATTTGACATTTCTTGCACTGAATCTTACGAGAAAAATAGCCAGTGTGATCACCACTTAAGTGTAATTTCATGTTGATATCCTTTAAAATAAGCTTTTTTGTCATTTTTGAAAATAACTCCAACTTTAACCTGAAGATATTTTTAAATTTTTGTCTACAAAAAAGTTTATTTTGAAAGATATTAGCATAAAAATATTAAGTGATTCAGCTACCATTCTAGTTTCCATCACACTTTCAGTTTCTTTTTAGTATTGCTCTCCTCTGAAAAACAGAATAATCAAGAGTTTGAAAATCTGACATTCATAAAACATCTTAAGCTTTTGTATAATGAGCAATTTATCAAATTAACAAAACTACTTATGCCATCATAACTTATATGATGTTGTGCCTAATCTACAAGAAATGAATTAAAAATTTGTTCTATTTTATATATATTGTGTAATTAAATTATTAAAATAGCATCAAACGAATTTTTTAAAAGTAGATCAACTTAAAAAAAAAAAGAAATTTGAGCCCTAATTAAATACTAAAATTGGGCCAAAAAATGAATACGCAACCTTGATTCAAGTCTCTAAGGACCTTATATGATTCATCATTTGATATATGGCAATAGCAAATCTTCATTATATATGTATTTTTAATTTTAATATTAAATCTATTTTCATCCTTTTTTTGTAAAATATGCCAATTAACATAAATAAATAAATGGAACGTGTATGAAAATAAATGGAAATGTATGTTAAATAGGGTCAAAGTGAATAATGTATATTTAAAACTAGATAAACTCTAAATCTATTCTTAAATTCAATAAAAAATATTAAATAACAATTTATTTTAATTCCTAACTCCAAGTTTGATGTTCGAATGAATTGCAATTTAATACATAAGCAAGATTAATGAAAAAACTAGTTCTTTTTTATCTTAAAGAGATATATTACGTTTCTATAATCTATTAACTTTTTGAAAGAACTTATACAAAACAATTTAATCTTTAGAAATCGCGAATAACAACTTAGAATATTTGTATTTAAACCGTAAATCTCTATATGTTTTTTTGTAAAACATTACAGCTTATTTCACTTTTTAGTATAAATAAACAGCAAAACTAAGCCAATAATGACGAAAATTAACTTTATAATACTAAGTTTCAATAATAGCTAAATAGCTAAATGCTGACATGTTCTCCCATTACAGAACAATAATATTCAAAAAACATAAAAGCACAAGTTTCAATCTTCAAAAGAAAATGTTAAAAGCTTATGATGTTACAATGTTTTTTTTTTGTTTCATTGAATTGTTTTAACACAAAATATCGTCGATAAAATTTAAATAATATTGTAACTGCTACTCCTATTGTGACACAGTGAAAATGTTTGTTTATTATAAAAAAAAAACACCTCAAGCATTTTGAAAAGTGAATACTTAATCAAATTTAAAAATGCCAAGTAAAACGAAAAGTAAAAGCAGTTTTAAATTGGTGACATAACTAAAACAAGACTCAAAAACCAACATCAGCTAATGGATTTGTGCTTAAGCAAATACTTAAATACAAAAATAAAGTAACATTTAAAACTGGTTTCTACTTTTAAAATGGAGAGAAAAAAACATTATTCAAATCAGGAAGAATGTGTATAGTAATTACATGAAAGAATTTTATGTTTAATAGCTTACACAGTGACATATGCAGAAAAAGATAAGCATATAAACACAATCAGGCACACAATAATAATAACTTGGTAATCAAATACACCAATCTTTAGAATTTATTATACCTTTCAATGCTTTTGATTTCTAAAGGTACAATATATTTCTTATCTACTTCAACCATTTTCAAAGCTAATAAAAAAACGTTTACTGTGTACAATCACTAGCCAATTCATAAAGCCACTAATATAATAGTAAATCTGCATAATTTATAACATTTTAGGCAATGTACAGAATGCCTAAAATAACAAACCAATGATCTAGATTTGGATTGTTGTTAAACACATTATTCAAAATGCATAATAATTGTGCAGATTTTTTTTCTGAAATGGTGGTTTTCTTTTTTACAAATTGAACAGTGATTCTGTAGATTGACTGATTTTCCAATTCATCTTTAATGCATTATTAAAATAAATATGTACTACACCCAAACCTGTTTTCCTCTGTTTTTGTTTTTTTATTGGAAATGTTATCTTCAAAAAAATAACATCTTTTAAAAGAGATTTTTGTTCAATAATGCACACATGCTGTTTATTCGAATAGCATTTACTAAATTAGGTTTTGTGCAACAAACAAACAAAATAAAAATCTTTCTTCGAACCTCGCCTATTCTCAATTTAATACAAATACATGTAAGTTGATCAAAAAAATACACCACTTATATACTGAAGTTTTAACGAAGTTACATAAACGTAAAAAGAAGAAACGAAGACGCATGTTTAAAGGCTCTTAAAAGACGAGTGATTTTTTGAGGTCACTAGGCTGGTCCTTTTTTTTTGGGTGTTTCTTTCAAAATGACGGACGAATTGTAAGATCCCAACCAGAAAGTATATAAACCATTTGCTTAGTTCACTCTCATCCTCTGAGCAATTAATAACAACCATATTTTTTTTTACATATCGTGCAAGTTTTATAAAAGTGAACAAGTCACAAAATTTCGCGTTAAAATATCACTTCAGATGTGGAAAAAATTTAAATAACTTTTATTTTTTAAAAGCTATAAATAATTATACATTTTAAAGTCGTCTAATGTTTACAAGAGAAAGTTTTTAAAACATCATTCGAAAACTTCATTGATTTAAAGTTATTTCTTATACAAAGAAATAATGACATTTTTCAAATGGGTATGTAGTGACGTGTTAGCTATTTATTTTGCTTTATTATATGTGCATGTATTTGTTTTTAAATGTAATGTTAATGAGATATATTTATAATAAATGTTCAGTGCATTCAAAATAAAAAAAAAATTATAATAAATACACTGTGTAATGTATATAATATGTGTATATGCGCATGTACTGTATTATAAATTTATAAATATGGTATATATATATTTTCATTACATTAAAATTCTAAAAAAAAATGTCTGGTAATTTATAGAAATTATTAATGATGTTTCCTTTTGCTGCAAATGCTATAGTTCACTAAACACGTTCACACATCATGAACTAAACCAATACACATTTCTTGCAATATCATATTACAGCAAAAAGACACAACATAATTACTAGGGGCTCAGATTTTTATGCAACATCAATCAAAAACGTTTCTCAAATTGTGGCCCAAGTACAAATTGTGAAATACAATCAGTTCTCAACTTAGAGTTCTAGCCTCTAACCAGTGTTTTAATTGACAAAAAAAATTGTTGATTGTTTAAACGGGATTGCTAATGTACATCACAATTGGCCCTTGGGCTACAGATTGAGAAACATTAGCTTGCTTTTGCATAAAAAAGCCAAGCCCTAATAATTAAACAATAAACCGGTTATCATAGTTAATAGGACTTCAATATCTGCACTATAATATAAACAAGTATATGAAGTTTCCAACACTTTTTCCTTCAATTTTGCAAAGAAAGTGTACGAAACTTTGCAAGTTATCTAAGTTAATTATTTAAAGTGTTCATGACGAACTTGAAATTGGTATTCTCCCTTCAAATTTCATTCTTCATTAGTTTTTATATGTGAAACGTAATTTTCAAACATATTCATAGATAAACAGTAATAAAATAGATAAAACACTGAAATAGCTTAGATGGTCATTGTTCACAAGATGCGTAAAATAAAAAAGTAAAATGTGTAAATTGGTCTATTACTTTCAATTTTCGTTTTCTACTATTTCTACTATATGTAGAACGCAATTATTTTAAGATATAGATAAAAACATTTAAACGGAGACATATATAGTTAATATTATCCATATTGCACTTTAAAAGCATCCGACTTTTTTCTAAGATAGAATTTTCAATCAATAGACCTAAAGTTAACCACTTTGAAATCACTGACCTATTTATAAAATTAAAACCACCAAAATAGAAATTGATAAGATGTAGGCCTGTATGTAAGTAGGGCTACAAAATAGTATAGGAGAACTATACCAAAAAGAAAAAAATTGGGTTCATTATAATTGAAAAGTTCTTGACCTACAATATTTATATAATTCACGTTTTCTATTAAAAATAAGAAAACTTAAAAAAATAAAAGAGACCCTATAAAAACCAGTTCGCAAACTGAAAACGAATACAAAAGTCACATTACGACCTTCCTTAAAAATTTATTAAATTCAAATCATAAAAGATTAATTCACAGTAAAAACGTTCATATTTGTAAACTCATATTTATCTTTTCTTTAGATATTTGTCTTCGTTGTCCACCTATTGGTCATAACTGGTGGCAATACAACAGAAATGCAGGATAAAACACAAGATTTTGACATAAATATATCCGAAAATGTCACAAAGTCACCAGTAGTGAAAAAATCAGTGACTGAAGTAAGAGGCATCAAATGGTCAACAGGTGGTCATCAAACCAATTGGATGCCAATTATCAATCCAAAGCATGGCCACACTTTATCGCAAATACAGACAATTCCTCTGAGAACAGACATAGGCAAAATGTCTAGTGAAGCCACCCATGTTAACATAATGTCTTCAAAATTACCAACTGGTGACAAAATTATAATTGTTACTACCATACACAAAATCAGTCAGTCATGTAATTATTTTTCTATATTAAATTTAGCAGGTTATTCAATGTCAAGTGGATATTCGATGTCCTCTGGTGGCGGTATGAATTTTCTGTCAGGAGGAGGATATCATCAAACAGGAGAAACATCACGTACTCACAACAACCTTTTAGGAGGTTTCAGTCATGGTGGTCTTCAAGAAAGTTCTGGAAGCATTGGAGGCATCGCAGGTTCCATGAGGTGTGGAACTTGTGGTTCAACTACACATTACATGGATAAATTTAGTACAGGTGCAAGCAATTTATTCAGTGGATTATTAGGAATAAAACAACCTGAAAGAATATATCAACCTGACAACTCTGGAAATACAGGTAAAAACTTGAAAAATGAAAAAATGTATATAAAATAAGTTTATATTTTTGCAGAAATAACTGGAAATAATGGTTATAAATCTACTGGAGATGCTTCATTTGTTGGTTATGAAGGAAGTCCTAGATTAGTTAATACGTACAGCATTAAAACTGTTGAAGGAAGTTATACAGGACACCACAGTAGTGGTGAAAACAAAGAAAATACCGGAGACTATGGTGGAACTGGAAACCTAGGAGGAAATGCATTTGGCAATCAAAATGTAGACGAGAGCCATCCAACAGGAGATAATCTTTCAGGCTCAAAAACTGCAAATGGAGAAAACGTTGCAATGCAAACAGGTGAAGGTAATGGTCAAGTTGTTGAAAGTGGCAATGTATTAAATTTGGGATATGAAGGAGGTTCTCGAGGTATTGAACATTCAACGCAATCAAATGAAGGAGATGGTTATGGTGGTAGAGATATTAATGAACCATCTGGATTTCAAAATGGTCACGGTGGAGACAGAAGTTTGCAATCTGGAGACAACAACCAAAACAGTGGTGCAACTAAAGGAACATTTTCAATAAGTCAGTCTGAAGTGCAGGGCGTATATAATGGTGGCACTGCACAAATTCCTGCGGAAAAAAATTACGAAAGTTCAACACAATTAGCAAACGGGCAGAATCCTGAAGGAGGAAAATATCAAGAAAGTGGCTATGAAAAAAATTCTAGAAAAGGCTATCGAGGCGATACTCAAGAAGGCGGTTATGGAGGAAATACTCAAGAAGGTGGTTACGGAGGAAATACTGAAGAAGGTGGTTACGGAGGAAATACTCAAGAAGGTGGTTACGGAGGAAATACTCAAGAAGGTGGTTACGGAGGAAATACTCAAGAAGGTGGTTACGGAGGAAATACTCAAGAAGGTGGTTACGGAGGAAATACTCAAGAAGGTCTTTACAGAGGAAATACTCAAGAAGGTGGTTATGGGAAAAATACTCAAAACAATAACCAAGGAGTTAGTTCTGTAGAAAATTTCGGTCAAGGACAGTATAGGGAAACATTTGTGGGAAATGGAAATCAGAAAAATAGTTTTCGTGTTGGTGGTGGAGATGCAGGTTTCACTTTAGGAGGAAGTGAACTTAATCAAGGAAACGTAGGATACCAATCTGCAGGAAATATTGATGAAATAGCTGGATCAGGAGGTCATGGAGATACCAACAGAGGAACTGGATATGGAAGCGGATACATAATTTCTATTAAAACTACTACCAGGGACAGTGGGCACTTACCTTCCACTGGTGGAGATTATGCAACAAACTCTGGTCCAGTTGCTACAAGACCAGACAATGGTGGTTCATTTAATACACAAAGTAGTTATTCCAATAGTGGTTCATTTAATACACAAAGTGGCTATGCCAACGAAGGAGGACAGTATGGAAGTGCACCTAGTGGAATGAGCAATGGAGGTCAACAGGCAGGATATTCAGGTGTAGTGTCTAGTGGAGGTGGTAATTACGAAAAAAGTTCTTTTGGAGGTGTTACACATCATGGCATATTAGGAATACTAGGAGGTTTAGCAAATATTGGATATTTGGGAGGTTCCAGTCAAGATAATCAATACCAGAAAAGAGCACATCAAGATGGACAAATGGGAACTTCAATAGAAAGTGGTAATTATGGTGATAGTAGTAGTGGATTTGGAAATAACCCTGATGCAGATGTTGGATACGTAAAAAGCCCTACTGAATATGGAAGTTCCAGTGGTGGTGTAGGATATGGAAGCACCAGTGGTGGTGTAGGATATGGAAGTACCAGTGGTGGTGTAGGATATGGAAGTACCAGTGGTGGTGTAGGATACGGAAGTACCAGTGGTGGTGTAGGATATGGAAGTACCAGTGGTGGTGTAGGATATGGAAGTACCAGTGGTGGTGTAGGATATGGAAGTACCAGTGGTGGTGTAGGATATGGAAGTACCAGTGGCAGTGTAGGATATGGAAGTTCCAGTGGCGGTGTAGGATATGGAAGTTCCAGTGGCGGTGTAGGATATGGAAGTTCCAGTGGCGGTGTAGGATATGGAAGTTCCAGTGGCGGTGTAGGATATGGAAGTACCAGTGGCGGTGTAGGATATGGAAGTACCAGTGGCGGTGTAGGATATGGAGGTTCTAGTGGTGGCAGTGAATACAAAATGACCTTTAGTGGAAATGTTGGATATGGCAATATTGGAATGTCTAGTGTTGGCGGTGGTGGTAGCACACATGGGGGTAGTAATACTGAATCTCCTAGCATTGCAAACTACGAGGGAAGTTCAAGCATAGGTGGTGGACAATTGGGAAGTAACAATGGTAATGCCGAGCATGTGGCAAGCAACAATGGAGGTAATCAGCATGAAGGTGGTAGTTCTTATGGTAGTTTTGGTTATCAAGAAAATTCCAATATATATAACCAAAAGAAAAATATGAATGAAGGTGGACAACAAGAAGGGCAGATCAATCAAGGTAATATTTACGGAAGTCCAAATGAAAATCATAGACATGTAATTATAAGTGAAGCTCATTATGGAAGTGTAGCTGGCAATCAATATCCAAATATTGGCAATGGTGGAAATGAAAATGAATACACAGGTGGTATTGACAATTCTAACAATAGACCTACTTCAGGAGGAGGTGGTGGAAAAAGTGCATATGAAAATACTAATGTTGGGTATGGAAGTGCTGGTTCAGATAATGCAAAAAATCCTAACGAAGGTAGTGGTTATAGAAGTTCATCTTTTCATGATAGCAGTTCTACTGGTTTAGTTGGATCAGGTTATGATGGTATTTCTTCTGTATCTATGGGTCATGCCATGATCCATAATAATAATAATAATAATGACGATGGTCAATTGCCAATTAATAAAGCTCCATGTAATAAAGAAGGTGGAAATTACGCTATTAGATTTGGAAGCAATCCAGATGGTTCGCAAAGAATGTACCAGTCTCATCATTCTCAGTTTGAAAGTACCGGTAGTACTTCCAATGTGAATTCACCTATTTATCGTGCAAATGTAGATTCTTTTTTAACACCAAGAAATGGTGTCGCAATAGGAACATCACAATCAAAGAGAATAAGTTATAATTCTGTAGCGCCTTTAAATTTCCTTCCAAGTATGCAGGGAATATTTAAACCAGGAACACTATATGCACGCACATTTTCAAAAAAGATAATTGAATAGTTAAGTAATAAAAGTATATTATTTATGCATGTATGATATTATAATGAAATTTAAACTAAGATAAACCAAAATGTGCATAAACTGCTTGCATTTTCATTTCATCTGTGCATTATTCTCAAATATGTTCCTCTTCTTTTTTTAATTATTTCAAAAACATTAATTAGTGATGTATGTATCTCATTTGTGTAATAGCATGTCATCTAAATATTAAATTACATATTCTTGTACATAAAAAACTCACATTAAATGTTGAAAAATAAAAAGCATGTCTTCTTTAGTATTTACTTTGTTCTTTTAAATTACATTTACAGAGTAATATCATTTTATTGCACTGTTAACAGCATCTACAAAACAAAAACACAAAATTAATATTATAAATGTTTTCTTCTTATATCTTAAATCTGAGCGTTTTCCGATTTTGACAATATGATAAAATCTAAAAAGGTAAATTAATGTAAGATTTTACTAAAGACCTGATCAAATCAACAAACTCTAATATTGCTTGTTTTTCAAATGCGTTCCACAAAATGTATAAAAGTAGACAAAACAAATGAAAAAGTATTGGTAGAAAAAAATTACCAAACGTTCACATTTGTAGAGGTATTAAACACATTACACATAATAGAATTACAATAAATTACAACTAAATTATTGTGTCATTGGCGGGGGTGGGGTCAATTAAGCGAAAAATAATAAGTACCTCAACGTTTTTTTTTCATGGGTCTTATTATTCAAGTTGTGACTTTTAAAATTAGTTATTGGTGATATGTCCATTTTATAGTATAAAAGTGATCATATCACCTAATTAAAGATACAAAACAGTTTCAATTCTTCTACTGTAATTAAAGTACCTCATAATTAATCATTACAAAAGTCTTGCAATGAAATAATATTTTTTTTGCAAAATGATACAAAGGAACTGGACTTCAGTGATTATCTTCGTGCAAATTAATTGTAGCCTAACTGATTAGAATTAATTAATAATAGTTTACGCATACTAAAAAATTGTTTTTTGATAAAGTAATTTTTCATCAATTTTTCTGAAAATATAACGAAAAATTTGTTGAGGCATATTTCCACAACAAGAATAGCAACCGTAGAAGAAGAAAGTTCACAAATGAAACTGGTATTTTTTATAAATGACAATGCCTTTCAATAGAATAGATCAGAAAATTAATAATGACTCTACCAAATTCTTTATATCCTTGTCTTCTCTGTTATGTCTTCTTGATAAGAACAATAGAAACTTCAAAGAAATACAATGAAGATACTTCATCAACACACCCACAATACCATAAAAAATTGAGTTCCTGTGATGAAAGTCAACAAATTGTTATTCTAAAAGATGTTGATTTGAATTAAAACTCAACAATATTTTTGCTAAAAGCACTCTTGGCTCTTCTTCAAAAGATAAAAACAACTTCCCTTTAAAAGCCAAAATTATGAGCTTGTACTTTCCATTTCTGTTCCGAGAAGAAAAAAACAACAAAACAATAGTTGATCCCATATGTTTGCATCCATGATAATATATACTGTTGAGGTGATTTTACAGATAAGAATAACATTTAAATAGAAAAACGTCAAAAAAAAAAAGAAGAATTGATCGAAAACAATGATTTTCGGACAAATGTGGAGCCACACAACGTGTCTTCAACTTTAAAACAAAAGCAAAATAATAAATAATGGTACTTGTCATGATGAACTCATTTCAAATGAGCTTTATCTGAAATGAAAACATATAAAAAAATATTCCAATTCATTTTATGGAAAAGAAACGAAATTTCACTTGTAAGTATTCCACTTTTTATGTGACAACAAACAAACAACAAAATATAACAAACACAATCAAACAAAACTGAATTTTTATGATAAATGACACACACACATACAAGTTTGCGCCCTAGAAGTGCTTCATACTAGAAATTGATTACTCAAACTACAAACAACGACAAAAACAACAAAAGCATAAGTTATTGTTGTTGTCTTCTATGACAAAAATTAAGTGCTCTGCTACAGTCACATGGTTACAAGCAACATATACTAATGTATGATGTAAAGTCAAGAAGAAAATACGAAAAGAAAAACCGGTTAGAAACAAATAGAAAGAATATTTTAACAATAACATAATTCAGACAACAACTGTGTCGATTTCGTGTATTGCATTAATAATAAATTATTAGGGCACGGATTTGTATGCAATACCAATTATTGTGGCTCAAGTGCCAATAGTGTAGTAATCAACATCATTAGAGCAACTGCAACTATGCTTTTTTCTAATCAAAAAGGCTGGTTAAAGGCTAGATCTCTGGTTAATATCAGTTGTCAACTAGAGTTCTAATCTCTAACCAGCGTTTTTGATTAGAAAAAGCACGATTGTTGGTTCATTTAAACGTGATACTTCACAATTGATCCTAGGGCCACATAAAAATCCAAACCCTAAAAAAACTTTCACGATAAATATAAATTACAACAAACGAAATAAAACTTGAAAAGTTCATGCTTCATTCCACATCAACCACACACAAAAAAATGCAAGCATACATGTGTCACACAAACATAAAAATTATTATAAATGAATAAAAAAAATCAAATATAGGTTCTACCTTGACAGCTTTTTTCCTGAAAAGTTAATCTCACCGGAGATGACATAGCGTTTTGTCCCATGTTTCCGACACCATTGATAGGAGTTGCTAAATTACAACCAGTTTGTGTCTGACAACGACGTAGTTTTAGTGGTGACGAATGTTCGCTACCACCACCACCATTGGTGGTGGTCGTGGCACTAACACCACAATCATAATTCGAATGGATGCAATTCACGTTCGCACCATTATTTGTACTCATCAGAATCATTGTAGGTGACATGTCGGCTAAAGTATTACGGTCTACTTTTTGATATTCTTTAGACGATCGAGGCCGTAATGTATTAGTGGCCGAACCGTGACAATGATACAGATCTTGAGAGTCACCACTACCGTGTGAGGATAGAGATAATGTTTCTATGTAATCACTCATGTCGGACATCGTGCTGCTTGTTGTGCTTTTTGAATCACCGGAACATAACTGAACCAACACTTGACCTTGCAATTGACTTGAACTATGATCACCTGAAACAAAAGAACCAATATTAATAATAAAAATAAATTCACAAGCCGTCATTTGTGCTTTAATTAATTAGAAGGCTACTTAGGGAAGCGAGACTTATTTGAAACTCGAAAAATAACTGAAACGTTGAGAGGTAACAAGAAAATGTTCACAATGATATCTTTTAAAATAAACTTTTTGTGGCAGTTTAAAAAGGATCAAATTTTAAACCTTTTTGGGTTATATAAAAAAACTGAACAAAAATGGTGACCGTCTTTTATAAATGCCACCATCATTTCCTGACCCTTTTCTCGCAGAATGCAGGGTCGGCCTTACTGGTTCTATCTCTCCACTCCTTTCGATTTTGTGCCAAACTCCCAGAGACCCCACATGCCACCATATCCCGTTTTACTACCACATTCCAAGATTGTTTAGGCCTTCCTCTACCCTCAGGTCCATATTCATCACCTGTTTAAGCAGCTCATCATCCCCACTCCTAGATGCCATAAAAAGTTTACTTTTAAAAATGTTTAGGAAAATATTTTTATTCTCTAGATATAACTATTTAATGCAAGTGATTTTAGAATTTTAAACTTTTAGTTCAGTCAGATTCAAGTTTTGTCTACGAGAAATTAACATGGGATAAAAAAATCAAAATTAAATTGAAAAAATGTTTAAATAAATGTGTAAAAAGTTTCAGCAGCATCTTTTATCTTTTCTTAGTTAAAGAAAATCGGTTTGGTGAAAAGTGACCAAACAAAAGTCACGTTCAATCATATTTAATAAATCAGGCCTGCTTTCAATGCCATCGAATGTCAGTTTTCTAAAGTATCTAGATATATAAACCCTTCTTAATAAAAAAAATAGGTTCATATATCTCATTTACCCTTTCCATTGGTTCGCTGCAACCAAATACAAGTGTCTCCACACGGAATGTTCTCGATCACTTGTCCCATCATTGATTCTTGTTGATGGAGGCATGGCACATTGTTTCCTTTCGGCGTACCACAAGTGGTGCCATGAATTTTATTCAGTTCCGATTCGGTGTATGTATTGTCGCTCCTGTTAAGCACGGTCGACACTTGTTTTGGAGATCCGGTGGAGACTCCAGAATCGGACGAACTAGCCGAATCACGGTTACCGGACTTACACGGAACACTACTTGAACGTTTTACACTCTTGACCACCGAAGTGCGAGAATTCTCATCGTCTGGTAAATCAACGCTACAGTTGCGATTGTTTTCGATATGATCCTTGAAAATCGAAGGTGGGGACATACTTGCATAATTTGAATCTTGGTTTTCTAAACTGTGACAGCTGATGTTCAAATCAATAGCTTTTGCAATGTCCTCTGCACTCGGCCAACTATCTTTACTATTCAAAGCCAATTCTTCTGACAAAATTTTTTCAGAACTGTTACCAGTTAAATTTATTTTACTTAATACTTTAGGTTTATTTGACTGACTATCAGCAGAATTCGATCTCTTTCTTAAGAACACCCTCTTTTTCATTTCTACTACAGAATTCGATCGTACAGTTCGGTGCCCATTCAAATTCATGTTCCTCGACGGTAGCGTTAAACAATTGCGAAGTAACATATTAGATTTTCCATCGACGAGATTCGTCTCGGTACAGACTTTTTCGCGAAACAAATCAGAAGTCTTCAAAATATGAAGAGGCATGAATGGTCGTAGTGGTAACTCTGAATTACACACAACAGAGTCTGTGCATTCTTGTGGCAGAACATCATAATGAGGTTGCATTTCTTTAGATTCACTTGATGGCACCAGTGAAGAAACTATTCCACATGGTTGCATCATAAGGTAATTACTGGCGTCTAAATCAATGGTTTTTGCTTTTGGAGGCTTAAGATTCGGTTGTAATCTGGGTGTAAGCTCCATGTAGTTACTAATATCATTTGAAGAATTCAAAACAACCAAAGGCTGATTTTGAACGAACGAGTGACCACAGTGACTACAGCACGGTGCTTCCAAAACCTTCGTCGTTTCTTTCGCCTCGTCGAGGATTTCATTACCACTCGCACAAACCGTGTCATCAACGACGGTTTTCACGTCACACTTATCGTCTTGATCTTGTAAGTTAGCTAATAATGTGCCAGCATTTTCATATAAACTTAAAGACTGCACAAAATTGAGATTTGCATAGTTAGATGACGAACACAATCCAATTTCCGCTTGAGAATAACTTGCACCTAGTGCTACAGATGGTGGAATGCTATCTTTCGATTGTTCGGCAGTTACCAAACAACCGCTTGAACTTACAGTACACTCCGAGTCTTCAATTGTACGTTTTGTTTCTGAAGTGTTACATTGTTTTTCATGCTTAACGGGGAAAGTTACACTTGAATCATCCAAACTCGGTTCAGATGCACCTATTACATTTGCCGATGGATTACAAAGAACTTGCGTACATCTGCAATGTCGTACAATCTGCACAACCGAACTACCGTCAGGTCCGATCTTAGCTTCCAAATAGTGATGCATTGTAGTGCCGCATTCAACGCGGGGTTGACTACCAGAAGAACGATCATCACTACTACAAGCAACTGCAGTTTGCTGTTGTATATTGCACCCTTCTGTTCCTTTTGTAGGAATGTTCACAGTAAGGTATTCTAAGTCCGTATCGGTACCCGTCGGTCGCTTACAGACCAAAAGGTTTTCGGCCCAGTGCATCACACGCTGACAAGCACACACCTGTTGTGCTCCTGTATCAGGTATGAACTTAGATGGAAGTAGTTCACAGCCGCCACTACCACCATTCAACTCCATTGGGTATATGCACCACTGCTGTGGAGATTTTGAATTCGGTATTTGGTGAGAACCACAACTGTGCCCAGCTGATGAACCAGGAACAGCAACTGACTGTTCAGTTACGAGGCCATGATTACATCCTTCCCTTTTTAGGCATTCCTATTGTTACATAAAAACGTTCGTTAGCTTTTGATTATCGAAACAGAAAATAAAAGTAAATCTCTTTATAAGTAAAAAAAAAAACTAGAATAGCATGTGAAACAAAATATTTGCACGATATCTTTAAAAATAAACTTTTCATTGCAGGTTGAAAATAAACCAATCTTACATTTGTTTACAGCGATATTTAATGAATATAGCTTTAAAATGAGCAAATTACCATAAAAAGTTGATTTTTTTAAAACACTTTTTTTAAGCACATATTAGTTTCTAACAATTTGCTTTTAAAAGTTTACGTTCCTTGAGATATCTGAATTTGAAACTTATTAATGAAACTTATTAAAGTGAATAAAACTTTCAGCTTAATTACTTCAACTAACGTTCACTTTTTTGCTTTAAGAACAGCTGATTTTTGAACTCTAATTAGTCTGTGTTTCAGAAGTGCAACACTAAGAAGAAATTGAAAGTGTGCTAAAAACTAGAACCGTAGCTGAATTACTTAATAGTATTGTCATGCCAGCTGATATCTTTCAAAATAATTTTTTTATAGACTAGAATTAGAATATTGTTTATTTAAAAAGTTTGATCATTTTCAAGCTGACCTGAAAAGTTTATTTTAAAAGATATCGACATAAAATGACTTATGTGATTCAACTACCCTTCTCGTTTATAAAACGTTTTCAATTCTCTCTCAATTTCGTTTCTGAAAAACAGCATAACCAGAATTCAAGAGAAAAATCACGTCAACGATAATCGACCTTAATCCGACGAGGAACGTCGTAGTCACTCCCATCCGACGATACAATAGATGTACGATTTTTACTATGCACACAGCCACTGTCTTGAGGAGTTAATCGCCTTACAATCGCTTGATCCAACTAAAACACAAACCAAAATCAATAAAGTATAATATAAAATATATAATTAATATTTTCTTAATACTTTTTGGGCATGGTGGCACAATACTGGTCTGGGAACATCATAGTTTCCATAGGGATCAATTCGTCCGGACTGAGTATCGGTTTGAAATGTACGACAAACCGACGGTGACGGCACTGTCAGATTTCCTTTTACAACCACGGCATGTTTCCTCGAAGGTGATGTCTGATTCGAACTATCATTCATTCTTAATGGACTCAAGGGTCGTGGTGTATTCGAAGTAACCGTCGAGTTGTTTTGTTGTGGTGGTCCCCATCTAGGTGAAGCTAGAGGTGAAGGGCACCGACTCTGAACTGCAGAAGTGCCTGCCGAAGATCCATTATTTGTATGATGAACATGAGGCAACAACGTACAATGTTTAACCAACGAATTTACAGCAAGCCTGTCAATAGTCGACTGCTGTGGATGCATTTGTACATGCTGAAGATTCTGCATATGAGGAGTTGCAGTGCAACATCCTTTCGTACCACTCACATGGCAGCAAACATGCGGTAAAATATTCCGCGGTTTATCGTAAAGCGATTCCGCTAGATGTTTCGGAGTCGAATACTCGGAGGCGTTACTCTCGCCACTACTAGTGCTACCGTGAGATGAAACAGATACAGCATCTCTATCTTGGCGAGAAGAACCTCCAGAACCATTCCAATGAACGCCATCTACCGATCTGCCATATCTTCTCTGTACGGTAGCAGCTGCGGCACGGCGTTTCCCATCTCCATTCCACGTGGGACTAAGCATCGTATTGTCGTTAGAGGTAGTCAGATCCATACCAACGACACTTTCTGTCGTTTCAGTAGAATGGTTTGCAACGCAACCATTACACATAGAACACATTCCATGAAAAACAATTTTATCCGTTCCATATCCGTCTCCCAAATTTCCTGCAGTCCAATTAGGTGTCATTCTACCAACGCCGCCACCTGGAATTTCGTTATCTAAATCAATACTAGCGACTGAAGTCTTGCCATCGTTAGAACCGTGTGATGGCCAGCGGTAATTCTCTTTATGTTCGTCAGAATTACAAGTTGCCGGACCGACAAATCCTCCCGACGATGTTGGACGACACAGTGGCAGTTGAAGTGGAACTGGAATTGGTCTGCAAGACTCGATCGAACCGTCACAATTACTACTGCTGTCTGATGAATTAAGTAACGGTTGGCTTGACTCTGTACTGCAAGTTGTCATTGTTGTAGTGGACGTCCAATGTTCTTGTCTCGTCGTACTTTTACTTTCTCCATTGCTAACCACTGAAATGATTAATAAAATAACGATTTTTGTAAATTTTAAAAAGTCTAAATACAAAAATGGAATTTAAAAAAAAATTACAACTAGTTAGAAATGTCATACGAAGCTATTCAAAGTCCATATAAACATTTTCGTCGCAAGAACTTACGCGAGTCTTTCCGAATGAACGGTCTTCGGTTGGCGAGTAATTTGCCTTGTGAGGCCAGATCAAAAACAGTGGCTATTTGTTGTGGTTGATTACTCAGAAGAACATGTAATCCTTCACCTATTAAATGAAAATATATATATACCGTAAATAAGATTGCAATTAAATGGCAAGTTTCATTGACGGCTCGATCCGCTAACCCCTTCCACATCGAGAACCTCCTTCGAAACAGAATTTTCCACTGACAACACCATAACGACGCAGTTCATCAAACTGCCAGTTGCCGAGAAGTCGAGGTGGCAGACCACTGGTCAAACAAAATGATCCATCTATTACGTGAACGCGAGCAGAACCAGTTGAAAGTCGACTTTTTGCTGGAATGTGACCAATGTCCACAAGAAACTGTCGTCCTGGTAAAATTTTTTTTAAATGTTTGGCGTATTTTGTGAAATTCACATAATTAATAAATGTTTTTAATTTTAAGTTACCTTCACCCAAGTTGGTGTTGATTTTAACTTGCCACTCAATCAAACCTTCTCTTGTCTCGAAAGCCAACACAACCACAATTTCTTTACATATTATGGCCAAAGTGTTGGATTCTTTATCCAATGTGAAACCAGATTCAGATCCCAAGAAATTTTCAAGACTTAAAGATGCTTTCGTTGGACCAAGTTTTGCTTTGTCTTTAACATCACGATACAACTGCAGGTGCAAGCAATCTTTCGAGCAAAACAAGAAAAATAAATATGAAAATTACTTACGATGTTTTGCGAACAGCTCATTTATAATTCTAAAGAGAAATTGAAAGTATTTTAAAAACTAGAACGGCAGCAGAATGACTTAATTGTATTTTCATAGACATTTATTTTTTACGTCCACAAAATATCGTCCGCTTGAAGTTAGGTCAATTTCAAATTGACACAAAAAGCCTTCCCTTCTAGTTTCTAAAACACTTAAATTTGTGAACAGGTGAGTATTAAGGAAAAAAACTGTTTAACACTAAAATTCAAATAAAATATCTTTTCGGTCCGGGTTTTTTAGAACAGCGAAACATTTTTGATCCCTTTTATTTCGTGTTAAAAGGTTTCAACTGTATATTTTTAATTTTCTTCATTGGCAATTATGGTAAAAAAAAGTTGTCGTAAATATTTGTAGTCATTTTGGATTAGATTTTAGATTTTTTTAAAAAATATTTGAGATAATGTTTCTAAAATTTTGCATTTCTTTTGCTTTATTGTGTGTAATATTTGTTTTGTTAACTGATTTGTTTACCTTTGTTAGATGTTTTTTATTACCTTCAGTTCCTAAATAAAACATTTTAATTTTTTTTTTACTATATTCCATTTGTTTTTTAAACAAAATTGCAAACAAAAGAAAAATCTTATAATTTGAAATTAACATTCTCCAATTTAGCAATTTAATTATATAAAACCATTCTGAATTCAAAAGCAATTAAGCAAATGCTTAAAAGTTATTTATGAATTGTTCTGACATTGCCAACATTTCATACCTGACTAGGATTATAAATTGAACCATTGACAAATAAGCGACCACGTAAGATTTTAGTCACCAGGGATAAATTAGGTGGTGGACTAAGTCTTTACCTAATATAATTCAATTGACAGGTGTCTCGCTCTTTCTCTCTCTCACACACAACGTGAGACCAAAGCTAATTTTTCATATCTATGTATTAGAGAAATACAACACTGTGACTTGTTCTATATTCTATATAATAATATACAGAAGAACTACAAATAATTTGAGGTCCCATCTGTTTGAACGCTAAATTACGCTTTATATTGAGTATATACAATTAACATGACTTCCAGTTCACTGAAATTAGTGGACCACCAAAACATAACGAACACAAACTAAAAAGAAATCAATAATTAGAGACACACCCACGCAAAACCATTCATTTAATTAATAAAGTTTAATTTAAATGTCAAAACACCTGTGTATTTATCATAAAATCAAGTCAATTTCATCAATATAGCACAAAAAAAAAAACAGTTTTGCATTTGGTTAAAGTAGTTTTTCAAATTTTAAAATTATTGAAATATTGTACTTTTTAAAGCTTTTAGCACTTCTGAGGCATTTACAGGACATTTATAAACTTGACTTTTTGCCATTTTTTTTAAAAAAGCAAAGCAAAGTTGTTTTTCACAATTTTTTCCAATTTTGAAAATGTTTTAATCTTTGTACCAGTTTTAAAATTTGGTAATTTCTGGAACCAGTCGTGTCCTCCAGAGGTAATTTCACGGCATTTAAATTAAAAACTTCTCGATTTTTGGCCATTTTTTAAAAAAACAAAAACAAAACAAAGTCTAATAAAGATTTGTTTTTCCATTTTTTTAGAATTTTAAAAAATCTGGAATCTTCATACTAATTTTAACTTTTTGGAACTTCTGAAGCCAGCCGAGCTCTTGAAGAGGCATTTTCAGGACATTTAAAACACATTTTGAATTTTGGTCACTTTATTTTAAAAAAAAAATCTTTTTACGTTGAAACCAAGCTTAAATGACTCAAGTTAGAAGTTCAAGCATCAAGGTTCCCTTCTTGAATTTGGATCTTATTTCTTCACAAGTTGAGAATTTCAGAAAAAAATCTTAAGAGAATTACTTCAACCTAGAATAAAAATTGTGCCTTGTTCCCCTTGTTAATGTTTAGTTGCAATGTGTAACCATGTATCTTAATAAATGACAAGAAATAGAGACAGACGCAAGACACAAACTTGTGTTAAGTGAGGGGAAAATTCAGGGTGGAAAAGAGAGCGAGAGGAACCAAACTCCTTGTCCGTCAGTCTACACATAATCTAACACATGAATATTAAATTTAATTTTGTCACCCACAGTGTGTATATTCATCTCATATATATTCTATGTATACACAAAAGTGGGCCTATATTTTTGTGGAAATATAAGGTTTCACTTTAGATTTCTTCCCTCCCCCTTTTTCCCCCTAGTCACTCACTGTCTTATTTTTCTTGATTCATCCTCCCCCTCTTTGAAAAACAAAAACTACCCACAACCGTCTCTTAATTACATTGAAATCCCTGTAGTCAATCACATAATTCGGCTACCAAATTAAATTTGATGCTAGTATGTGTTACAATAACATTGTTTTTTTTTTCCTTTCTTAAATGTAAATTTCTATTATTATATCAAACACACAAAGTAACTTTTAGCAGAATTTACATATGGATTTTATTTAATAGAAATAAAAATTTGGAAAGCTCATTTCAAATTATTAGGGTTCGGATTTCTATGCAATATCTTAAAGCAAACGTTTCTGAATTTGTGACTTAAGTGCCAATTGTGAAGTAATCATCATCATCATCATTCTCATTACAGCAACTGCAATTATGCTTTTTCTAATCAAAATTGACTAGTTAGCGGCTAGATGCCTGGTTATTATCAGCTAGAGTTATAGCCTCTAAAGAATGTTTTTGATTGAAAATACAAAAATTGTTGGTTTATCTTAAAACAGAGATTGTTACTTCATAATCGGCTCTTGGGCCACAAATTGAGAAAAATATGCTTGAAATTTCATATAAAAATTCGAGCCCTGCAAATTGTGACGTGGCTGGCCCTCCTTCCTTGACACCATCTCGTTTACCGACTCTCGAAGAGGAGGAACCTCGTTGTTGACGACGACGTTGTTCCCTCTGAAGAATCGGTGGTGCCGGGGTCGACTCTGTTGTCGACTGCTGCGGGCCAGCCTCCACTGCTGTTGAACCTCTGGGGGTTGGGTTCACCGGGCGCGACATTTACTTGCCTTGCCTGGCACGGCCCACAAAAAGACCGTCTTTCCTAGGGATCTTTGGATATAGGGCGTGACGATGCCGAAGTAACTAGTCCTTTTCGTTGAGTTGCTGGAGGCTCCAGGCAGAGGGACTCAGGCTGTGTCTGAGTACCTTCTGCTGGATACTCCTCTATTTTAGGAGTACAGAAACCCAATATAATTCACATACACAACACTGACACAGGTTGATGTATAATAATGTCTCTTTACTAGCTCTTTGTTATTACATTCTTGATAACACTCTTTACATTACTCTAAGTCAGACTTAATTCTCTAGAACTCTGAGTAGTTCCAACTTCCTAGTTTGAACTCTCTACTCTGACTCTGTTACTCAGTGTCTACAACTCTGACTGTTTAGTCCAGAACTTATCCGGTTAAACTCTAGATTCTGACTGTCCTCACACTCAAGCCTCAGGCTCACTTGTCCGGTCTCCTGGGAGTGGCAACTGTCACCTCAGGGCTTAATGATTGACCAACTGGGCCAATCATTGCCCTGGGCCGGGGATACTAAATCATAATCAGAAATATTCTTGGAACTTATTTCCAATTTTCTCACGGTCGGACTTGGTTCCACGAATTCTCTAGAATTCGGGCCACCCATGTCCGAACATCTGTGCACCAAGGGGTGCCTTACTGTCAAGACTGAATTTTGACTTAAGTGTTTCACCTTCTGTTTCTACAGGGTGTCACAAAATTATATAGCTGGAATTTATTTTAAGTGAACAACATTAAAAAATGTCATTAATTTGACATAATTAATGAGATCACGTTACATTTTTTTAATCTGCTATTATATGATATCCTTCTAATAATTTACAAATCACATTCCTCAATCTTAATTCAAATGCACTTTAAAGAATGTCGAGACAAAACATCATAAAGAAAAAACTAAACAGAATAAAAGAAATCTTGAAATCTCAATTGCAAATTGAAATTGAAAATGTTGAAATTAAAAGCTCATATTCAGTATTTCTCTTCCTTCTTCTCTTTTTTTATATATATATAAAACAAGAAATTTTTTTTTCAGAGGGCAAAAAGTAAACAAGAAATTTAAATAAGGAAGAAAAAAAAAGTTCTGTAAATAAAGTTATGTCTTAATATTATTTTACATCCATAAAGATAAAGTCTCAATTTATGTAACAGAGAAACTCGGGAATTGTTTTTTTTTTTTTTTGGAATTTGTTTACAAAATTCTTATTAAATTGCATATTTATATACAAAATATTATTGGTCGAGAGACTTTCTGTGTCATTTTTATTTCTTAAAGTTATTTTCTTTTGGTATTAAAATAAATTACTTAAATAATAAACATAGAAAAAAACGTTTAAATTTTTTTTCTTCTCAACAAATAGGTTATTTTTGTAAGTTCAGACATGCAGACATTTTGGTGTAAAATGAAGACAAAATTGACATAGGGCTAAATATAACATTGATTATAAGCATATAAATAAATATATACAGGTCTCTATTAGATGATGATTATAATGATGATGACAATGAGAAGACTGACTAAAACTATAGAAAAATAGGCCTACATTTTGTTGTTGTTGTTCACTAAAATAAAACATCTAGCTGTTAAAAATGTCAACTATATAAACAACAATGCATATTTAGTTGACAGTAGAAAACATCAAATCACGATGTACAGTGTATAGATCTCTATGTACAAATTAATTACTGTCATTTTTTTTCCTTCTTTTCAAATATGAAAAGCTATTAGCAAAAAGACAGCAGGTTACACTTTTTTGGTATATTTTTAATATAGATATTTATACATACAGAGTGTGTCAACAAAAATGTGCACACACTTCCATGATGCTTAATTTTCTTAAATTTCATTTTAAAATTTTATAATTAAGAGTATAAATGTTATAAAAGGATATAAAAGCATTAGATGTTATAATGTTTAAATGATGCATTTATAACTCAAGTTTTCAAAATGTCCTCCATTGTCATTTAGGTAAATTAGGTGTTAATGTCATTAGTGAAAAAAATAACTCTCGTAATTGTCCGACAGTTCTCTTCGATTAATTGCCTTATAGACAAATTATAGAAGAAGAAAAAAATGGATCAGACTAATCGGAGGTTACTAGGTGACCTACACTTCGGAACTATAGGTCACTAAGTGACCTACACTTGAGAACTTTTGTTTAATTCGGTGATTAGGTGGAGTTACATTAAATTAAGATTATTGCAAGGGGGTCTTTAGACGCAGCCCCAGAATATAAAAATGTTGATCACTGAATGACCCACAGTTTTTTCCAAACAGCTATCGGAAAGTGTAGGTTACCTAGTGACCTACGATTAGTCTGTCCCGAAAAAAATCGAAGAGATCTGTCGTACAATTACAAGCGACACGTTAATTTATGTTTGCAGACCAGTTTCTTAAAGATCTTAGCAAAGGCCTTGAAAAGAAATGACATTTTGAAATTTTGAGATAATGAGTTATTTAAACATAAAAAATGCAATGCTTATTATGTAATCGTTTTTTTGTAACATTTACTCTTAATTACATAATTATTAAATTAAATTAAAAATATAAACATGACAGTTATTAACAACCAAAGTGTGTATACAATTTCTGGGACACTCTGTATATATACAGTATATATATATATATATATATATATATATATATATATATATATATATATATATATATATATATATAATGTACACCAGATTAATTATAACTGTTCTCTTTTCTTTTGCCCATCATCGTTACATGTCTCAAATATGAAACGGAAAAGACACTGATTACATTTTTTCTATATATATTTATATAAAACCCATGTACAGTACATCTTCATCGGATGTGACACATTTCTGAGAATCCTTATTTGATATTTAATTACAAAAGCCAAAGAAAGAAGAAGAGAAAAAAAAAACAACCTCCAATTTCATCATCAGAATCTAGATTCCTAATATTAATCGGAAAAGACACACACATTCAATTTAATACCTAAAGAATTCTCAAAATAAACTTTAAAAATAAACAATACTCGCACATTATAGTAAATAATTAAAATCAGTGAAAAATGATTTTAACCTTAGATATTTCACAAAAAGGTGATTTTCAAATGCTTAGGCCTTGTTTCCATTGGGGTGAAAACTTCAACTTTTTGGAAGTTCACTATATATAAGTTCACTATATATGGTTAAAACCAGTCGAAATTTTAACAAAAAGTTGAAATTTTCGCCCCAGTGGAAACATGGCCTTAGAGAAGTTCTGCGTTTCTGAATAGCAATATTAAAAAGAAATTGAATGTGTTAGAAATTAGAACGGTAGCTGAATTACTTAATTTTAGATAAAAATTGACTAATTTGAGCTTATAAACTTCTAAACTTTTAAAACTTAAATTTAAAGATATAAACATGAAACTACCCATGAGCTACTCTTCTAGTTTCTAAAACACTTGCATGCTTTTCTTTATTTTGCTTCCAAAAAAACAGAATAAACAGCATTTAAAAGCCTTTTTTTAAACATTAAATAAGAACTGGCTTCCTTTTTTAAAAAATTCACTATCATTTCTCATATAATTTGCCTGAAAAGTTAGGCCAATGCAACTACAAAAAATCATTGCAAGTTAAATATAACTAAGTTTTTTTTACTAATTTCGGATATTTACTTTAACATGTATGCAAAGTATGGTATGAGCTTGAAACAAATAATTTGCATACCGTCATAATGAATCTCTTTGTCGTTTCAAAAATGTTGTTAGGACATAGAAATATCCAAAAATCTAATTAGAATTTCGATTCTATTTGTAAAGGAAATCAACAAATGCAAGTAGTTTTAACATTAAACTAATGAAATTATTCAAATAATAATAATAATAAAAAAAAAAGCAACTAATTGAAAGTCTCATTTAATTTAGATCAAGTACCAGGTATTGAAAAAGTTGACAGATGTAATCAAATTAAACATCTGTTTGGCAATATTATTACTTAACATAATATAAACCAAATCAAAAAATAGCAGTATATAATAACAAACAATTTTGTAAGTAAGTTTTGTGATATTTATTTACAAAAAAATGCATTTTTTATGAGAAATTACTGAATAAATCTGTTGTGAAATATTTGTAAAAATGATGTAAGGAGTAAAATTAAGAGAAACTTGAAAGTGTTTTAAAAACTAGAAGGGTAGCTCAATTACTTAAGGGTATTTTCATGTTGTTATCTTTTAAAATAAGCTTTTTATGTAAGTTTGAAAATGAGCCAACTTTAAGCAAACATTTTTTTTGTCCATAAAATTTTTGAAATTTACCCATTTTGAAAGATATCAACATAGAAATACTATTAAGATGATTTATGAACAGCTTATTTTCAAACTCTGATTATACTGTCTTTCAGGCGCAAAATTAAAGAAAAATAGAAAATATTTTTGAAACTAGAAGGGTAGCTCAATCACGTAAGGGCTATTTCATGTTGATATCTATCAAAATAAACTTTCTATAGACTAAAATTAAAAAAAGTCCGCTAAGCGTAGCTTATTTTGAAAGATATCAACATGAAAACACTTAAGTGATTGAACTATAATTCTAGTTTCTAAAACACATTCAAGTTTTGCTTCATTTCTGCACTTGAAAAACAGAATAACCAGAGTTTGCGAGACATTTGCACTTTAAAACCACCTTGAGTGATTCAGCTACTGTTCTAGTTTCTAACACACGATCAATTTCTCCTTAGGGAAGAATCACACACGCTGAAAAACCACCAGGAAATCGAAATAGCAAATGTTGTGTTCCTATGCAAAATGCTTTACAAAGTGAAATTCAGTGGATTCAGTGGTGTTGTTCCTGAAACACAGAATAACCAAAATTCGAAAATCAGCTGTTCATAAAACAACTACTCAATGAGTCTGACTGACTGTAATAAGAGAACGTTACTAAATAATATATTTTGGATATTTATACAAAACATAAAGAGACATTGGATAGTTTTTTGTTACAAAATGTTGAAAAAACTCTTTAGGGATTAAGTTTATTTTTACATAGAAGAGGATTCACCCTCCTAGTTCACTTGAGCACTAGAAACTAGAAAAGGAGCATCAACAACAACAAAATCCCATTCCACAATCAGCCTTCCTAATAAAATAGGGTTTTTTTTTCTATAGTACTTTAAGTTAAGTGGCTTATCACTAAAAATGTAAAACGAGACACTTTCTTTTGTCCTGTAAATTTCACCCTCCTCCTCCTCAACACTGAAAAACCTTCCACTTCACTCCATCAGATTCATCATCAGCACATCATCATCATCATCATCATCATCAGATTTCTTTATTTTCTCCCTCCTTCCCCTCTATTCTATTCTGATCTTTTAAACTGCTTTTTACTAAACAGAATTAAATAAAATGCTACAACTCAATACACAAAAGAAACAAAATACTTGATTGCTACTTCCTCTATCTTTTGATTGAAAACTTTTAATTCTCTTTATTCATTTTGTTAGCCTCACCTCCTACTTTCCCATCCTTTTTGATCAATATGAAACTTTAGTGAACACAATGTTTCAATTAAAGATGTAATACAAGATGCTCTTTATGAAGAGAGATAGATAAAAAAAATTATGTGGTATTAGCAACATAACAATTACATGTTAAGTTGATACGAGTGAAAATCTAAACAATTGTCTCATTTTTTGGTCATTTTGTACGAAACCAATTAAATGTTCAACAAGAAAGTGCAACTATTTTAGAATCTTCCATAATTAATAATTTTTATTGTCAGCTGTGTATCTTTATAAAAATTTAAATAAAATGGTTTTCATTAAAAAAAATGATGCTCATTAGCCAGCAATTTTTATGAAGAAAAAAAAACTTTGGAAAGTCTATTGAAAATGGGCTTTGTAGATCTCATGGGGAGTCACGGGCCTGGTGTTTTTTTTTTTTTAAAAACCCAGTCTTTGAGCTTTGGGAGCATTATGGGACAGATAGAATTTATGGGTGTTGATAGGTTTTTGAAAAAGCTCAGAATATGGGCTTTTTGTGGGCATTATGGGTGCTGTTGGGATATAAGAGTGCTGATGGGCTTCATAGGCTTCGTGGAGTGGGCTGGGCCGCAAATACGTTACAAAATGTAAAAATGTAGGTCGCTAGTTTCCATCAATAAGTCCATTCAAGAAGAAAATCAAAACTATGGGCAACTATCAACGTAAAGATGATTTTTTTAATCATCTTTACATTGATAGATAGACAGAATAGGGGAAAGAATTTTTTTGAAAAAAAAATTGAATATAATGTCAAACTGTTCTTTTTAACAAAATAGGGAATATAACAATATAATGTCACTCATGCATGTACTAACCGGAAGCAGGTGTTTTATTCACGATTATTCTAATTTCTCCCATCACCAACCAACCTTCCCTTAAACCCAATATATACTGATTAACCCATTTGACACTTTTAAAACGATTACGTTCCCTATTAGGAGCAATAATGATCCCCTACCAGTTATACAAATTATACATTGTCCCACTTGTTCTCAGAACTACTAAGAAGATATTACTTATGGCGGCTAACACAATAGGTTTAAGAAATTAATTCTGAAATTTAGAGTGGGTCCTATTTCAAAAAGCTCTACTAAATTAGATTATGAAACACGAATTATGTGAGGCTTCTTTTAAGTACTACAATAAATTTTTTAGAATGCAAGTGTCCTTGCATCATCATAGAATGACCAATGTTCATAAAAGTGTTTGGTGGCCAATTACAAACATGCTGAAAATGGTATAGCAGCAGCAGCAGCACGCGTGAAACTCAATTCACTTTAGCTACAATATTATATTTAACAACAGCACTAAAGACAATTTAATAATAAAAAAAATGAAGCTGTGATAATAATGTTGTAGGACCAGCCTTCTAGTTAAGAGGAAATATATCAGATGACGTTGTGGCTTTTTTGTTTAGTAACTTATTAATAAACCTTGATGTTGAACCCTGTATTTTAGAAATGACCAGTGAGAGCGAATGAGTGCATTACGTGAATTGAATGACTAATTAATTTGCAACATCACAAATGTTTTCATTTGAGGGGTGAAAATAATACCTACCAGGTTCGCACAATTGATAAGATGATGCACTCGTGTATAATGGAAAATGTAAATGTGCAAGAAAATCAAGCTATTCAGGAATATTAGCTATGTGATGAAATATTTCTAGTCCTCAATTCCACAATCCCTTAGCACTGAAGTTAACTAATGTCTTGGAGCAGTTTGGGAAAAAAAGTGATTTAAATTAAACTACCACGAGGAAAAGGCTAGTAATAATGATAAAAATAGCTAATTTTTCTGATAGCTACATTCTCTACTACATATACATAGACTGAAAGAGGGGGTGGAAAAAAGTTACAGACTAGAACAATAAAATTGCCATCAACATTAGACTGTTCCATTACAGAAGTCGTTCATTGGAATACATTGTCACACAGAACCATTTGATTGTCGCACACAAAAAAAACGCATATCATAAACATAGCAGGTACTAAGGGCTCTTACAACTTCTAAGCAGTGTTCACACACACACACACACACACACACACACACACACACACACACACACACACAGAGACACAGACACATTCTCTACATACATCTAGTGCTACAATAAAGACCTATGCACATAATGTACATGCTATAGATTGCATTTTTTTTCTTTTTCTTCTTCTATGTAATTCTATAGATACCGGCTGCTGAAATAGGCATCAAATCCCAACAGTATAGAGCTAAAATTTAACGCTACAGACGATACAAAATCAACAAAAGTTCTAGTGAGAAAAGGGGAGTTGAAAGTAAAAAAAAAGCCACGCATTGAACCCATTGAAGAAAAAAAAATGAAAATTCACCCCACCCCAAAGGTCTCACCCACATATAGACACACAATGTCACACACACACAAAATGTAAACCACAATTTCCAATAGGAAAAGTATCACAAAAGAGAGAATATATGCATGGAGTGTAAAAAATGTGAATTAAAAAGTGTTGAAGAGAAGTAGTAGTAGTGGCTGTCAACTAGATTTGACTCATAAGCATAGGATCCCTACCAATAACCACAGAATGAATCAGGCTTCTAATGCACTTAGCAGCCCCTCTCTATTCTAATACTTTTCAATATTCTAGACGGACTGACTGACTGCTTTACCTCAGACCTCACACTTGTTATTAACATGTGCCCAGTAGCAAGCAACCATGGAAACGAGATACATATCATTTAATTATAAATCAGTTACATGGATGGAACCATCAACCATAGCATTTCAGAAATAACACTATTGTACATGTATATGTCGCATCCATTTGGTGTAATTGTCCAATACACGAAATGAATGTCCATTTTCGCGAAATGAACCTAAATTGGCCTGATGCAAAACGCGAAATGGAAAGAATTTCGTGTAATGGACAATTACACCAAATGGATGCGACATACTGTAATATATATTTTGAAAGGATGTTTTCAAATGCAAAAAAAGAAAGGAAAAAAAGAGAAAATTTAATTTTGTAGATTAGTGGAGCATCCACACATCACATATCTTTTAGAGACCAAAAAGCTACAAAATTGTATTGTTTAATATATCTTTTACACACTCTCGCGAACATTTATTTTAGTCAAAAGAAGCAAAAGTGAAACAACAACCTTTTTTGACAGAAGAAGAAGAAGCCAAAGACGCACAAAAGGAAATATCCATCAGAATTTCATTGTTATAAGAAAAACCACATTCAAGAAAATAAGAAACAATAGCATAAAAGATGACATAACAAAAAGCAAAGAAACTAAGAAGAGAAACAAAAAAAACCTAAATGGAAACAATCATAGTTTTATTCTTTTGAGTCATCATGACACAAACACACAAATATGTCAAAATCACATATTGTCCAAATAATATGATTTAGAAGTAAAAAAAAAGTTTGTTTCTCGAAAGCTGGGATACACACTAACAATTCTGGCTATCAATACCAAAATTGAGTGTTTGTAATAGATTTTTGTTAATTCAATCCAATTTTTATTAGTTTTCAATCTTGACTGGAAAGATTTGCTCTGCCAGAAATCCACTTCAATTTTTTTGGGATTAAACTGAAAACAAACTGGATGGTGTGTGTCGTGAGTTGACATGCTAAAGACCGTAGGAAAGTAAACATTTGTTTCAATAGCAATGGTTTCCAATGATGGGAATATGAGCAACTAGTTAAGAAGACAACAAGAAAATTAAACCGTGTTTAATTGTGAACCTGTTTTTTTGTGATACTCGCCTTTTATAAAAAAGGGGTCTAAAAAGTAAAACAAGATCTAATTCCCTCTTGTCTTGTTGGTCTAGGTAGGTTATGGTCTCAGCCCATGGTATGTGTTGGTCATGTGTTCAATCCCTAGGCAAGTGTGAATTATTTTCAAATATTTCAGGTGGAACAAATTATGAAATTAAATAAAAGCAAATAAAAATAGAATCTACTGGCCACAAATCCCACATACGATTTCAAAAAAATGCAAACGAATTAAGAGACTTTCCCAGATTAAACAAGCTAAGATTTTAACACTCCAGAATTGATTGCCCTGTATCTTGCTATTAAAAACATAATGCATTGCAACAATGAAAACTAAAAACTAAAACATAGGACAACTAAAATATAGTTGAAAAGCTAAAAAAAATTTAATCTACCCACAATCCCACATACAATTTGTGACACCCTGTAGAAACAGAAGGTGAGACACTTAAGTCAAAATTCCGTTTTGACAGTAAGGCACCCCTTGGTGCACAGATGTTCGGACATGGGTGGCCCGAATTCTAGAGAATTCGTGGAACCAAGTCCGACCGTGAGAAAATTGGAAATAAGTTCCAAGAATATTTCTGATTATGATTTAATATCCCCGGCCCAGGGCAATGATTGGCCCAGTTGGTCAATCATTAAGCCCTGAGGTGACAGTTGCCCCTCCCAGGAGACCGGACAAGTGAGCCTGAGACTTGAGTGTGAGGACAGTCAGAGTAGAGAGTTCAAACTAGAGAGTTGGTCTTGAGAATTCAAGAAGTACCCTGAACCAGAGTCTAGAGTTCAGAGAGTAAAGATCTGACTTAGAGAATATTATTATGTAAAAGCAATAATAATTATGTAATGAAGAGCAAGTAAAGAGTTTTATCCAGAATACATCAACCAGTGTCATATTGTGTATTTTGGATTGTATTGGGTTTCTGTACTCCTAAAATAGAGGAGTATCCAGCAGAAGGTACTCAGACACAGCCTGAGTCCCTCTGCCTGGAGCCTCCAGCAACTCAAGATAAAGGACTAGAGTTTCTTCGGCATCGTCACGCCTATACCAAAGATCCCTAGGAAAGACGGTCTTTTTGTGGGCCGTGCCAGGCAAGGCAAGTAAATGTCGCGCCCGGTGAACCCAACCCCCAGAGGTTCAACAACAATAGAGGCTGGTCCGCAACAGTCGACAACAGAGTCGACCCCGGCACCACCGACTCAGCAGAGGGAACAACGTCGTCAACGAGGACGAAGTTCCTCACGCATCGTCGGCACTGGAGCCAAAGGTACGAGAGGCGGGCCAGCCGCGTCACAAATTTGAAAAAAAAATATATTGAGAAGACAGTCCAAAATTAACAAGAAACGATTGATAATCCAGAATTGATTGATTGTACGCTGTTAGTCTGTTACTGAAGACATTATGTAGGCCCACAATCATCAGTTTTATTTAAAGCCATTTAAGGCACGAATTCAATTAGAAAATTTGACAATGTAACTTCAACTCTCTAAGCAGATTTAAACATAAAACTGATTCAATAAAACAAAGGTTTCTAACGTAAGAACGTTTTTCAAAGGGTTCAAGTTAAAAGTTCAAGTGCCAAGTCCTCTACCTTGAGTATATGCTTATAAAAAAACTACTTATTTCTGTAGTTCAAGTAGCCATATAAATATGGAGTAGCACATGATGTCAAACTATTCAGAGACTGACACAATAACATTTAGCCCTTTCGAAAATATAAAGCCAAATTCCATTTCCTTCAAGTTTGGAAAAAAGAAAACCATCATCTATGTCAAATATATTCAGAAACAACAATTTGAAACAAGCCAAAACATCAACTCCCCTTTTCACTTTATCATATTATAGAATCTCATCTTTTAGATAAACTGATTTTTGAAAGATAATAAAAATTGAAAATGTTTTTTTTTGCTTTTAAAGCTTGAGTTTATAACAACAGTTTTATCAAACTTAATGGTCATTTGTAAAATTCAATGTTGTACTTTAGTGAACACACACAAAAAAGGCAAACACCTTTTAGCCTAAAATTTGATATCATTTTACAACAATGATATGATTTCTTTGTAATATAAAATAATTCTTAAGTCAAAATTCCAATAATTGTATAAGTCTTTATTCTGATATCAAATATTTCATAACAAAATAACAGCAAAATCTCATTCCATGTGAATTATTATATCAAACACTTTAATAGTTTGATTTAGAGACCTACATTGAGTAAAAATTTGAAGCCCAGCCAAGCCCATGAGACTTTATGCTGGGCCTAGCCCACCAGGCCCATAGGCCTTTAACATAAATATACCGACCTAAGCCCAGCCCAAAAGCCCACCACCCCATGGGCTTTGCATAGGTCTCTAATTTCCACACTAAATGGTTCACAAGTTCGCATGCTTACCAAGAAAAGAAACTGCTCCATTAACGGCTTTAATATATTTTATTGATTGGTCAGTGAGGAATATGCTATACTTTTATTAATGCGTGAAATAATATGTGGTTCAGTTCTATACATTTGTAAAGAACCCTATGAGAGAAATGATGAAACGCCTTCCAAACCCGTAATGCCCACAAAGGCCACCATACCCACCAGGCCGACGGGCCTTTAACATAAAAATGCGGGCCCATGGGCTTTATGTAAGTCTCTAGTTTGATTGATAAAAACAAATAATACTTAAGGTAGCTGAACAGATATTTATTTTGCTTTTGTTCCCCTGGATGACGCCACTGCAGAGGTTTATGTTAAGCTCCATGGATGTTTTTTTTGAAAAATTTGGACGCAAAAACGTCAAGCGAACGATTTTTTTTAGAAACAACATTATGAAAAAAATACAAATTGTTGTCCCAAACTAGAATGGTAGAAGATTATGTTAAAAGTTTTTTCATTGCAATATCATAAAAACAAACAATTTATAGTTCAGTTTGAAAATGACCCGTTTTTTTTTCGTTTTTCCATTGACATTTCATGAAAAAACTATTTTCGCCATTTTCAAACTAAAGATATCATCGTGAAAAACCCTTTAACATTATCAATTTATCACCAACTATTATTCTAGTTTCTAAAACACTTTGAATTTGTGCGCAATGTTTCGTTCTGAAACACGTTCGCTTCATAAAAATAACTTCTCTCAAAACTCAGGTGGAGGGAAGAGACCTCCTATAGAATATAACAGCCACTACAGTGGCGCCATTCGGAGAGACCAAAACAAAGTAAATATATATTTAGTCACCTTAACACAATAAAAATGCAGCAAAAAAATTAAAATGCTGTAAAAAAAAAAAGCAAAATTTTGGGATTTTTCTCTAGTGTATTTTTTATGGATGGACGATGAGAAAATATATAAGACATTTAAGGGGCGGAGGTGAGCTGAGGGTGAAAGGGGGGAGGGGCTTTGGTGGGCAAGTAGGCGCCAGAATTGAAAACGAAACATCGATTTCCAATTTCCGAACGAAAAGAGCAACTTATAAAACATGCAATTGAATGCACGCAAAAAAAGAATAACATTTTTTTTTTCACTTTCAATCAACACGAGAATAAAAAAAGCAGGGCAACAATCTTGAAAGCTGGTTTTTCTTATTATTATATATGAAATACATTGTATAAAATGTTTCTATGTATAGAGAAATATATACAGTAATGTCACCAAAGGGCAATGTGTAAAAAAATAGCAATTTCAAAGAAAAGAGACCTAAAGGTTCTTGCAATCACGTCATTTACCATTTTTTTTGTAACCTTGATTAAGCCATTAGAAATTTACAAAATGAAATAAAATGACGGGAGCAAAATTCTAGTTTAATTTTGATACTAAAATTATTTAACTATTTTATTCAAATACTTAATTTTATTCAAATACTTCATTTTATTCAAATACTTCATAAGCACCTTACTATTGTTTGGGTTCTTGGATCGGGAGAGCGCAACATAACGTTGACCATGAGAAAAAACCGGTTCATTTAAATTGAAACAAATTCCGACGTGCTTAAACGTTTTTGTCCTTGTTTGTACATCGTTATACACAGACAGACAAAGCTTAATATATATAAACACGTCTGTTATTTTTTTAGTAATTTAGTAAATAAATGAGAAAATTCACTTAATTATCTCCTGAAATGTAGGGCTTTGATCAAAACATATGTTTTAAGGGATATCCTGTTTGCTACTATCCATTTCCTATCAAATAAGTAAAAACAAACATCCACCTACTTAATAAATTTACTTTACTAGATCCAACAATGAATAAAAAAACGATCACTGATACAAACAGATAAAAAGTGCATTCACTCCTTTGTCAACTTAAAATTACTAGTTGTTGCATTATTTAAATGGAATGACTGCTTCAGGTGTAGGGCCGACCTGAAAGACAAGATAGTCCTCATTATCTGGGTGCAATGAATTGCAAAATTGGAAGTGGATATGGTGTTTAAATTGATGCACACATACTTAAAAGGTTAGGTCATTTTCAAACTGCAACGAAAAGCTTATTTAAAAATTATCAACATGAAATTACCCTTAAGTGTTGGAGCTACCCTTCTAGTTTCGAAAACAGTTTCAAATTTCTCTTAAATTTGCTTCTGAAAAACAGAAAGAACAGAAAAAACAAGTGTGTTTCAAGGGGCGGTTTGCACTTTAAAATCACCTTTTAAGTCCATGAGCCACCTTCAACATCCAATTGTGGCTCTCAAAACCACATTCCCCCCTCCCCAAAAAAAGAGCCAACTGACAAAAAAATATATAACAACTTTCAATTTCCAAAACCAATTCCATTATTTATTTCAATAAACTTTAACAGACATCTTTTGATATAGATACTGAAGTGACTTTTTTTCTTTTGTTCCCTTTTTTTTTTGCAAACTGAAATGTTTCTCCTCCTGTTTTTTTCATCTGTTGTTACATTCAACTCTCGTTTGAACATTGTGCATTAACTTGTCGTCCACGTAACACGATATCATACATGAAATGTATTGATTGAACTGACAATTGTCAAGAGTCAGGTCCACAGTTGATCATCTTAACATAAGCTCGCAACCAGTACCACCCACCACCAGACCAGAAGAAAAAACCTTTTTTCTGAAATTGTTACTCATAACTAAGGCTCGGATTTGTATGCAATATCAAGCAACATGCTTCTCAATCTGTGGCCCGAGAACCAATTGTGAAGTAACAATTCCGTTTAGATCAATCAACAATTATGTTGTTTTTTTCAATCAAAAACACTGGTTAGAGGCTCCAACTCTAGTTGACAACTAAAAATAACCAGACATATAGCCTCTAACCAGACTTTTTCATTAGAAAAAGCATAATCGAAGTTGCTCACCTTAAGAAGAAGCTACTGACGCCATATGAATTGACCAAAAATTTAGGATTGTCATTAGTCTGATAAAAAAAGAGATGATCAACAGTTTTCAACAAAAGAATTCAGACAAAATGACACAATCCTATATTTTTTTGTGTAAATTCCTATGATGTCACAAGCTTCTTCTTAGGATGAGGACCGGTATACTTCACAATTGGCACTCGGGCCACAAAACTAGAAACATTCGCTTGATATTACATAGAAATCCGAACCCTACTCATAACATCTAACCTATTTTTATTTGTAATTTTCAGTGATAAATTGCAACTCACTGATTCACACAATAAACACATACATATTCAGTCAATGTAGTTCCACATATTGCAAAAATGAAGAAAAAAAAAACAAGAAACCAACAAAATCACCACCAGTTGTTTCAGTTTTAACTGTGTTAATATATCTATGGAGAGGGGGGGATGTTAATTTTTTTTTTGCTGAAATATATATTACATACACTGCCATAAGTCACTTATAGTTGATATAAAACCTTCAATCCATATATGACAAAAAGGAAATATGGATAGAAGAAAGTTTTTTTGGGGGAGAAAAGGGGATAATAATGTAATATGGTTGGAGCAAGTTAATACAATTTAATAAAAGAGAGAATCTGTAGAAAATTGTATTCAGAGGAAAGAAGAGGAGAGAATATGAAAAAAATGACATTACGAATTATGTGGAAAATTGTGAAAATAAGACAAATTTCATTTTATAATATTGTACCTATACACAATAGTGTCTGTAGATTAAAGTTTAAAAAAAAAGTACCGGCATGTTACCAAAAATGGCAACAGACAAATGATGCAGTAAACACATCAAATGTATTTTTTAAATCAATAAATATTCTACACAGTAAATGAAATTATTTACAGTAAAAAAAATGTGACTTGTCACACGTCTTCGAAGTGTAATAAATTTTAAAATAAAACAACGTTTAAATTATGTTGGACAAAGGTTATTTACCTAATATTAACTCATGTGGCAATTTGGTTGTATTTTATTGCATGGAAAACACAGTTGTTCTAAAATGAGTAATAAATTTTCAGTTGCAAACAACGAAAATGGTGAGAGAAAAAAAAAAGTAAAGCAATGAATTTCTTTTTAGCTGCATTTTCTAAATAAATAAAGTAACAACACCAGTGTTGAAATTATTCTTCGCAATTCACAGTCGTATAATTTATATTTACTTTTGGTTATTTATGTATGTCAACTCATACAAAGTTGTCACTTATTGAAAACTAAAAGTATTTTATGATTAATATCTTTAAAAATAAACTTTTTTATTTCAATTTGCAAATTTTGTTTTCACTAAATGTTGTTGCCAAAAAAAATCGTGAAAATTTAATCATATTCAGCCATCTTTTGGTCGTTTCTGTATTTCTGTACTGAAATTCGTTGAGTTCTGTACGAAGATCAATATTGCAGACAATTATTTGTATAAGTAGCTGAGAATAACTAAACAATGAACCGAATTAAGGAACTATTTATCACATGACCATCCAAGGCGAAAACTGTCTTAACCCCTAAATACTAACTAAATCCCTGTGTTCATCGATTTCATATCGATTATTGAAAAATCCAGTCTTATCAATAAATGATTTCCTTCTTTTTTTAATATACATGTAAAAAGAAAAACCCTCCATCCAGTCCCCTTGATACATTTTCAGTATAAAGGATGAAAAAAGGGGGGAACGTGCATTCATTTCAAAATACATATACAGCTGTTCTGAATGACAATTTTAATTGAATGATGGATTAGCTGAAAACAATCGCTTCTTAACTTAATAACAAAATATAAGTCTAAAAGAATGAGAAAAAAAGGAAAAGAAGAGGAGGGGGGTGGGGGAATATAAAACAGAGAATGAAAAGATTTGCTGGAGTGAAAGAAGAGAGGAGGGGGGAATCTGAAATTGCATTTATAAAGAAATTCTAATGCATTATTTTATTAATAAATTACCCCCTTATATATTATGTTAGAACCAATACTGACAAATGCAGGTTTAAAAACAATTTTTGGCAAAATTATCCAAAAAAAAAAAATCACAGAATATTCCTATGTATATACAGTAAAATCTCGATTAACCAGACTTAATGGAACGGAAGATGATCTGGATTATCAAAAATCCAGATAATCCGGGAAATTACCGATTCTCTCTTTTAATATCAGGAAGTTAAAAGTCAAAAACACTGATAAACTAAAAAAATTATATAATAATAAAATCCGGTCCGGATTACCAATATACGGATAAGCGAGATTATATTATAATATGAAATTAATGTAAACAGAATTTAATTCAAGTTAAAATATTTAAATATGAAATTTATTCTAACACTGGGTGCAATCGAGAAGTAAAAACTTTCTTTGTCTTGTAAATAAATCTAGAAAGCTGACTGCTCTACTTCTTAAGACTTAAGAGGTTGATTAGATGCTTGCTTGTTTTCTTGAGAATGATAGGTGGCGCTATCATGGTTCCTGGACAATTCCAAAAAAGATACTGCACCCATAATAAGTTGTTTCTGAACAATACTTTTCTGTTTTCTTTGCAGATATCTTTTGTTTCCGAATGCACCCACTATTATCTGGGTTAAATTTCATATCTTGCAATGAGCTTGCAGTGATTGCCAGCTAACAGGGGACTGCAATGTGCTTGCATTGACTGCCCGCTAACGGGAGACTGCAATGTGCTTGCAGTGATTGCCCACCGAACAGGGGGCACCAATTCCCATAAGAAATAATTCAAAGACAAAATAACACATTCAAGTAGATTATGTTTAGTACAGGAAATTTTTATCAATTTCTATAGGTTGAAGTGTAACTTTAGTTTAATGTATTGATAAGGAAGAAAAGATGTGAAAGAAAAAGAAATACTTGAAGGAGAAATCTTTTTTTTTTGTGATATACCATATTTTAAAACCATCATAGTCTGTAATATAATGTATATGGCCAAAAGGAGTGTGAGTGATGATAAAGTAGTAGTGAGTTTGTCACATCATAATTCCCGTCTCCATATTAATAGAAAAATCGAGGAAATCGCTCGAGTGCCCAAGGAAACAAAAGAAGATTAAAGCATCTTTGATCGGATGTTATTGCACAACCCATTCTACGAGAAAATAGCTTTTTAATGCATAACATACAGGGTGTCTTTCCATATTGTTGAATAAAAATGAAAGCAATTTTTTCTGCTGCTTATACCTGTTGAGACTCTCCTTTAGATACCATGTGATTTTACAATTCTTTCAGCTACCGTTCTGGTTTCTAACACACTTTGAACTTCTACTTTTCGTTGGCTCCTGACACTCAGGATGTTCATAAAACATTGAATTTTTTAAAAAAATACTTAAGTCTTTGTATGCCGGTCAATTTTTGTTATTATATGAAGCCTAAATACATTTTTAAGATATATGTTTAAAGAGTTACACCCTGTAATTTCCTGTTTGAAAGTGAATAACAAAACTAAAACCCAATGAAGTAGAAAAGAGATTTTTTTAGCTTCAAAAGACCACAATTAAGACACGAACCAACCAACATTCTCTCATTCTTTTGTATACAAAACCTCAAGAGACATTTTTGTTGAATTTACATTGCCATTATGAAGACACACACAAAAAAAGCAAACGAGGTTGATTAAGATAGGAAAACAGTCAAGATGATGATGATGATGATGATGATGATGATGATACATTAGAAATAACCTGAAAGACGATTACAAAATGCTGCAAAATTATACCGAAAAATCTATTTACTGAATACTTTTCTGTTTGTACTTAGTGTGTGTACTGTAAATTCTGATGAAACACAACCTGTAATTTGAATAAATACTCAGATCAGTGTCAAATTGTCAATTTATATTAAAAAAAATCCTAAGCCTAATACAATAACTTCTTCATCAATGGTATAATCAAAAAGAAGAAATGAAGTTTTTTTTTTGTGTTATTTCTTTATTAAAAATAACAATTAATTGCCAACTAGAGCATACTAAATTAACAAGAAAAATTCTCTTTCCTCTTCTGAGAAGCTAATTAATATTTAAAACGAAATTCATTAATAAGTAGATTACTCATTAAAACATTTCTTACACATATTGGAACACATGTAGAGTAACTTCATTAAAACAACACGAAGTATTTGAAAATTCGGTTAAAGACCGTTATTATTGGTAGGCCTACTTGTATTTTCGGATGATGTTAAGAGACACAAAGTTAATTACAGTAAAAGTTTCAATATTTTACCAAGAGGCTTAAAAAACAGAATTTTTAGTAACAATCAATATTGTTTTTAAATGACATAAAAAACAAATCAACATTTTTTTTAAAAAAAAAACGTGTTTCTGTTGTCATAATTAACAAAAAATATGACAGATTAAAATATTAATTTTTCTAAAAAGAAAAAAAAAATGGAATTAATTAAAGTTAGAAGAAAAAGAAAATCTTGTAAATGACATGTCACATGTGACAAATTAAAAAAAGTATCATTTACGAATATTTTCTTAGTGAGATAAAATGTTGATTATGATATTAACTTCTGACAAAAGAACTTCTAGGCGAAAATTTAAAAAATGGATGGATCACACACGCAGAAAAAATATCAATGAAAAAAGAAATCATCTAATTCTGAATAATTGCATTTTAATTATGTCAATGTCTTTAAAATGCTTGTGTTGTAACTTGAGAACTTTTCAACGCGAGGGAAAGCAGAAATAAAGTTGAAGCTAATATCACAAGCAGAAAAAGCAAATTGAAAATACGACTGAAAATAAAATTTCTCTTAAATAATTCTTTTTAAATTTATTTGGCAGAAAGTAGACAGAAAAAAGCAAAATAAATATTTTATAATTATTTAAATTAGATTAATTAAATTTATAGTTGTACTTTCAGACAAAGTTTGTTGAATGTGGTGGGTTCTTGGCCTGAAACTTTATTCTGACTTTTTATTTATATTTATATTTTCTGCTTGTTTTTTTCTGCATGTGTGAAATATCCCTTACTACTTCAAGTTGAAAACTATGAGCTGGGTTTCAATACAAAAAACCCTGTTCCAGAAAACGAAAAATCCAGATGTGAGAACTCTGTTCAGAGGGTTCAAAAACATTCAAAGTTCAAATTTAGATCAATTCTTGCCACAAGTTTACAAATAATTTTTAATTAAGAACATAAGGGTTAGGAAAGGTTAAGAAAACGTATTAAAAATTGTTAATAAATATTGCAACCTGCATAAAAAATCGATTGTCTCATTTCAAAAAATGAAATTGGTATAGAATTAAAGTACCATTAGCCCTAAGCATCCTATTGGAGGGACACAAAAAAGGTGGGAGGAAATGGGGAGACTTCATTGTACTGTAGAAGCCACCACACTTCTATTCCCATTCTCAAAAACCCATCTTCATTTTTAGGAAAAAAAAACCTGATTGACATCATCCATACTACCATATGTGATACAAACATTCAGTATTTGTAATAAACTGGTTCCTTTTCTGTCTTAACCTATTATACACCAGATGGTGTTACTGACTCATGCAACATTCATTCACAATAAAATAAAAATATGAACTCCTGACACAAAGAAATTTCTCAGTTGCACGTAATATATATAAAAAATGTGTGGTATTTTTTTTCTCAAATTTTATAAAATGCCAGCAATTTTTATTTAAAACTGAAGACCCTTGAAACCAAGAGGTATTTTTCAAGTGACATTTTTATAAAAGGTGTGATAAGTACCACATTTTGTCAATGACATTGGTTAACATAAATAAAAAAAGAATGCCCATTGCTGCTTTCTAGCTCTGTAATTTAAACTAGAGGTCTTGTAATTAAAATTTTAGCAAACTAAAATAACTAATTAGTCAATGCAAACAACACCTCATTTAACTAGTCTGAAGAACATTTCCCCTTAATATAAGGGGATATTACATAAAAGGCATACTTCAAACTAAAAGGTAGTTTTTCGTTTAGTCGACTAATTTTATATTATATTTTAATCGATCAAAAAAAAATTAGTCGACAAAATATTTAGTTGACTAAAAAACTACACCAATCACTTGCACTGCCCACATAGTAATTTAGGAGAATTTATCGTACTTCAAGCTGCAGTACAGCAAAAGCCTCGACAGTGCAATGGGAAGATCTCTGATTGTGGTGTTTGGGGGGGGGGGGCTAGGGCATGGATGTTTGTGTTGTTCTGTTTTCATTTGAATTGACTTGTATTGAATATTTATTGACTCGGAATGGAAAAAAATGACTTATGTTTGATACACAGGCATTTAGAAATCGGAGAAAACACAAGTTGGCTCCGCCCTTTTTATGACGACCGGTAACTTCTAATTGGTTTGTTGTGTGGTTCGACGTTGAAAAGGGCATGTGCATGTGACGTCAGACTACATAACCAACCAATTAGAAGTTGCCAGTCGTCATAAAATGGGCGGAGCCAACTTGTGTTTTCTCCGATTTCTAAATGCCTGTGTTTGATACTGACTTGTATTTGAAATTTGCCTTTGTATTGATACTTTGACTTGCGTTTGAAAAATTGTCTTTGTATTAAATTGTATTAATGTCCCTGAAATGACCTCGATGTTGATGGGAACGTTAAGCAACTAATAAACAAACAAGCTGCAGTAGTGATTGCTACACAAATGATAATATACGGTACCTGCAGTATACATGTATATGACTGTATAATTAAAAGTTTAGTAACTTAAAATGATTAATTAGTCTAATTAGTTAAAAGCAAAAAACTCCTCATTTATTAATCATATAACACATCCCACGTAATACTACTCAACTGTAGAAGGCATAACTAAAAGGCTGCTTTAATTTAGTTGAATAATTTTATATTTTAGTCGACTAAAAATACCATTTTACGCGGAAATATTACTTTTGTGTCTTATACCCCTTGGCTTTTAAGGTCTTCATATATAAAATCGTTGTCCATCAGCTCGTTATAATAGAAATTAAATTCTTTTTCTTTATATATAAAACACTTATTCTATGTGTGTATTTTTCATTTTCCAAAACAACCCTTGGCAAAAATAGAGCTGAAAACCCCTTAAACAAGATTGAATTCAATACACTGAAAATTTTTAAATTTTCATTAAGAAAAAAGAGAAGGGACCAAAAAGGGGTCAATAGGAACATAGAACCTAATAAAAAAGAGGTAAAATTACTGTATCCAGCAGTGAAAATAAGGTTGCAATATCCACCTAAACATACTTAAAATATAAAAAAGAGAGAAGGGGAGGAGATAATAAGATAAAAGAATTACACACAAGCAATGAATCAGATGAGATGTTCAACACTCTTTACTACTGTATTAGTAAATGGGGAAGGAAAAAGGGGGAAAAGAAACACCCCTATGGGCCCATGAAAATCACAGTAAGGTATCCCACAGTTTTATTTTTAAAAAGAAAATCACATATTCCCAAATACGTTTTAAATCCTTTATAAAGCTTATACTATACATATAAGGTGTCAACTATGTACAGTTAAAAAGTACATGTAATCATGACCCTCATAAAAATTTCCAAACTATAACAAATAAAGTAGGCCTAATGGTATTGCTTACACAATGAGTTTAAAACTTTCAAGACCCCCTAAACATTTCAGAAATATGTGATAATATGAGTAAGTTAGACAAAAAAAGAGGTGTGGATGACCTCCATGATTTATATTTATAAAGGTTGAAATGGAATAGATAATAGACATACAATATCTATCCATATGGTTAATGAAACAAAAAAGAGGGACAGAGAGAAACAAAATAAGGTATAAATAAGAAGATACACCCCCATCCTCTATCTAAATTACAAATTAATAAATTATTATGTACAAATTTCAATAAGTGACACCATGGTGTTGAGTGAGACTGACACATATTCTGCAATTCAATTAAAGTGATATTCTCACAGTTAATAACAAAATGAGAAGGGGTAAAAATGGAATAAAAGGGGTTTTAATGATAAAGCAACTACAAAAACACCTCCAAATTTCAAACAAAACTACATTTCCTTTCTCCGTTCAGTAACTTCAGTAGTCCATGGTGGTGGTCACCATCTGTTACAAACTACCTTCATTTCCAACCCCTTTTTTGTTCAGGGGCTACTACTCTGTTTTCAATTAGCTTTATTAAGACAAATATTGATTGTTACATATGATGCTTGCTTTCAAACAAAAAAAATAAAAGCATATAGATGAGAATTCAATATATTAAAATAAAAACAAGTTGCAGTTATTATTTTGTTGTGACAATAAAACATGTTCACATTGGACAATATTGTATTCTTATTTGAAAATATTTTAATGAAAACATGTGAACAAAAATTATTATTTATTTATTTTATAAATTATTATTCTCTTCAGGGTGGCTTGGTTTTAACCACTTGGTTTTTTAAATAAACCTTTGGTTTTAACCAAAGACAACTATTTTTTTTTGTAAATAGTACTGAATCTATTGGTTTTTAATATGCAAACAAAAATTAGACTTCATTAATACAATATGCTTCACTAGATAGGTCAGAGGCGTGCTGGCAAAATAATTTGACCCTGCCATTTCATACTAGATTGGCTATATTTTTTTTGGAAAAAGAACAACCATCCCAATTGAATACGAGCCCAATTGAATTCCGTCCCTTCTGGCATTTGCTCGAGCTGTCCCTTTGTCCAGTCCACCTCTGACATAGGTCATACTGTGACTCATAAAGATCGTAGAAGTTGCAGATTGTAACTGAAGGTTTCATATGTCTATGTTAATCACAGTTATTAGCCACAGACATTATTCAGACGATTCGGGTTAATGGAATTATTAGTTTAATTACTTTAATATTTATATTACATTAGTATTTCATCTTTGAATAAAAAATGAAAATATGCCACATTATGCAAAATTAAGACACTTCCCAATGTGGAAGTGTCTTATAGTCAACGTAGGAAACATTTTATGGTTTAATTAAAAAGAAAAACAGGTTTAAACCAAAACAAAGTTAAACCAGCCACGCTGATTCTCTCGAACTACCTTTTCCTGAAGTATTCGAAAACCAACATTTACCAATTTTACCCCGTTCACATGGCAACAATTCTTAAACAGAATAATAAAGATGAAAGAAAAAAAACTAGCAACTGCTTTAAATAGTTATTTCTTCTTTAAGTTCCATTAGAGTTCAACGTTTTATTTTCAGTGACGATTCACTCAACTGTGAAACAACCCTTTAACAATTTTGGCCACATCAAATTTAAACTTGTTTGTATTCTAGTTGAACAAAAAAAGAAAACCAGTAAAAAGAACAATTTTTTTTACTATGTTTACCACTCAAAATAACAAGTGCCACACTATCAACAAACAAACAAACACACAAAAAAAAACCATAATGCACCATACACACAAAAAACCCACAATAATAATAATAATAATAATAATAATAATAATAAAAATAGGTATGACCGACAATAACAAGTATTACTATGGAACACACACTTAAGAATACAAAAGAAGTTGAAGTTGAAAGCAATATCGTCGCGTCAGATCATTTAGAATCATTTCAGTCTGATGGTTTTTTTTTCTTTCTTCAAGAAATGGTCCCACAGTTGAGTTCCTTAGGGGACAATCATCATAGCACACAGTCAAGAAAAACAGGTCACCGAAAGAAAAAAAAACATTCCGTTCCATCTGAAACAGTGCCAAAAGGGCTGCTACTGCCTCCTTTTTTTCCTTTTACCATTTTAACACTTTTCTTTATGACCCTGTTGTAACTTACACTTAAACCATGCGTGTCCATAAGAAGAAGAAGAAAAACCTTTTTAAATGGTATCACATACAAAGTGTTATAGAATGTGCCTTCAAGATAAAACAGGATAGTTCACAACTAAGATATATACAAACATGAAACAACTTTGAAAATATTTCTAGTTTGATTGCAAATTATCAATATAATGCTATTAAATAATGTTGATTAATTCATTGTTTAAAAATACATGTGATAATAATTGTCATTGTTTAAAATGTTCTTTATTAATAACCCACTTAAAAGATTTCCACATTTAATTTCTAAAATTGGGCAGCAGTAATCAGTAATAATCTTTTGCCCCTTGTATGCGGGCAATCACTGTTAGCACAAAGGGTCGTACCTTAAGGACGACGTAAAATATTTAATTTTTTATTCGTGGAAACTTGATTTTCAAACGGTGATTGATTACTCTGCCTTAAAGTAGAAAGGTAGCTCAATCAGATAAGAATATTTTCATGTAAATATCTTTGGTCCCGATCCACTAGTTGTCGGTTTTGCCCGTCACATCAAAGGATGTTCGTGTTCTTGGGCCGGGATTACTTTGGACTTCACGGCGAACATTTCTCCGAACATCCAGTGATTATCGGTTTTGACAGCAATCGAGACACACGTTGTGAACATGTTCTGTTCAAGTTTGGACACTCCAACCACATCGAACAGAATAACGAACACATGTTCTTTGGAAACGTTCGCAAACAGTGTTCGGCTCTTTGTTCTCATCTAGTCTAGACCCGGCTTTCAAACGGTTTTCACTTTATATTGAAATCCTTGAAATTCTTTTCAAAGTAATTTTATTATTGAGTTTTTTTTTGCTGTAAAAATGTCCAAAATAAATAAATCAACGACTTTCACTGTTCTTTGAAGACTCTCTGATTCACGAAAAATTATTTGAAGCAGTAATATAACGTTAAAAATGTTTTCAATCAATTTTACTTTTTATTTTTTGACATTTTTATTTTAAAGTTATAAAAAAAAACCACCACCACAAATTTTTGTGGCAAAAAACTAGAAATAAAAATATATCAGTCAATCTGTTTGACAGTAATTATAACTTAGTAACACTTGCATCTAAAAATATAAAATATGAAGAAGAATCTAAAACGTTAAGATATTATTGATTTTTGTTTCTTGAGCACAAACTTAAGCCGGTATTACACTAGCAACCTCCAATGCAATTCAACTTGCAATGCAACCTGTGATGTGACTTGCAACTAGAACTTTGTAATAAACTTCTGTATCACACTATACAACCTAGTGTGACGTGGCTGGCACTTTGGTGCCACCGTTTTGACGCGGTGGCGCCGACTCTTGTGGGCCAGCCGTTGACGATGATTTTACCGCTCGCGACATTTCTGTATTTACAGTCCTTTCGCGAGTGGGTACATCTGCTCTCAAAAGTCCACAAAAATACTTTTTCTATCCTCGGGAATCTTCGGTATAGGGCGTGACGACGTCGATGGCACTCTCACTGTTCTTTTGAGTTAACCGGAGGCTCCAAGCAGAGGGACTCGGATAGTATCCGAGTGCCTCTGTTGGGATTTCCGTTTCTTTTCGGAATTAGAAAACTCAATCTTAATACACAACACTCTACATACACAATTGAGGTAGATAATATCAATTCTTTACTGTTATCTTTTACATCGTGGTATACAGATCCTTTACAGATATTTGGTACTTTTACTTTATATCAAAAACTCTTCCTTAGTCAGGACTTTGAACTCTTTTCTGCCCTCTGACCAACTCTCTACTCCTCACACATAAGTCCCACGGTACTCTTGTCCGGTCTCCTGGGAGGGGCGACTGTCACCTCAGGGCTCAATGATTGACCAACTGGGCCAATCATTGCCCTGGGCTGAGAATGCTACCTTATAAGGAAAGGTATTTTGGGGACTCTTTTCACAATTCTCACGGTTCGACTGGGTTCCATGAATTCACACAGAATTTGGGCCACCCAAGTCTGGACATCTGTGCACCGAGGGGTGCCATATTGAAAGAAAGGAATTTCTACGGGGTGTTCCACCATTCTGCAACTACAGGGTGTCACACAAGTTGCAATCAATTTTTTAAAAACTTCGTTTATGTCAAGGGGCCGACATTCGGGTGAATCTCGTATGGTATCGGAAGCCATTTTACTTTTATTCCGCGTTTTACTGAATTTTAAAATTTCAATTTTATTCTGGATTATCCAGTAAAATTGCAGCTCAAAAGTAAAATTACTTTCCATCCACACGAGGATCTGCTGTGAATCTTAGTGAAAATCGTACATGATTTTCTCTTCAATGTCTGCCCCCTTGGTTTGTGTCCATATTGTGATCAACTAACACGAAGTTCATAAACCGGAAGTCATGAAACCGGGAATTCGTTCAATGTTACGTATGTCATTTCCGGGAAAATGACCTGATTGGTTGTTTGTCAGAAAGTTTATTTGAAAAGTCTCTCAAAGTTGAACATGTGCAACTCAATGAGACTGAGTTTGACACTAGTTAAAAGGAAAGTTTTATCAAGTTGCATGTCATATATGCGCACTATAAACAAGGAAGTTGCATGTCACACATTGCACATTTTATTGCATTAAAAGTTGCTAGTGTAATAGCGGCTTTAAAAAAGGGAACCAGAAAATCCCACTACAAGCTCTATTATTTCTACTAAGACATGTTTTTTGTTTTTGGAACTACAGAAGTGGAATGTTTTATATTGTTGACAAGTATGTTATTTAAGGTATCCCCTCTCCTACATCGGTGGATCCTGGACAGATCCGTTCCAGAAGGATCCGTCAAAAATTGATAGATTAACAGGTCGCCACTAGTAGAGGCTGCAATGTACATAATTTCAGCTCTCTCTCTCTATGTCATTATGGGGAAGTTGGTTAACATAGGAAAAATACAAAGTCCATGCAAACGGACAACAGTCTCATGTCAACTTAAATACAAGACAGGCAGTTAGAAATCGGGGAGAACTTCAGTTGGCTCCGCCCTTTTTATGACGACCAGCAACTTCTAATTGGTTTGTTATGTATTCTGACGTCACATGCTCCGCCCTTTTCAACGTCGAACCACACAACAAACCAATTAGAAGTTGCCGGTCGTCATAAAAAGGGCGGAGCCAACTGAAGTTCTCCCCGATTTCTAACTGCCTGTAAATAAAAGCTTGTAAAAACAGGTTTAACTCTCCAATATTGAAAAAAAGCACTAGCCATTTTTATTGATTTACAAAACTTGAAATTTAAATATTTAAAAAATAAACCTATGATAAAAAATTCATTATGCAATAAACCCGATAACGACATATGGTTGGTTTACTGTAAGTTGACTTTCACTTTTCATCAAATAGCCTCGTTTTTTTTTTTAAACCAAAAATTATGTCTGATTAGCATAAACATTATCTCATCAAAACCATATGAGAATTAAGTTGACTTTTCTCAAAAGCCAACAAAAACCAACCAAACCTTCAAAGCAAAAATATATATATATAAAGGAGGACTTTTAATATCTTGACCAACAACAACCACTTTGATGCAGCAAATCACTTGACATGGAACAAATCTAATATGGTTGACCACAGAAAAAAAGAGGCTTTCATATTCGGCCCCACTTTTATACAGAGTTGACAGAAAGTCATACAACTAAAAATAAGTAAGGCTCGGATTTATATGTAACATCAAAGCAAATGTTTCTCAATCTGTGGCACATGAGCCAATTGTGAAGTAACAATCCCATTCCCATTTTTAGATCAAATAACAATTAAATTGTTTGTTTGTTTTTCTAATCAAAAACACTGGTTAGAGGCTAAAACTCTAGTTGACAACTGATAGTAACAATACATCTAGCCTCTAACCAGTCTTTTTTTTGAAAATAAAGAGCATAATTGCAGTTGCTGTACTGATAATGATTACTTCACAATTGGCATTTGGGCCACAAATTGCGAAACATTTGCTGAGATATTGCGTGAAAATCCGAGCCCTAGAATCAAAAGAACGAAAATATTTTTAACAGATATTTCGTTTTTAAAATGGTTTAATGAACAGCTGATTTTAGAACTCTTGATTATTCTGTTTTTTCAGGACTTTGAAATTAAAAAGTGTTTTATAAACTAGAAGGGTAGCTCAATCACTTCGAATGTATATTCAAAATAAAGTTTGGATTGACAAAAAATGAAAAATATCATTTACTTAAAAAGTTGGGTTATTTTCAAATTAAAAAAGCTTAATTTAACATTGTATAATATTATGACGCATTAACGTAACGTTGACCGATTGACAGTACGTTCCGCGATGGCGAAGTTACATATAAGGTGAATCGACCTTTATAGTATTTTTTTTAGATATTGCTTGTTGTTTTTGTAGTTTATATTTCATTGAACATGTATTGATTCCAATTGTGAAATAAGAAATACAACCTTTAACAATAAAAATACATTCAAATTTCCATCAATGTCTTGAGTTATTTGCCATATGTTTATGAAAGAATCACCTTTTTATATTCTGAAGAGTAGTCAAAAGACATTCAAATATTCATGCAAAATAGGTTAACACAAATTCCAAATATTCCAACTTCAGAAAACGAGTACGTGCATAAACAAACGTTCAAAATAGTAGGAAAAAAAATGTAAACAAATTCTATTCAAAGAAAAAAAATGCTTGTATTTTTATATTTGTCCATATAAATCCCTTAAGCTTATTTTTTCACCAATGATATTACACATTGAAATAATATACCAAATATTGACAAATAAAGTGTTTATTTTTCAAGTGGACAAAAAAAAACTTGAAATCTTTTATTCTAACTTTTACATTATATATACAACATGTCTCAAAATGTATACATACTTTGGTAATTAATAACTGCAACATTTAATTTATAAAATTTAATTTCAGATTTTTATAATTAAGAGTAAATGGTTACAGTAAAAATTAGATATAAAAGCAGTACATGTTTTATGTTTAAATGATGCCATTTGTCTCAAGTGCTCTCCATTCTCGCCCCGACATTCCTGATTTTGGTGAGAAATTGACCTGCAATCATCATCAATTAACGTATTTCTTGTATTTTTGCGATAATTTTCTTCGATTTCTTGCAGTTTATTCCATTCTGACAAGAAACCAAAAAGAATTGTCGCAAAATTACATGAGATTCGTTAATTGATATTTGCAAATCAATTTCTTACCAATGTCAGCAATGCCTTGAACAGAATGGAGGACATTTTGAACACTTTAGATGATACCTCATTTAAACATAACACATGCAATGTTATTATAGCTACCCTTTATTGTCACATTTACAATTAATAGCAAAATTATAAAATTAAATTTAAGAAAATAAGCACGGAAGTGCGTACACATTTTTCATCATCATGGCAGTTATTAACAGCCAAAGTGTGTATACATTTTTTGAGACACTCTGTATCTATATACCCTAAGGTGGTAACACACCTTAACATCTTCAGATAATAATATCACTTCAACCTTTTTTGTGTGTAAATTTGAAGAGAAACTTTAAGGTCTCAAAGGAGAAAAAAACACCTTTCAAATAGGAAAAATAAACCTTAAAACTTTTTTTGTTTCCAATTCACTCAACAAAACGTCATCTTGTCGAATCCCATGATAACAATAGGAACAAAAAGAGGCTAATAAAACCATTTTTTCGACTAAAAAAATAGTAAAATATCATGACATACTGTATATTATATTCTCTAAGAATTCTTTGTCAAATAAACAATTAAATTGAAAAAGAAAACAATTACTACGTGTAAAGACAATAAAAATAACTTTAAAAAAATCCTTTTAAAACGTAATAAAGTAGTTAATTTCTTTGAACAGCTTTTATATAAAGAAAATAATCTATTTAAAAGGAAACTCGTAATAGTACTCCTTTTTTTTACTTTTCAGTGTTTCAATTTCATTTTAACGCCTTTCATATGTCGCAAAAAGTCAATAAAGTCTAGACACCATATTTAACAATGTTCACAGAAAGAGAATTATTCGAAATGTCGGCAGAAATACAATTTAGTTAATTGAACTGAACTTTTTGCATAAAATATATTTTTGACTTGTAATTACTGAGAGAGAAAAAAACACAACAACAACATTTAAAACAAAACAAATAAGAAAATATAATGAATATCAAATGATATTCATTATATTTTCTTTAATTGTTCTCATTTATTTTAGCTAAATTTTGATTTAAAATATATTTTTTTTAAAAAGCAATAATTTTAAGTTTAATTTAGCTTAATTTTAAGTTATAACGATTAATGAACTTTATTCACATAAAATACAGAAAAATATCAAGAATTTATACAAAAACTGATTTAAACAAATCTTTTTAGTTTTAATCCTCAATCAATGCAAAATGGTTACCACTTGGCAAACATTTTTCAAAATAAACGTTTTATTTAGCTTAATTTTAAATTATATCGATTATTGAACTTTATACCAGAAAATACACAAAATTATACAAAATCTGATTTACACCAATCGATTTTACTTTTAATTAAATCAAGAAAAAAAAAAGTAACTCGACAAATCACCAATCAATATGTAAACTTGTAACTTAATTTAGTATTATTTTAAATTATATCGATTATAATTATTATTATTATTGAACTTTATACCATACAAATTTACAAAATTATCAAAAAATTATACAAAATCGATTTATACAAATCGATTTATTTGTAATTCCTTTTAGAAAAATGTAACTATATAATCACAAATCAATGTGAGATGGTTACCACATATCAAATATTTTTTTCAAAATAAACGTTTAATTTAGCTTAATTTTAAATTATATCGATTACTGAACTTTATATACCATAAAAATACACAAAATTATACAAAATCTGATCTACACCAATCGATTTACTTTTAATTCCTTCAAGAAAAAAAAGTAACTCTACAAATCACCAATCAATATGTAAGAAGTGATTTACCACATGTCAAATATTTTTTTTCAAAATAAAACTTTTTCCTATCTCTCACATCACATAAAAAATATATGTTCATTTCCTTTCCATTTTTCTATATTTCTACTCTTTTTATAAGATTCTCGTTCAGATTTCTTGCAACTATCTCATAAAAAAGCTACTAATTTATAGACAAGAAGGTGGCTGGCGGGCGGGCGGTGGTGGTGGTAAACTGACCACCACCGACCACCGTCCATTCATCCATACATACATACATACAAGTAATAATATCAGTAGTATTTCATTGGACATATTACATTTTCGATTTTCGATACAACATTTGCAGTTAAGTCGAGGTCCTCTCCTCACATACATAAATCAAATCACTATGATCACGTGATTAGGAAAATACTGACCCTTCCTTTCTCTCTCTCTAACTCTCTCTCTCTCTATTTCAGTCAAATCTTCCCTTTTTTCCCCCATTGAACCCCCATTTCACACGCACAAGTCCTTTTTTTGTTTTTTGGGGGAGGTTCATATTTTTTTTATGACAATGGGAAAATAAATGATGCGATGAAATATACACACACATATACACCCTACAAAAATACATACACCCTACAACCCTACATTACACCCTAGATAACATTGGAAGAAATAAAAGTTGCAAACATATAAGAGATGTGATATCGTTAGAGCTCTTAGGGGCGTCGTTATTATTTTGTCTTTTTGCTTATTCTTCTTCAAAAAAAGGGATGGGGAAAGGGAAAGTATATATAAATCTATAGAAAAAGAATTATAAAAATCAAAATCCTCAAGAGAAAGAAAGGAAAAGATTAAGGGGCAGAGTTATATTAAAAGAAATAATATCACACACCCAAAAAAAAGCATACTGTCACGACATCTGGTATCAATCAATCCAACTTTTATCACTATTATTAACATGATGTATGGGACAAACTACCCCTTTTCACTAAATACATAGAACCCTTACTAACATAGAATTAATATCACTTTGTATATTTATAATAATAATAATAATAATAAATAAAGGATTTTTTTTGCTGTTTGACAACGTGTGAAAAGAGAGACAGAAACAACAATTAAAATTTCTTCCATTTAAAAAAATTCGATTTCTTTTCTAACCCTCCTCCATTTAGAAGCAAAGTTACCCCTTAACGATAGGCAATCACTGCAAGCTTAATTTCAAATAATACATAGAAAATCCTTGGCAATAAAATACTAATTCCACTTCAGTATTACTAACAATTTTACTGCCTAGATGGCGCTAAGACCATCATCATCATTATGATGAGCCTTGCAAATTGTTCAACAAAAACTAATTGCTATTCTTCAATAAATATTCTAACAAATTCGAGACAATGCTTTTTCTTCTTCTTTTTCGTCCTAAACTTACAACCATGTTGCCAAATTCTAGTCTCTTTTTTTTTGCTTGTAGCCAGCTCATAAATCACCATTAAGAGAATGAGTGTGTGGGGTGGTGGTGGAGAAAAGAAGGGATGATTTACAATTCGCTTTTGCGTCCATTACATTTAGTTGTCATAAATACAACACAAAAAAAGAGAATAGACCATAAAATGCCAACAAAATACACAACTATTATCATATCATAAAAGAGCGCCATTTATAGAATAAATTAATAATAAAATTTTTTTTGACTATACTAAAAAGCCCTTATCTAAAAGCAAAACAGTACAACATACAAATATGATTTTGTGGTACAATACTATAAAAGTCTAAGCTAAAAATGTATAACTTTTTTTAAAAAAAAATATGCAAAATTCAACAAAAGAATGATGTCATTTTTATCAATTTCGTGAGGTTAATGCAGCTCTCTGATCTAGTGGCACTGATTAAGTGCCAAATTGAATTGACCAAGCGCCAATTGAAACAAACGCCAAACTAAATATCAGCCAAATATCCACATTAATGTTGAGTAAAACAACCAATTAGCCTCCGAGCTTTAACTTTGAAATTGTTGCAAAGGCGACACAATAAGGCAAAAATGCTAAGTAAAAATGCTAAAATGAACTGATCTTTTGGAAAATAGACCAGTCCTCAAAAACCTAAAAATATTAGTAAGTGCCAAACTCATTCAATGTGAAACTGAATCAGTGCCAAATCGGCGTTGTTTCAGTTTGGCGTATCGTTTCAGTTTGGCGTTCGTTTCAGTTGACACTTAATAATTTGATTACAAATCTATGAAAATTAAAAACAGAATTTGAATTTTTGCTCAAATTACTTTCAAGAGAAAAGCAAAAAAATAAATTAAATACTTAAGTCATAAACTACAAAAGTAAATTAAATTTAGCAAAACTCAATGAACAAACTTGAAATGAAAAACCAAAAAAAAAAATGACAAATACTTTTATCATTGTAATAATATTCTAGTTTCTAATAAACTTGACTTTAATATATATAAAAAAAAGTTTTTTTAAAGAAACGACTAAATTAAGAAATAAATTACTTTGCATATAATAATGTCAATCAACCAGAAGATGTTTTTATTTACTAATTAATTGAATTTGATATTCTATTTTGCAAAAAATTTTGATTTTGAAAAAACTAAAGACTTTTTTTTTCTTTCTTTCAGATTTCTTTTCTTTCTTTCAGATTTCTCATAAAGAGAGGCACAATATGTTTATAATAAACTTGCATATATCTATCTTAATTATCTTTTTGTAATATAATGTAGAGACCACACACACACACACAAATATTCAATAAATTTTAATAATCTTTTTCCACTATTAATTATTACAGCAAGTTTAATAATAAACTAATATAACTAAATTTTTATGGTTATATATATATATATATATATATATATATATATATATATATATATATATATATATATTGTGGAATATATAATACCATGTTTATTATGATCTCATTTCATCAAAAATCAATTTAGAAATACAGGTCTATAACCTCTCTCCTATCTTCATTTAATAGGTTTGATATACCCATAGAGAGAGAGAGAAAGAGAAAGAGAGAGATTATTTCAAAATATATGAGAAAAAAATATATGAGAGTTAAGACAAATGGCTATCATCTTTCACAAACACGAAAAACGGAAGATGATGTCATTACAATGACGAATAACTCTTCTCTCTGCGTTTTTTTTTTCTTGCTTAGAAGCAGGAATGCCAACAATAAAAAAAACCGTGGACCTCACCGGAAGTCATGGCTTCCTGATTACGTCAAAAGTCCATCCACCCATGATGACACTAATGGTGGCCAATATCTAAAAGCATGCAAACGTCTAAAAAAAACTCATCTCAACTGAGTTTCTTTCAGGCACAAAAGAGATAAAATTGCATTTTGAAAGAATAAAATAAGCTTTTTGCATAAAAAATTAAGGTGGCTGAATAGACATTTATTTTATTTTTGGCCTCCCCCTTGTCACCCCTGTAGAGGCAATGTTTGTTTTTTTGGGAGAAAATTTCGACGCAAAAACGTCAAGCAAACTTTTTTTTAAAAGCAACATTCTGAAAAAAAAAAAAAAAATCAAACTGTTTTCAAAACTAAAATGGTAAAAGATTACGTTAAAAGTTTTTTCATGGCCAATATCTTAGAAAGTAAACATTTTATGTTTCAGTTTGAAAATAATCCGTTTTTTGTGAGGTTTCCATTGACATTTCATGGAAAAACTATTTTCGCCTTTTTCAAACTCTCATAAATGAATGAAATTTAAGCATGATCACCAACTATTCTAGTTTCTAAAACACTAGAATTTTTTTTAATGTTTTTACTGAAATAAACATAAATTATCTCAAAACCGGGAAAGAGACCTCTCCTCCTATACAACATATAGGCAATGCAGTGGTGCCATTCGAGTGAACAAAAAACAAAATAAATATCTATTCATCCACCTTAAAACAAATCTTTATTTCTGAAGAAACCCATAATATAAGAAAAATTCTCCAAAAAAAGAAAAAAAAAAAAATAGCATTTGCCATCATTTAAATGATAATCATTTGCATAAGAATTGCAACAACAACAAAAAAGGATTTTTGTATGTGTTACAATACAGTATAAACATATATATAAAAAAGCTATTTCTGTCAGAGAGTGCTAATGAATTTACTGTCAGTATAAAAAAGACAACAGATTTTTCCACTGAAACAAACTCTGAATGCAGAAAAAAAACACAATTTAAAATTGAGAATAGTAAATTCAACAAAAAGCGGAAAAAACACACAATCGTGAATAAATATGCAATGTGTCTTGATTAAGAATTTAACGATCAAACCAGTTTTATTTTTTTACCCGAGTCAAAATACAAAAAAAAAAAAAACGTGACTAAAAAATTAAGGAGACAAAACTTTTTTTCCTTCGAGAGAATAAATAACTAATTTTATGAACCCACCATCCAACGACTAATTTAAAACAAAAGCAATTTGGCGGCAATTTACTTTAATTGTGTCCTCTGATTTATGATTATTAAATGCAAGAAAAAAAAGATGACATTCACACTAATTACAATAAAAATGTATATGTGGTAGTTTTAAAGTATAAAAACCTCTCAAACTCTTGATTATTCTGTCATTTAGATGCAAAATGAAGAAAAAACTTCAATGTGTTTTAGAAACTAGAAACGCATATCAAATAATTAAGATTATTTTTTTCACGTTTATATATTTCAAAATAAGCTTTTTATGCGAGTTTAAAAATAACACAATTTAACCAGACGATAATTTTTTTTAACTTTTGTCTAGAAATAGTTTATTTTTGAGCTAATACGCCCCTTCTAGTTTCTAAAACACTTTCTAATTTCTCTTAATTTTGCAATGTTCGAAAAACAGTTGTTCATGAACCATCTTAAACCTTTGTTCAAATTTATCATTTTTCTTACATAAAAATTCTTTAATAATTTTATTATAATTATTTTTATAAGTTTTGCCAAAATTTCGGTTTGTTGAAAAAGAAAATGTGGAACCTCATAATTTAAGCTTTAAAATAATCTGACTTAAAAATTCTGTTTTAAATAAATCCACCCCCCCCCCCCCAATCCCAAAAAAAAACACAATTATATAAAATAAATTTAAAAATAAGCTCCAAGTTAACAATTAATTACAAATAATTGTTTTAACAATTATAAACGCTAACAAGAAAGGAAATATTCAGTAGTTAAGCTATTTTTACTAATAAAAGAAAATTAAAGTAGGTAATTGGGAAAGTGATCAGCCTTATAGAAAAGAGGGGGGGGGGGGGTTAGTCGTTTATTTTTAAGGCAAAAAAAAAGGATTAATGTCTAGTCGACACACAAGAAGAGTATTTAGAAAGGCTAATCAACGAATTGAGTATTAAGTGCAATGTGTGTGTGTATTGAAGACTGAAATAGGCGGAGGAGGAGGAGGTGGAAAGCCGATAGACTTTATTTGTCAAACGGTGATGGAGAAAAAGGACTAACATTCAATCTGTCGGGCGCCAACATAAATGAAGGTTTAAAAACCTATTAAAAGCTTCCGTCATTAAATGTGTTAACAATAGATTGGCAACATGGAAACAACTTTTGTTTAAAGAGTATATCATACACTCTAGACCACATTAAATTGACTAAATTAAAGAATTTTTAGTTGCAGAAATTGAACTTCTATACAGGGCCGTCTTTAAGTCTTTTGTGGCCCCTGGCACAAGTTTTATTTGAGGCCCCCAACCATGCCTTACAAATAAACTCATTTTTCCCCCCCAAGGAACCAGTGTTTTATATATAAAAAGTATTGATGATTCCATGATGATTTCCATTGTATATATTGGAACAGGACTTTTATTAAGTAAATCACATAAGTGAACAGGCCTATTTTTTAAAATAGTAAAATGTTTTTCATGTCGGATAAATTGAAATTAAAAATGCAAAAAAACCAGTGACAATTAACTGACTGAGGCCCTAGTTTAGAGGGAGGCCCTGGGCCAGGGCCTAGTTGGCCCCCAATTACGGTGGAACTGCTTTTGTAGAAAGAACTTTAAAAAATTCAAAGTGTTTTAAAAACTAGAATAAGACAGATATTCCTGTATCTCACATGCAGGAAACAAAAAAAGCAGAAATAAAAATAATATTCCGCTACATTACTGCTTTAATTCGCGTTAAAAGGTTGACTTGTCACAGTATAAAAACAGACAGCATGTTCAATTGTTAAAATATGGCGAGAAAAAAAAAAACTAAACCAGTGATCATATTAGCAAGATTCACAGCAATGTGTCCTTGAATTAATTGCAATTGCCAATGTGATAATGATCTTGCAACGACTTTTTTGTTGTTGTTGCAAGAAACTGTGCAAGATTCACAGCAATATTTGACTTTATTTCTGGCACGGACTCTTGTGAAAAAATAATAACCAGCGTGATGATCCATTTGACATGGAACATTTGATGACCACA